>OZ018309.1:12371238-12649889 GCA_963969455.1 Arge pagana | reverse complement strand
ATTGCAAATTAGTTGAATACCACATACTTCACCAGAAGTTCCAGAAAGATGACGTTCGTACAGCATCCTAAAAATACTAGGCATATTGCAATAGCAGCCCTCGCCATGACGTCTGTCAATTTAAGAACACGTTACTTAATTGAATATGTCGAAGCAAATCCTACACCCAAACAAACGAGTGACTGATGAGCGAAAACAGCACACGCTCATGCGACTTCGACCTGTCGATGGTACGCGTGAAACAGATGTGTCGCGAGCGCACGCACATACTTAGCACGAGTTTACATTTTAATGATACGCTCGTAATAAATCTTAGTGGCTGATAAATCGCACTTGTACACAAGTACACCCAGACAATTATTACACGATAATGTAATAGCCGCGACCGTCTGTGTAGATACGGTGATGTGCGGTCTATTTGTTTGCCGTGGTCGAGGACCGCGCATCTATTCGACCGTCGTTCAATTGTTTCAACGAGTCATCGTGAAAATGACCCTCAGTTGTATCATTTTGTTACGGACTGAGATTACATCATGTTACAATCTACGAGTACATCTCAATATTATAACTGCTGATTCATTCGGCACATGTGCCACGTAATGAAATCTTACAAACCAGATGTTACGTAACTTTCATATAGTCATAGATATAAATGGGCACGACCGAGTCGAATGCCGAAACCTTGTGTCGTGGGTTAGCGCGATACAAGATGATGGTTTAGTTGGTCTTTGGTACGAGTGTGGCGCTTCGAGCAGTCAACTCGCTCCATCGAGATATATAGATGAACTTGCGGGCAAAGTTTCAAGCACTTTACCGCCATGTCGTTGACTCGCCGATAACATCATCGAATCAAATTTGTAGAGGCGTCACCGTCTGTGTGAAACGTCTTGGATGCAATGTAGCTTTGTAATATATCTGTAACACAAGATAAATGTAGAAACCAATGTTTCAGCATCATATTAGTTTGAAATTCCTCGAACGCCAAACACTTTCATTGTTTATTTTATTGTTGCACCTTTTCCCCACATTTTCATTCGTCGGACTCGATAAAACGTTGATAATTTACTGAAAACTGTTCCGCAAAAATGATTAGTAATATTTTTATAATATTTATGTATTATTGTTCGAAATCACGGTGAGCAACGCGCGCATGCGCGAATAGAACTTTCTTAACATAAATTTAATCAGCAACCAAATAGCTGACGAAAACCACTTGTCAACTTAAATCCGCCGATAAAAAATGTGGATTTCTAATCGCATAACACAGCAATTTTAGTTTTATAGTCGTTTATCTAAATCGTTATGGTTCGATGTATAATGGTTCTAGTTAACTTTCTAAATAAACCGAGAATAAAACCTTGATTCAAGGATTTCTGACTGTTTTATTAATCTTTTTTGTCACATAACCTTGCGACGTAGCCCATGTTACTAAATACTGACAGTATTCTACAACGAACATTAGATGCATAACGTTCATTCGACAAACTCCAAGTAAACTTCTTGTTACGGACGAAACACACATTTTTACCAATATGGCTCAAAGTGCTCCTCTTTTGCTACGCGTGTTAGCTTCGTGCTCCAGAACTTCCGTGCAAGCTGGAAAAATAATCCGAGATATTATGACTCGAGGAGATCTCGATATCGTTCACAAAGGAAAAAACGATCCGCAAACAGAGGCAGATCGCTCCGCGCAAAGGTGTATCATTGCTTCGTTGTCTACTCAATTCCCTTCTGTTACCATAATCGGTGAAGAAGGTTCTTCGAACTGCGAGGTTCCCTCTGATTGGATCATTTCAGAATTGGATCAAGATATTCTTGGGCTAAAACTACCTCAGCATCTTGAGAACATCAATGAAAAAGACTTGTGTATTTGGGTCGATCCTCTGGATGGTAAAAGGATATTACAATTTTTCAAACATTCTTCATTACTTCGTTTCTGAATCTGTTTTTCTTGTTATTCTCGCTTCAGGTACCATGGAATTTACCCAGGGATACGTGGAACACGTGACCGTACTAATCGGAGTCGCGGTAGGAGAAAAAGCCGTCGGAGGTGTGATACATCAACCGTATTATAAAAACGTGGCTGATGGAAGTTTAGGACGTACTTTGTGGGGTATCGACGGAGTTGGAACCGGAGGATTCAAGCCAGTTAAACCTGTAGAAGGAAAAAGAATTATTACAACAACTCGGTAGCGCTTAATATTATTTTGCTCCGTTTGAATACGCGAGCTTTTTTTTGTTCGTTACAATTTAAGGTTGCAAGCGAAATGAAACCTTCGTTGAGTAGATTCGAGATGGAATAAGAATTATTTATCCCTTACTTTTTTTAATTTCACGAGAGTTAAATTTCAATTGGGTTAAGTATCGTTTCTAATTCTTAAATGTTTTTTGCAGCTCGCATTCCAATAGTACAGTTCAGGCAGTTCTCGATGCTATGTCACCTGATCAAGTTATAAAAGTTGGTGGTGCTGGTCACAAGGTTTGTTATTTGATCGATGTCATATTATAGTACAACATTGATTCAAACAACAAATGATCACTCATCTGTTCTGTGATAGGTGTTGCTTCTTTTGGAGGGAAAGGCGCATGCCTACGTATTTGCTAGTCCGGGTTGTAAACGATGGGATACCTGTGCACCCGAGGCAATTTTGCACGCGCTTGGTGGAACTTTGACAGATTTTCATGGCGAGCGATACTCCTATGATGCGAAAACTACTCATCAGAACAAAGGTGGCGTTTTGGCCACTGCTCCTGGCGAGCCACATGCGTGGTACCTAACACGCGTCACTGATGAAATTAAACAACAATTACAATAATGTTCGTTATCTTATCGTACTGAACAGATGCGATGCCCTCGATATAGTTGAATTTATATGAACTAATAGTACATCAAATAATGTTCACCCTCGAGACTCGTATTAGCTTTTCACGACGAATTATGGGCCAAATTGACTAATAGAACGAGGGGATTGAGTTTTATAGACACTCAATTCATAGTGTCGAATATTCCAAACGTAGGTAATAATATAGCTATAGATGATACATTAATATCTTGTGACGTGGTTTCAAAATAACAATCTTTAAGTATTCCAATTTGTATTTAGTTCTATATTTTCGATTCGATATTTGTTACATGTTGTAGAAGAGCCGTACAAAATCGTGTTGGCTTCTGAAACATGACAATATTTGTATATCTTGGCAAATAAATTATGATAATATAAAAATAACAATTGTTCCAAGTCACTGCAAGATCCTATTGTGTCGGTCAACTTATTTCAATCGTTATTAATATCAAGAAGAGTAATCGATCAACTGATATCTTTCTTTTCCCTAATTTTAAAGTTTCCACAGTTTTACTATAGAGATACAAATTGTACGACCGGTCAATGAGTACTGTTACATGACAATGTTACGGTATCAATTAATGTTTTGTGTGTATGTAATAAAATCGATTGCAATGTAGCACAATAATTTGTGACAAATACGCCACGTTTAATCGTGTCATTTGTGTCTCCAAAAATTCATTTTCCGCAACACGACATTTCATAATTATTTTATTTTCATTTTATTTTATTCAACTGAGTGCTATCGCCCTATATACAAATCGAATGATACAACGTGTATGGCGAGTGTGACCAATCAAGGCCCATAATATATGCAAACAATTTTTTTAAATTTTATACTTTCACTTTTAATCTATTATTATTATTATATATAATTATATATAATATTTTCTTTTATCGCGTATTTGTGGTAGACTTTGCGTACGTAGAACATATTTTTTGCGCGCGTGCGAGTTATCGACATTTTCCATTCGGCAGTCGGAAAATAACGATAATTTCCGGTGTGTTCGGTATTTCAAATCTGTAAGAGAGTTGCATATTTATTTAGTGTCGTCAATCGATGGCAGATCGAATGAAACTAGCGCGAATTTAATTCCTAATTCGGTTTCTGCGAGGGAATCGATCTGGGAAAATTTTCCGGTACTTTTGAAACGCCAATGATAACGCGCGCAATCAGTTCTCCGCTCTTCATTCGTTTCAACTGATGCGATATTGTTTCGAAACGATGCGATTTTGTTTCCAACATTCTTTTACTGCTGGGAACATCGAGTGCCCATTTTATTCGATGATATTTGACGGAATATTTATTAGTAAAGATTCGGACGTAATGTACGACGATTGTGTACTCGTGTCAATGCGGTTTCCCCAGAAATTATGGAGAATCGTTAGCGAGTGTAAAACGAACGCCATTCGATGGAGCGCCAATGGCGGGACGATATTGTTGGACTACAAGAAATTTCAACACGAATATTTACACTCGGAAAATTCGATTTTCAAGACCAACAATATAACGAGTTTTATTCGACAATTAAATTTATACGGGTTCCGAAAGGTCACCTCTCACAGTCGCGATCCGATGTGTAACTATCATAATCCGGATATTCATGAATTTTCCCACGAATATTTCCGTGCCGATCGCATGGACTTGTTAGCCAAAGTTTGTCGAAAGCCTGGCGGTGGTAAAATGAAATCTTACGACCGAATACGTTCAAGGATTTCCGGTAAACGGGAAACCAAAGATAAAACTATACCGGAAATGACTCGTTTACAAATGTGTCAGGTACGTACCAACGGTTTTTTGTTCAAAAAATTCCTTCGATTATCAGATGTCTTCCTATCGAACACACTGTATCTGTAGAAATTGCGTTTACAAAATTAGACCTATTTATGGTATTTGTTGTTGGATTCAACATAAACAAATAAATTGATAAATTAATCCATTTTGTTTCCTTCGATCAAAATTCTACTTACTTGCTCCTCATTTTTATCAGCGTATATTAAATTTATATATGTATGTAATGATAGTTGTACACGACTCAACGAATGATTTCAGGCCTTCGTGCGTTTCAACATTGTTGATACTTACTGACTTTTATTTTATTCAAGTTTGCCTTGAAACTTGCGTTGCAACAAGCAACTCGTGAATACTACCAGGAGAAGTTTTGGAGAGAATCGACTAACGTTGACTCGTTGGCAGATATGAGAAATTCGCAGGCACTGGGTAAAGCATATTGTTATTTGTCTGCTGTTTAAAGATTATTAATTCTTACAGCAAGTTCTGTTAGGGAGAGCATTATCGAACATGCATTTATTTCTTTATTCCCTCTCGTACAATGAAAAGGAGGATCCGAGGAAAATAAGCATAACAATAGGAGGCAAAATAATAATTTCGATGATTATTGATAAAAGAAATGAAAATTTCTGCCCCACTTTATTGTCACGTAAGAAAATCTGATTAGAACAAAAAACTATCTTCGTAGATGCTTTTAGAAAAAGTGGGAAGCACGTACCAGTTTCGTTCAGATTACTTAGCATTACAAATAAGTTCCAGATCGTTGGCTTGTAATGCTACCAAATACAGAACAGAATGGAAGCATGGTTAAATTAAACCGGTTTATATTTCCCTAGCCATAGTTATTTAAGTTATATTCAAACTATAGTAATGTGATATTTCTATAGCTTCAAACCTCTTTACCATTTTCTATATCATTTACCTAGAAAGATTAAAAAATTAGAAAGTATCGCAACGTTGCACCATAGTTAGAATTAGATCCAGGTGTATATTTTGATATTTGTCGGACAGTTACTTTGTCAGGGAATTGACAACTCAATTTCAGTCATGCTCATGATGATGGAATGCGAAAGTTAGATAAACTTGCGACGTGTATTCGTAGCAATTTCATAAACGTATTGAGCCCTCACACTATTATTTAAATATTTCTCCAAATTGACTTTAACATTTAACCACATCAGACGCTCGGAAATATCGATACTGCGAAGTAGTACATGCATTCTGAAAATCCATACAAATAGCAGTGAATTAAATATCTCAACTTTTACATCAGTTGGATCTCGCACATGGATGCCAAATTCTGGGCTTGGTGATCAGGAAGTTACCGTTGCCCTCAGAGTCAGTAACAATTATTCATCGAGGTTTGTATCATGACGCGTACATCAATCATCTACTCATAGTATTCTTCACGTGCAATGATATTACTGTTTCATACCATTGTAGTATAAACTCGGGGAGCAGCGATGATACTTCCAACGAAGAAGGGGATATTATCAGCGGCAGAACATACATTAGAATAATTCCAAACAACAACCCGCGTAATGGTTCAGAAAATAATATAAAATATGGATTTCGATTGGCAACTGTTAGGCATCAAGTGAACTTATTTGATTAGGTCTGAGAGTGTGCATCAGATTCTTTTCACTTTCGATTAATTACTGAAAGCGACGTGCATCTGACATATATTAGATATAAGAATAGTAAGTCCAAAAACAGTAAATTCTTACACCAAAAACTCATTTGCGTATATTGTATTACTTTAATTTTTCTACTTTGATGATAGAAAGTTGTATCTAAGCTCTAATAAAATTCTTGTTCCAATTGTAAGCCTTATGCTTACGTATTAACTCGAACAACAAAAAAATAATAAGACTGCTAGTGTATGTGAAAATAAAGATTGTTCACCAATTGCCGTGGCTACTTCTTCCGTTTAAATCTGTAGGTCAATCTGAATATCTATAGACTTGTGAAAAATTGTAACCCTATGATATCCCGTGTTTGAATATACCACATTTTCACACCATTGTACCATCATTATCAAGATCCGATTCAGACAGATTCCAGAACTGCGTACAGTACTGTTTGGTTACGGATTTTCTTCTACCGGTCTGGATAACATATCACGTCCCTGTATGCATCATATTGTGGGTGAAATGACTGAGCTTCCGTTAAGCTGTAATTTGTGTATTAAAATCGCGCACAATATTCGCAATAACGCAGCAATGAGGCAAAATAAATTGAGACAATGGATTTCTTAGACTACTTTTTTTGTTTTTTCTTTTCAGCTTCAGCCTCCTTTTCTTTTTCGATTTCTGTCACGTATTCACCAATTGTATCTACATCCAACATCTGCAACAAAATATAGGATGAATAGACCGTTATAACATAAAATACGATGTACAAGTATACTTGTGTGGCTACAGTGAAGCTGCATTTCCACTTTCAAATCTAATCTTTTAGGAAAAAATGTATTTTTATTCCAAGTATAATTCTCAAATGAAAAATAGAACCTTTCGCTTCTGTATTGATCGTTAATGCTATAACTTTTCTAAATTAAGTTGAATTGGCTCGTGAGCCAACTCAAGACTAGAAGTAGCTAGAGCTAGTATGTTTTGGGAAGTTTTTATGCAGAGCCAAATAGATTAATCAATCAGTAATTGGTATTGTATTTTCAGGATAAATATATGATCGTCAGTTCCTACCTGTAGAGGTTGACCACGACGCATAACAGCAATCTCTAAATTCTTTTGACCGGACTGTACAACTTCAAGTAATGCTCGGATAGCAAGTTTTATAGTTCCCTTCTCCATTGATACTTCTTCTGTTGTATAATATTTCTCCAAAAATTCGCGAACGGTTGTAGCGCTGCGCCCCGTCGCGTTAGCCTATACAAACAATGATCATTGAAAGTATCCCGATTGATATTGGGATTTTGAGTCAAGCGATTTCACATACCTTCCATTCAAAATAGGTACCGGATGGGTCGGTTTGGTAGAGATGGGGAACACCATCATAGTCAAAACCTGCCAAAAGGCATGATATTCCAAATGGTCGGCGTCCATTACTTTGCGTGTACTTTTGTTTCAGTCCTATAAAAATTGGCATTATGAACTTCATACAAGAAAATTATAGGGTTGCAACAGATAATGAAAGCAATCATAATAATAGAGTTCAAACTTTAACGAAATTTTGTAAATTTTCAAAATTTATTCCCACTTTTCTGACTTTCTCAGTTATTCTCAAATCACCCCAACCACCGCACACCTAACTTCAATACAGAGAATTGTTAAAAGCAATTTTGCACTAGTGGTATTCTAGAATTGAAAATAAACATAGCGTAGTTTCAAAAATTGCATTCAAGGTACAGTGGTTTAGCAGATAAATCAGTAACACTCGTTTCTTCTCCTGGGAAGAAGAACATACGATATAACCATAAGTCGCTGGATAAACTTGATCGAAATGTCGAAACTCCAGATTATTTTGATTCCTGCAATTCATTGCGTTACCTGCGATGTATCTGGTGATATACTCCAATGTGACGGGATCTTCTACAGTTAATTTATGACTCTGGCATTCTATTTGAGCCCGATTTATTAAGACTCTTGCATCAGCAGTTAGCCCTGCAAAGCATTACGCCGAATAGTTTGAAATTATGAACACGGCATCAATACAGTTCACGAGATCAAGTAATTCTTTACCTGCAAATGCCATTACGACGTGATCGTCCAACAGACATATTTTACGTACTGTTCGTTCTTCTTGAAGTTTAGCAACTGATTTTTTTTCTACGCCCAGAACGACAACATCGTTCCCACGAACGCCGACCTGATAAAATAAATTGGATCGATAATATTTCACTTCAATAATTGCTATAAATTATCTACGTAGCTATGATATTAGACCGGGCAGTTGTTTCATGAAGAGGAGAATAAAGTATCGATCAACCGTAATGGGGAATAATCTGAGTTATTAGATTTTAAAAAGTTCAATGAGAAGTTATATTACATTAAAAATTAGTTTTAACCATTCCAATAGTATTTAACAGTGACAATTATGCCGCTTTGAAGGTTATATATGTTGTATATGCTTACCGCTGTAGAACCTTTCTTTACAGCTTCTTGAGCATACTCAACCTGTAATAAATGCCCATCGGGCGAGAATACCGTGATTGCTCTATCATATCTCGAGCCCATTTTTCTACTCGATCAAAATTAATATTTAGTTCGAATAAGAATGTGAAATGACTCTACTCTTTTCAACTACTTGGTCACTGTCAGCTAGTAACCTCCAAGCGTACGCGGACCAATGACAGTCCCGAAACAAGTGACGATGCGTTTTTAAACTCTGTTTATACGCATGGCAATTGGCATTACTGAATGGTTTTTAGCTTCCAATGTTGACAACCATAACGTTGGATGTCAACATTTCAAGCAGCAGCATAGGAACTTACTGGATGTTACTAGATATGCTGCTGCTCACGGCCCCTGAAGAAAGAGCACCCGCAAGGTACTGTTTCATGGGATATTACCTATATATAATATCTAGTCGCCTTGTCGCCACCAAGCTAGTCACCTCTGGTATGGCCGTATACTAACTAGATGTTTTCATGGTCATTGCAGGTAACACGTCAGATGAAAACGGTTGGCAAAAATACGAATGAAGTTGGCGGCAGACGAATAGTCCATGTCACACGACCATAATTGCAATATGCGTGCGATGGCGTGCACGAGAGTGTGGCTTTGCAAGGAAGATGATCTGTATACACTCGTTAGCAGAAGCGCCACGTTATTTGATACATGAAAACGATTAATATCATTGCTTATTGTTGGTCTGAAAAGTTTGGTCTAAGGTTTACAGTTCATCAGAGATTGATCTTAGAAACCGAAAATTAATCTTTTTGTTGTCGAATAATTTGTTGTGTATAATTGTGAATACATTTAAGCTAAGGAATATTCAGTTAGTCAAATTTCACCTCTTATTATACACTAAAAATCTTGAAAATACCAATGTAATATTTGCTGAATGTTACTAATCCATTTGAAGGATAGGAAAAATATGTTCCAACTGACAGTTTTGTTCTGACGCCTGATTTCTAATTCACATTATTGTGGAAATGTTGCAACCACAGGATAACATAATTTTTGGATTTAAATACACATCTGACAACTTTAACTTAAACGTCAATCTTTCTGATGAAAAATCAAAGTTTGATTCTATTCTGGTGCAAAAATGGGATGAAGCACAGAGAAAGGGAATATTCAAGTATGTCTTAAACATAAGAAAGCATAAATTCTTACCAGGGAAATATGCATTTTTAGCTCAGGTATGTATAATGTTTGAGGCGGATACGGTTGTCGAAGATTTTGAAATATGTATTTTTTTCAGCTGAACCCAGACAGAGGTGAAAAACGACGCAAACCTGAAAATATCCAGTCAATGTCTAAGCCATTTGATCCAAATATGTTTAATTTTACAAAATTATTGAACGAAGAAATCCTATTTGAAATTGGAAATGGAGATGGTAGCGACGTAGTAGCAATCAATAATAGTCCAATTGAGCATTGTCATTGTTTGATTATCACAGAACGATTCAAATGCTTGCCTCAAAAAGTTACCATTTATGGTCTCAGAAAAGCTATTGATCTATTGCTTCTAAGTAAATCACGGTAAATATTATTTATTGCCTCGAAAATTCTATTTTTAATGAAAAAACATATATTGCAGTTAACGTCTTTTGATCTATATCTGATATGTTTGACATAATTCTAATAGGTATTTGCGACTGATTTTTAATAGTCTATGTGCACATGCATCCGTTAATCATTTACATTGGCATTTGTACTATCTGAGATATCAGATGCCACTGGAACATATCGTGAGTATGCATAGACAATGTTCAGGAGAAATACTGCTCCTTGTGTCTTTCATATTAATTAATACGAAATTATTCTTCGTAATTGAGCATTAATATTCGAGTGATGAGAGTTTAATTCTAAAAGTAAAATATTCACATTTCAGAAAGTTGATCGATTGAAAGGACCTATATTCATGCTAACTGACTTCCCATCCAAAGGGTTTTGTCTGAAACTTTCAGAATGCCCCGATCGTAATATCGAGGACTTCATTTCATGGGCATATTCCATCATTAATTATTTTCAGAGCAACCATGTTGCGCACAATATTTACATAACAAGAGCTAAAGAAGAATGGGATAGCATCATTTACGACGATATTCGAATTTATATTTGGGTACGGACTTCTAGCGCTGGCGTGAAAAGTACGATCAATTTTATTCCAGCAGTGTGCGAGTTATTCGGCCATATATCAGTAAAAAGTAATGACAATATGAACATACATATATATTAAGAAACTGATTCATCAAAGTTTACCCTGAGTTCTTTATGGTATATGTTTAGTCTTCCAAAATTGATAAAAAAGATCAATTTTTCAAACGGAGTTCGAGAAAAGGTTTAACAGTTTTCATCGTGTTAGATGAACAATAAGACGAATAGAGATACGCAATTAGTAACAATTTACAATTGATTTTTTTTTAATTGGACTGACAACGTCATTTTCCTCTTGTTTTTTTCATAATATCATTTATATTGATTTATTTTTGTTCCAATTGTCAGGCAAAGAAGGATATGAAGCTTTGACTGAAAGCGCTGTTGCTGAAATGTTGAACGACATTACCTCTGATACGTTTCATGTTATGAGAAACAGGCTGCTGGCAATGAAATTTAGCAAAGATGGAATTATAATAGAATGATGAAATTGTTCAATACGCCGCAGGCAAATGTAGAACATGAAATCAATAAATATTACCCAAATATTGCAGGCTGTACAGTTTAATAAACAGTATCACAACATTCAAAAAAATGTATTTTCATAAAAATTTCAAAACGTAACAATAAGGCTATTTTGTTTAGAAGAAGCATATCTTCAATTTGAAACAATTTGTAGTCGGTTACTTTAAAATCGGTTCTTCAATCATTATCGAATACCACTTTGAAGAGTACTTTTAAGATTACAACTGCCCAATATTATTATGATTGCATGTTTTTTTCGACTACACGAGCGTTTTTGGCCTAAACAAAACATATTACTTCTAATGATTGCTCGTGGTCGAGTACCGATCGAAATCTGGTCTAAGAATTATTAGAATTTATTAGAATTCTTACGGTGACCACGATCTCGCTCACGACATTCAAATTTGGCACCAAATTACGTAAGCCCAGAGTTCATGCGGCGATTCTTTAAGCCTCGTTCTTATATGAGAAATAATGAAAATTCTAGTGAAGTTCGGGCGCGAGATTGCATTTATTTCACGTACTGTCATACTATGTCACCGCATGGTTCATGGTTGTTCAGATGTTCTTTTTTTCCGACCGATCTTGCTGTAACGCTCGTGAAACAATTGAGCGCCGGCAAAGCAGCCGCTATTATTTATTATCTTCTTAATGTAACACGATGGCAACAATCCTACGATCATCTAAACATGTGCGAAACTTTTTTGAACTAATTTCTAAAGTTGGGGTTAGTCGTGTCAAGTGCGAAGTGTATCCATATCAGTTGTTCCTAACCAATCGTTTACCATCCACCACCCTTGCAAAGTAAGTAAAATAACTGAAAATCTTGAATTAAATTATATTGCGTCATTGGTTGTAAAATAACACTATATTTTACTAGATGTTTCACGGTTCAACCATCGGCGAGTCTGTTGGAACATCATACAAACATCAGAACAGGCGATCCCAAAGTAGAAAAAATTTTACAAGTCTTAGACCAGGATGTTCGTAAATTTGGCAGAATATCCAAAGTTAAATTCGAAAATGCGCTTAAACATTTTGTATCATCGCGTAAGTATGACTCGTTCGATAAAAAGTTTATATGACCATCGATTTACTGGACTAAAATGAGCTGCAAATTTAATTTTTTGTAATACCTTGTATAGCCGGTCCGGTAGATAACAGACCAACTTACAGAACTAGATAGGAAATTAAATTCTGAATCAAAAAATCCTTGACCATCTGACTTGATCTGACGTGTAGATAAATTATTATTAATTAAGTTAAGTTACCAATCAAGTGCACGCTGTAGCGGCAGAGCGGCAAGAGTGAAAGAAGTACGCTGCCGCCAAAGCGAGAGGCAAATAAGAGAGCCGCAATTCTGAAAGCTCGCTCGATATCCATGGCCCGTAATGCGCGAATAAGTACAATAAAACTCCTAAAATAGTTTTCAAGTTTCTTCATACTGTTTTACATTTTTTTATAATTTTTAATTGCAACTATAAGCCGAAAACGCAATTACAAGATGCAGTGTAGACACCATTGGTTACTTAATTTTAATTGATTGGTTGCATAGGTTTCAATTCCATTTATGACAATCGACTTACTGAAGTGAAATGAGCTGCAAATTTAATTTTTGGAATTCCATACATCTGTTTATCAATGCTTACGATTAATCAACTTTAAATATTTTTTTTCGAAAAGTGGTAGCAACCTCAACATTTTTCCATTAACGATTAGTTTGTCGTCAACCATATTCTACATGTGATAGTTTACGAAAAATAATCCACCGAGCATTCGTCTTGACGAACTAAACTCTAGTGCACTTGATGTACCCGCTACCATAGATCTGGATAAACGAGCGAATCAGTACTGCAAGTACTGTGTGTGAAAAACCGAGGTTTAACCTTGCAAAAATGTTTCAGAATCGATAACCAGTACCCAAGCACTCATGATGATTCGGTGTTGTGGAAACTTAGTTTCGGATGAATTACCAGAAGTGAGAACACAGTGGGTGAATAAAATCTGGAAAATCATCAAAAGTTCAGGTAAGATTACAGAATTCAAATTGAATTGTTCTATTGGACGAAAATAATATAGCACATCTTTGTTAACTATGATCCTGCTCACGATGTCTTTGGTATCAAACACTGTCAAATATAGTGCCAACTATGAGAAAATTTCAAACTTTCATCTCTATACATATTTGACCAAAACTTTTTTGTCATTCGATTTTTGTGGAGTCCTTTAATATTATAACTATTTTTTGTAGATATAAAAGTGGATTTATCTCACTATAATGCTCTACTTCGAGTGTATGTTGAAAATGAGTATGCATTTTCACCTGCCGAAGTCTTAGCGGAATTAATGCAAGAGGGCTTGGAACCGAACAAGCTTACGTATCAAAGATTAATCGATCGTTATTGTCAGCAAGGAGATACTGAAGGTGCAACTAAAATATTGCAATTCATGAGAGAGAAAGATATATCTGTCAATGAGCATATTTTTACTGCGTTGATAAGAGGACATTCTGAAGCTGGGTATGTATTATAATAATGGTCAGGAAATGATCGAAGCATTGTACCGATGTTGGTACCACTATGTTCAAAAAACTTTCCACCCGCATAATATAATGATTGATTTGTAGCGACATTGTGAGTGCTGCTGAAATTCCAACATTGATGAAACAAGCAGGTTTGGAACCGACGCCGGATACGTATAGAGAACTTCTGTGTGCCTATGCAAAACATGGAGACATGGAGTCAATTTTTGAGACGATTGAACACTGCAGAAGATTGAATACTCTTCTGTTGAGTTCAGATTTCCTTGCACTTATTTATTCGTTGGCTAAGAGCGGCTATGGAGAGCACATAAGTAAAGTGAGTTGATTCAACAAAATACCGGCCTTGCAGAGTTGACAAAGAGCTGACGAAGATCCATGGCAAAGATCTATCCTTTTTTTTGTAAATGTTATTCGTCATAGAAATTAACATTCCTATTTCCAGATCATGTCCATCATGCCACAAACATTTGGCTATATACAAGATGCTGTGAGTACTGCACAGAAATTAGTGAACATTGGGCAACTAGACGTCGCTAGGGAGGTATTGCTCTCAATACCTAAACGTGAACAAGGATTCACTGGTACTGCTTTCTTGCGAAAATTAATCCAATCCAATGTGGTACGTATTCTGAACATTGATAATTCGAAGGTTTTTCTAGTTTGGTTTTGATAACTATGCTTTCATAAGTTCCAGTTTGTACATTATTAAATTCTGTTTATTTCAGCCACCGCGTCAACTTGCTGACTTTTGTCAAATAATGGAAAGTAACGGCATTCATTCTCGTGCTTTTATAACGGCCTTAGAGGCTGCACTGTTTTCTGGAAATGTAGAAGCGAGTTTGACTTTGTTAGACATTATTAAAGTTTCTGGTGGAGAAATAAGGGAACATTATTTTTGGCCCATACTCGTTACTTTGGGAAAAGCAAAAGATGACGAAGGTATAATTCTAATTTATACTGAAAGTCATGACTTATAATATTATATCCTTGAAATAAGGTTTTGTTGTACAATGTACCTGAATGCAAATTCTATATCATTACCTTGTTTCTCGGAAATTCTAATATTCTCTTGACTCTGGTTTTTATCTTTTGCGACGCTAACAACATAATGTATACTTAGCTGCATGTAATTCCATATTCTTCATTTAGGTGTGAACAATGTTTTGTACAAAATGAAACACAACTACAATCTGCCATCGCTATCGGGAATAACGTTAGTCGACTGGGTTATACCGTACAAAACTGGAGGTCCTGATCAGATCATGACTGATTTAGCTTCCACCAAAATACCATCTGGATCAATCGCTGCTGCTATCGCCTACTATTACATTTCTAAAATGAATTTGAAAGAGGCTGCAGATTTCGGTATATGAAAGTTACCAGCACCCAATTATTTGGTAGTAGGAAGAAATGCAGGACATATTGTTGATGCAAGTGTCATATTTTTCAGTACCAAAATACTTCTTCCGTTACAATTCTACATACCGGCGACCACTCGTAATAGCTCTGAAACATACGGAAGACGTCGAATCATTTGTGAAGATCTTGCTGCATATTAATCATATGTCGACGTATCACAATTCAACAAGTGATTATGAATCGATTGATCTCTATGTACTTCGAATTCCAACTTACATACCTGAAGATCCACCTGTAATATTAACATCTGTACGTATAAAAATCATATAATTCACGTTCTTGTTTGACATCAGTCGACATAGATGCAACACCACATATTGCTTATATAATTCAATCCATTATGCAGAATTTGTTTACTTTATCGATAAGAACAAAACTTGCTGAATTTGTTCTCAAGGAAATCTTGATTTCTTGAACTTGAATCATGAGTACGTTTGAGATCGTATGGCATGGTTCACGGTATTGAAACATTGAAACTAACACTTTACACAACAGAACCACTAATTTAATTTCAAGTGCTTATTTAGAGTACTCATCATATTTTCGAAAATATTTCTCTAGTATTATTCTATTAGATCTACTTTTTAGCTTTTTAACTGAACATATTGTCTATATGATTAGGTTCTGGAGAAAATTCACAGGGCAGGTATGACACTTCAGCACGAATCCATCGACAGTCTTCAGAAAATGCTAGGTTTCAAAATTACGCCCAAACTGTCTAGGGCGTTATCACAATTCCAACATGGAAATAAGTCGTCCACCAATACCAACATATCACAATCAAGAGTAAGTTATTTTTGGTGCTAGAAAAACACGTGCATGTTTTATAAGTGTACCTTTTTGGAAATTAAATCACACAATTTTGGATAATTGAAACATAATAACGCGAAAAAAAAAATTATAATTGCAGAGGATTCAAAAGTTAGAGAATTCACTCTGCTCACCAGATTTGACAGCTGACGAGGCTCTGAAAATAAAAGAAAATCTTGTGCGGCTGTATTGCGTATCTAGATTAATCCCTAATGTTGAAACTCTACTGCAGGTAATTTGAAATAGAGATTTGACTTGCTGTCTAAGCAGGTATAATATTTTTGAAATATATGTATATATATGTTTATTTCATGTATCGATGAACACACAGGAAATAGAAACAAATGGTTCTGAACTTAATGACGTCACATATTCGTATATCGTTGATGCGTACTGCAACACCCGTATGTTGGCCGAAACTGAAAAATATATGCAATTGTTGAAAGAGAAATATCCGAATTACGATTTAAGTATGGGAATATTGTATAAGTACATGCGCCTTCTGATCCAGAAAGATCGTATTGATGGTAACTTCAATGATTATTTGCAAACTTTGAAATGTATCATTCGTTATTCATAGATTATGAAAAATATGGATGCGAAGAGATACTGGAGTTTAAGAGATACTGGAAACTTCGTGAGATTACCATAGAGAATAATTTTGTTCATATTACAGATATGTTGAAAATTGCGTCGGAAGTTCAGTGTACGCAGGATCAGCAAGAGATGAAGACAACTATGTGGTGGAGGCTGCTAAATGATTTGGCAGATTTAGGGAAAGCTGACGCGGTGAATCAGTTATTTGAATTGATAATGCAGAAGCATTCAACTAATATATTCAACCAAAACTTCCAAGCACTTATCAGGGTTCATCTCGTGAGGTACCTTTCGTCATTTTAATCACTTGCAAATTTCATTGTATTTCTAACTTTGGGATTCCATTTCCTCCGACAGAAATGACACCAAAGCTGCTCTAAATGCGTTTGAGGAAATCCACCGAAAATATAAATGTACTCCGATGAAGAATGAACTAACTAAACATTTCATAAAAGAGCAAGATACGACGAGTTTACAGCTGGTTACAGATCTGAGTACGCAAATACATGGAGAAACGAATTCTCTTTACGATCTTGCTCAGAGTTTCATTGAAATGGACTGCATTCGTCAAGCCCAGAAAATTCTGGAGGTATAATTCGTGATAAGAAACTTCCTCGCAACCGACCGATATATCTTATTTCTACTCAGATTCAATTTTTATCCTACAGATTCCAGCGTTACATTCAAAAATACATCGACTCGTAAACTGCTCCCAGCGATATAACGAACAAGGTCATGTGAAGTATCTAGAAAATTTAATTTCAACTATCATAGAGATACCTCACGTGAATGCAATACCGAAATTCTATTGCGATCTGTTATCGTGTTACGGTAAGCACCACAGTTACACATCTTTTACATTTAAACGAATATTTATGACAATATTTTATCGAATTTTTATTTATCAATTCCTACCATCTATTCAGATAAGAATAATGACTGGCAAAACGGAGTAAACTTATGGTGTCGAATGCAAGAGTTAGACGTCAGGCCTGCTCCTGAGTTTTTGGGAGTATTAGCAAACCTTTTACGAAGAAACAATCAAATTATCCCGTTCCCAATAACTGATCCGCAAATACAGCAAGTTATGAGCCATGGTAGTTCAAAAGACGTACCTTCCAAACATGAAAAGGTAAACGTTTCCATGATAATGTGTAATGCATTAACAGCTTCTTCAAATCTACAAACATTAGATTTTCACCTCCTCGAATCAAAAATGAAGCGCGTGTCTGTTTTGACTCAAAATTCGAGATCGGCTCTAAATTCAGTGCTTATGGGTGGATATTTCAAACGTGTTACTTATTATTTATTTTCTGCTATTATATCCGTTATTATCACCACATTTACAGTCGGAATCAAGAAATCTTAGAACAAGGCAGTCTCGTCCTTGGGCTGACGATATGACCGATACTTCAAAGCTGGCTGAACAGTAAGAAATTTTTTTTTTTTTTTGCACATCTATCATTTGTTGATATATTTGAACAATTGTTTTCGTAGGGTAGAAGATGACGAAAACAGAGCAGTTCATAAGGTCATTCGAAACTTATTGGATGAAAAAGAATTTAGTAAAGTTTATGAGCTCATCACAGATTTCTCAACAAAATCAAATCTTATTGGAACGAAAGTTTTACATGAGGTATTCAACAAGTTTTCCAGAGCTGGTGAAGTAGACTTGATATTGAAACTTGGAGATCCGTTGCCGCCGGTAAGCGTGAAGTGTTGGCAATAAACAAAAATTCCTCGCCATAATTGCCCGTTGTGTTTACTTTAACGGATTTCTATTTATTTCTATTCTTTTCCTTCCACTGAAAATTACTTTTAGTTTAATCTAGCCACTAAGTTTAGTTGACGTCTATAAACGATCCATTGGAAAAATTCAATTTTCAGTCCTAACTACTAACATTTTTTAATTTGTTTGCTACTATTTTTACTACAAACAGTTTATTATATCACTGTAATAACTTAGTATAGTTATTAGTATTTTCGGTAAACATGTCAGTATCATTATTGAGAATCATTGCGTTTCAGCGTATACTGAATTAATCTGCTGGAACTATGCGGAGATTAACTATATTTATACTTTTCGTTTAGGCATATAAAAAAATAGTAAACTTTCGGAATAACTTAGGCTATGCGTATGTTAACGCGGGAAGAACCGAAGAATATCTTGATAATTTGGATAAAAATGTGCCGTATGAAAACCCATTGCAACCCGTGAACACATTTGGAATAATTCCGATGTACTGTTTTAGAACAATATTGCAAAACCCCGAGTTTGAGGAAAAATGTAAGTTTTTATAAAACAATCTATACTGGAATTCTCAAATAATGGTTAATTTCGTTTTAAATTTAACGACAGTATCAGTTGATGAGATTTAAAATCCAATTGGCATGAATAGATAGTTCAATATTGATCGATCGTCCGTAAGTTATAATCGAATACATTTATTCAAGGTATAAACATTGCTAAAAAATACGTCGAGCTGGGTATATTTTATCCAATGAATGGTATATGGATCCAGTTCCTCATAGATAACCATCCGAAAGCTGACATGATATGGTCTGATTATGTAATCAAGAGTCCAGTTGTCAGATTTGATAATATTCTTGGCACCGCTGTGGGAAGACGTGATCCAGATCTTTTGAAACGATTAATCGAAAAACTCAAGACCGCTCCTTCTATGTATAACAAAACATTAGGAATGATATATTCAAAGCTCATAGCATTATACAGTGAGTGTTTTTATATGAACCATATTATTTCGAAACAATTCCAGATCTCAGCGCACTATTCGTGCATCAATATCGAATTATTCATAAGATATTTTTCGAAAGTTGTAATTACTAACTTGGTGAGATTTTTATAAACGGTCGTAAGAACGGGATTGTAATTTAAAATGTGTCAAAATCGTTTCAGATTCAAGCGCAGAGTACGAGAACGGTTTGAGTGTTTTGGAAGATGCGTTAAATACCGTCGATTGTGAGAATTTGCAGAATTACACGATAGAAAACTTAGAAACAGGACTTAAAACGTTAGGAAAAAGTTTTCCACAACATGTTCTCGATCGGGTAAAAATCAATGCAAAGCTTCCGTTTCGATTTACTTGCCATCTCGCTGTCTGAAACCTGTCGAGCGAACTAATAATTTTTTTAAATATTTCAGATGTCTTTGCTGTGAGTGCAATCTAAACACAGATCCAGGATTCTTCTTAATTTGAAATATTAATATATCATCATATTCCTTTTTATATACGAAGTTTTCTATATAACACTACGAAAACTTGACAATGATAAGCGAGAATATCTGTTCGTCGGTATTATCAAAAGAATTGACAAACTTACTATTGAAAATTTAAACAGTTACATGGGATCTTCGATATCCGACAAGTCATGAAAATTTCTGATGTTTGTAAATATATTGATCAACTAGGTCTGTAATTAGTTCATGCTAAATTTGTAGTATAATAGATAAATAATTGTAACGTTATCTATGTAATTATCTTTTAATAAAACTGAATTGAAGAAAACATTCGACACGAATCATCGAAATACGTATGTAGATTAATCGTTGATAGGGCTATGTTGATTGAATAATACAGTATAATGTATACTCAGTATTTGTTTAAATATTTGAGTGATAATATCATTCGAGGAGGATTATCTAATATAATCATATCGTGCTAAGATTATAGTAACATAACATAACATGGATGTTGCTACGAAGACATGTTAGTTGTACGAGAATAGAATACCATCATGTTCACACGCCTTTAGCCGTCAAAACGTCATAGTACATAATACACAGTAATTTTGTAATATTTGAAATCTCAATAGTTTCAGAACTTTTAAACCTATTATAACATGCAATCTGAAATTTGCACTGTGAGCTACAGAATGAGATTACAAGCGTACCAACAGGAATATCCTTCTAAGAACAGGAGAGGTGCAATAATATGCATTAAATATGGCTTGTATGATGAATGGAAAGACATGATGTAATAGCATTGATTGGGTATTATATACTGATATATCAGTGAGAATGAGTATTTTTCAGCACTTGAAGTTTAGAAATTTCTGTCACACCTGTGCCTATGACGAAATGAAATTGGCAGCCCTGCTATGACTTATGATGGAATTTGATGGAATTCTGGTAAGCAAGAGTATGATCAACTATCATTAACAAATAACACGCCTTGCTCAAGATTCTTAGGCAAAATTACTTATATCGTTACTTATATTTACTGTATTGTTGCACAGGTACCTGAACCTTGACTTAATGATTTTACTGTGCGGTTCGATGACTGGGTTTATCAAATTCTCAGGAAAAAACGAGTCCATTGCCTCATTGATATTAGGTGAGATGACATTATTTATCCCCTTGTTCTGTAGATTTTATTTATTGGATGCTTTCCACGAAGCATACAGTAAACACAGTTTACTACTGCCTTCCAGCAGGGATACAATAGGTAGGAGGTCCATGTACAATCAGAGTACACTTGTATCATGCTGATTGCTTCCAATTGTCTGGGAAACGTATGAAAATGTTGATTTGTTTATACGCATAATTCAAAATCTCAACAATTGAAAATAGAAGCCCTATCCTATGGTGACAATGAAATAACAAGCTTAGCTTGTTGTTCGTTTGTTATTTTTTCGTTGAAGTAGTTTCCTAAATCACATTTAAGAACGAGTTGAAAATTAAAGTATACATGGTCGATTGCTATATATTCTTCAATTATAACTGATTAAGTAACTGATTGGAAATTTCTAACAATAACTCACGATAAAATGCTGTGCAGCAAGCTGAACAACGATTTACGATTATAGTTCTGTTTTCAAGTAGGTTTAAAACTATGTTTCATGACATAAAAACCCATCCTAGCGCCGTCGTATAATATTGGGACTCGTATCCGATCAATGTCGGTTCAATTATTATTTTTTCACAGATTAATTTCATTTATAACACTACCAAGGAACATGAATTCACAGTTTCAACACTTTCTGACACTGGTATACTTAAAAAATGGAGCATATCCAAAATCCTGGGAATCTTTCAACGATATTTTTATATATATTCCCGTTGATAAGAAACCCCCGCAGACTCGATATGACTACGTCGACGAACCAATAATAATTAGACGACATGTATCGGTGATGAATGAAAAAATGTACAAACAGATTTCTCAAGCTCATTGGAAAATTTTGGAAGAACTGTTAGGGCCAAGGCTTCTCAGGTATGTAAATATATTTGACAATATATATTTTTTGCATTCTGCGTGGGTACGAACTTTGTCGAATGATTATTGGGGCGATAGTATGAGATTACGACATCTTTTATCGATCTTGCAACTGTTACACCGGATTCGTAATCAGGAATCACAAAAACCTTTATACACCAAAAATTCGTGACTGAAAGCGTTAGCAGGTGGTTCGTTTTGAAATTCGTGAAACCACAAATCCCACGAGTGCCGATTGGTTGGCAGCTCGCTGGCGGATGCACAACTTCAGAAATGGCATATTCAACATTTTTAAAGGCTTTATTTTGAAAAGCCAAATTTCAGTGAACACGTTAGATATATTTTGGTCGTGTGACACGGACTATCTATCTGCAACTAACGTCATTCGTATTACTGTCAACCAATCTGACGTTAGCTGTTACAAAAAACTACAGCATACCGAATAGGTGACAGCACTACCGCATAATGTGGGCTGCAGATAAATAAACGTCAAAAAGTATGGTTCACTGTGCACTTCAGTATAGCTTTTCTAGAAAAAAACTTTGTCGTTAGCAAAAACAACGATGCAAAGTCAAAGATTGCTATGGATGAGATCACATTTGTACTGTGAGATCAGTAAAACTCCTATTCGTTGCTCCCCCGTTAAGTGCTCGCCAGGCTTTGACACTGCTCTCACGTTGCTTCTAACACATGCCTGTTATCTACAAAAGCACTGTTTCAATTTTTATGCCAGGAAGTTTTTTTTCCCAATTTCATATACAGTTGATATTGACAAACATCATGAGTACATCTCAGCGAAAGTGCTTGGTATTCACAATTGATGAGAAACTTCGATACCTTCAGCAATTAAAAAATGGTCAAAATTTAAATGATATTGCCCAGAATGTAGGTGTACATGTTACGACGATACGGAGATGGATAAGAGATGAAAAGAAATTGGAACGATTCAAAAATAGCAAAGTTGGTAGAAAGACAGTGAAACGACTTCGAGATGCTGCGAATCCACTATTAGAGGAAGCGATGCGTATTTGGTTTGACGAGTGCAGAAGGCGAACAACTACCCTGTTAACCGGACCCCTCATCAAACAAAAAGCATTGGAATTGAACGAGAAACTTGGAGGTTCTAAAAAATTTGTAGCGAGCGAAGGCTGGTTGAATCGATGGAAAAATCGAAATGGTATCAAATCGTATGTAGCCTGTGGTGAACAATTATATGCAGACCGAGCTGCAGCCGATGATTTTAAAAAAGAATTCGATTGTTTGCTACAAGTTGAAAATCTGCAACCGTGTCAGATATTCAACGCGGATGAAATAGGTCTGAATTATAAAATATTACCAAACAAGACTTCCGCACTGCAGAGTAACAGAGAAGCTGTTGAGCCGAAACATTACCAGGATCGTTTGACCGTTATGGCCTGTGCAAACGCAGACGGATCATGCCAGCTTCCTCTCGTAATTGGCGCGTCGGAAGGATCTACCAGTTTCAAAAAGCATCAGGACTCAGGTCCATCAGGTTCGGTAATGTACACGTACCAAAGGAGCGCATGGATGAACGCATGTATTTTCCAGAAGTGGTTTATAACGGAATTCGTACCTTGGGTAACAAAGTTTTTGTTATCAAAAAATTTGCCCCCAAAAGCATTATTACTAGTGGATAATGCTGCCTGCCATCCAAAAGATCTCGGCTATAGAGACATAAAAGTCATATTTTTTCCACCTAACACAACATCCCTCATCCAACCATTGGATCTAGGGATAATAGAAAATTTGAAAAAAAATTATCGCCATTTATTTCTCTCGTCGATTCTTGCTGCTCGAGAATTAGGCGTGACATCAGAAGCACATATTGAAAATATCAGCGTGAAAAATGCAATTGGATGGATAGCAAAAGCATGGCATGATGTGTTGCCTACAACCATTTCAAAGTGCTGGGAACCTCTGATATCGCCACATGGTTCACCTCAACAAGAAAAGGATACTGCGGAGCAACTTTTGCTACTGGTGTATGGCCTATCTTACATCTTAAACAGTGATATTTCTATTGATGACGTGCAAGATTGGATAACAAATTCCGATAATATAGACATACCAACGTTAACGGATGATGAAATTGTTTCGAAGGTACAGCCTCCGGAAAATCATGATAATGATGATGAAGGATATAACAACAGCATGGTCAATATTTTTGATGGAAAAATTGATGCTGGTGGCAATGATCGAGTTTTGGATTACTTTGGCCTACCCTTACGTAGTCCTCGACTGCTTCAAAATGATGTTAACGCTAATCTCACAGCGGAGAACTCAAAGAAAAATATTGTATCGAGGTTGCAAAGCAAGTCGCAGGCAAAAGTCGAAGCCGAAATAAAAATGAATCCCGATATACTTTCCCCTGATTCTGCGGTAAAATGTATCGATTCCGTTATCGAGTTTTTTGAATTGCACGGTTCTCTAAAACCTCAGGAAATGAGTTTACTTTGGAATATTCGACATAAAGCAACTGGTTTGAATTATGACCCATCCTAGTTTTTAACTCTATGTTAAGAATTATATAATGTTTGTTCATTCATTTTTTTTAATGTATTACAATTATATGCATATCATACCACGGCCCTCATTTTGTATCCAATATGCGATAATATTCGTTTTTACAATCTTTCATGCATATGTATTATAATAAAAAAAAATTGTTGATGTTATTTTTATAATAAAACTGACTGATAAACTTTTTTCTCTTTTTAAATCTGTACTGAACACTCCAAAACTTACACCTTGGACGACTTTCCCTTCAATTTCATCGAAATCGGATTACGGAGTAAAGGTTCCATCTAAGTGCTCGTTTATTGAAATTTGCATCGATATCAGACGTCGAACCGAAGGACTTAATAGGAGTTTAGTCTTAGAATGCAAAAGAGTTGATTTAACATGCGTCGTGATCGCACTATGATTGCAACGCTGTGCCTTAAATATACAGCTCGTTACATAAAAATGATGGAAGAGTAAAATATGAAATAGATTGTAATAAAATTAAATTGACACTGTATCTGTGTGAAAAATTTGTACAGAGTCTATGAATTAAATTACCATAAGACATTACCATAAAACTACAATATTTTTGATTATGTATCTTTTTGTTCAGACAGTTTTGATCCCATATATTCTTTTTTATAGATTTTACTTAAAAAGCTGTATATTTGTGAGGCGTTCCGAAAATGGTGTATTTATGATACCCGATGTAGTAAAAATGACAAAAATACTTAACGCCGATAACAACAAAACAGTAAAGATTGAGACATTTCATGTTCGCAGTAAGATATAGCTCTTGGATTAAATAATGAATGAAGTCAAAAAAGGTCTCTTGCTCATTGTTTGAAAACGTTTATTATGTTTTTAGTGAAAGTGCCGAAAGCAATACCGCCATCATCAACATCTACGCTCGAAAATACTTCACATTCTTTATGTGACATGAAAAGTTTATTCCAATCGAACGATTTGCAAGTTTCAACGGATCACTTGTTGTACCAAATAACTAATGATACGACCGATTTCAGTACACGCATTACACTGTCCAATAGCAGCCCAGAAGTACTGGCTACTTATATCCTTCTCCCATCCAAATCGAGCGATGGGAACAATGAAAACAATCATAAGCTTATCGCATCACTTAAGACGATGATGAAAAAGCTCCAGAAACTCCATAATAATTTTAAATACGAACGTGAACTTGACATTTTGATCGGTTCTAAGTCACTGACATCCGATCAGCGCGACGATAAGTATTTGAAACATAAAGATCAGTTGTCGGTCCGGCTTCTTACCAGATATTTTAGAAGAATAATGAATCGTGTTGTGCCGCAAGGTTTCTTTGGAAGCCACAGAAACAGAAACATAGTCATACAAATCATTACTCGTATGCTCGAGGCGCCTCGATTCCAGATTGTAAACTTGAAACCGTATCTCTTCAAATTGCAGGTAATTTCTTACTCGAAGACCTTCGTAAGCAATGAAATTCAACGAATTCCCCTTTACCATTTTTGGCTTTCATCTAATTGAATTTTTATCTTGCGATTGAATTATCCTACGAGGTAATTTCAAAAATTGCAAAATGATATCTTGGGTGCACGATGAACAAACGAAAAAATGGAAAATTTTGTGAATCGATAAGCGAAATATGAATTAAACTTATTAACTTATTTTACTCAACGAGAAAGTAATTTTTTTTCAGATTTCGGCGATACCTTGGCTCAATGTCATGGAAAATATCAATGATCAATGGAATGCTTTGACAAAATGGTTATTGTGGCTCCTTGACGATATCGTGATCGAAACCATGTATACTCAATTATTCATAATCACTTCAAACTCGTACCGAAAATTATATTTCAAACAATCAGATTGGATCAGGTTGACTCGCAC
The DNA here is from genome assembly GCA_963969455.1 of Arge pagana. Taxonomy (NCBI): domain Eukaryota; kingdom Metazoa; phylum Arthropoda; class Insecta; order Hymenoptera; family Argidae; genus Arge; species Arge pagana. Next base: position 12,623,427 of record OZ018309.1, on the reverse strand, counting down.
GTACCTTACATACCGCATTGCTGACGGTTCAATCTCGAGGATCTACTATGATTTGATAAAGTGGAATGGTCTTTTATGGTATTGGACGCTAATCCCTAAGAAAGATACGGTGAGGCCTGTGATGTCATTACAAAAGTAAGCTAAATTTTCATAAAGACTAGAGCTATTTCACCTCACTGATTACTTCTATATGGTTTTTTTATGTGTACTTTACAGAATTGCATCGAGAGAAGCATTAGAAAATCAGAGAAGAGCGCAAATTTATCTACAACAATTGAGCGTTATGAAGTATGGTACTAAAACGTTGGGAGAATTTCACAAGACATGGAAGAAAGTTGTCGAAAAATTCCAAGGCAGAAATAACAAAATGTATCTTGTTTCTTGTGACATCGAAGATGCATACGGAGCGATAAATCAAAGTCTGTCTACAATATATCATAAGAATTCGAAACTTTCATGCATTTCATATCGAAACCTTAGTATTATTTTCTTTGTTAACATTTGCATTATTTCAAAGTACTAGTTTCAGATATAATCATAATTCAAGATCTTGAGTGAAATGAATGAAATAATTATATTGCATGTTAAAATAAGATTCTTTCTGTCGTGAATTCATATAAGACTAGCAAGAGCAATACAGATGTACGTCCGTAGAAAAACTGTTGGAAATAGTTGAGTCCCTTGCCAAGGACATTGGAAGCGTATTACAGTTGAAACGCTATAAAATATCGAGACCAGCCGGACCAATGGAACGTTACGAAGTGTCAGCCAAATGGTTTTATGTGAACTCTGGACTACAGCTACCACTTGCAGAAAATACTTTGATTGCAGAAATGTCTGCTCCAATTATTCAAGTACAAAAAAAAGATTTATCCGAAGAGATAAGGAAGAGTGTACAAAGCCAGATAGTACGACGTGAATTGGATTCTAGATTACTTGAATGGACTTATCTTTACAAGAACTAATATCATATTTTTCAGGTATCCATAGGGCACCAAACTTTTCTCCTCAACAAAGGAATTGGCCAAGGAACTTTACTAGCATCGGATCTATGCAATATATATTACGGTCATATGGTTGCTAAATATTTTACAGAGTTTGAAAATAACGGTTTCTTATTCCGTTATGTAGACGATATCTTGTTCATAACCGAAGATGAGGAATTGGCAAAGCAGTGAGTATGATATAAAAAAAAAATTAGTAATAGTCAATCGATTTACTTCAAATTCACTTAGTTTCGATGCTTCATTCAATTTCATATTTCGTTTTAATACTATTAATTGAAAATCGAAATCTTTTTTATACTGTGTGAATAATTTTGTTATTGTTAATTTTCCTATGATAAATCTCAATAATGCGACTGATTACGAAACATCGAATAATATTTTTTGAATCATATTAATCATACGACTAAGTATATCCAGGTATAAATTACCCTGCTCTTAGGCATGTAAAACTTATAAATATTCTCCAAGTTAAAAGTGGTTGGTGTCGTTTAACAGCGTCATTGATGTACATGTTAAAATAAATTTCTCACCCATTGTACACTCTGTAAGTAATTGGACTTTTTGGGTAGGTTCTTACAACAAGTGGAGACTGGTATCCCGGAATACAATTGCAAGTTCAATGCTCACAAGACCCGTGCAAATTTCGGTACATGCAAACACTCGAGCAACATTATATCGTTCCTTGGTTACAACGTCGATATTGAAAGCCTGCAAATAATGATAAATTATTCAGAGTGCTCGCAATATACGATGGTGTCTCGTCAGCTAGAACAAAAAAAAGTCATCAAGTAAGTTTCATACAACTTGACGTGCATATTAAGACCTTTAACCCATCAAGGTCCAGGCAGAAACTGGGCTGGATAATATCAAACTAAGTATGCCATTCCTAGGCAAACTGAAAAGAATACCCTGTTTTGCTTTTGTCATTTGGAATTGGTTATAAAAATTATCTCAACACATTATGATAAAAGTTGTCATTTTGAAAAACTGATTATGCCAATCGATTCTACGGAGGACATTATGACAAAAACCTGTATAACACTTTTTTGTCATAGTTAATTTGATGCTATCCAAGCCTTAATGGGTTAACGTGAGGGTGGAATTTGACGGAAACTTTTCTTGCGTTACAGAACGATACGAGACAGGCTCATGAACTTCACTGCCCTCAAGCTGAATGGAATCACTTTAGATTGTACAATAAATAGTGAATTAGTTCTCTTTACTAATATTCAAGTGAGTTTCACCAGACAAGCTGAGCGCTGTCTTTACTTGTTGCGCAACATGCTTGAAGACATATCGGGACACGTAAACGCCGTTTTCAAAGTCATGCAAGAGACAAATTTACAACTTTGTCAATATATAGGAGGCTGTCTCAAGAACAGTAAGTTTTATAACTGAGAAAAAATGAACAATGTAATGGTTTTAGAATTTGTTTCTGCAATTTTCATTTTCTTCAACTACGTTTGGATACGATGAATTATTGTTTACCATGAAAAACGTATTTTTTTCTGGTGGTATACAAAAGTTGACTGCCTATCCCTGATCCTACTGAAAGGTTTACTATGAATGGTTACAATGATTTTGTACATTCGAGTTCCTTGCGATAAAAAAAATTGAGCTGCTACTCGAATCATAAATCCTAGCAGTGAATCTTGTTCGACTATATAGCCACAATATTACATATCCTAACATAATTTTCTCCTAACATCATAAAATTGTTGCATGTTCAATTATATACAGATACCTAGTTGAAAATTAAATAAGTATTCCAAAAATGTGTTTCTACAACTTTTAATCATATTTTCTATTTGATATTTCAGATGGTTTAAAAGACTACGAGGAAATATGTCTCGAGATAAGATGGGTCGTATGGCAGTCATACATCAATGTATTTGGCTTAGCACCAAATATTCATTCACATTTTCGCGAGATACTGCTGAAAGCTCGATCGTTCAAATCACGGAAACCAAAAAGATTTCTCTGCACGAGAGATTGTTGATTTTATGTATTAATATAGAAACACATGATAATATCTCGTCATTAAGAAGTTATATTACTAGCAATTATCATATGCGAGATTGTGGTAAGCAGTTGTGCAATTAATTGTTTTTTTATTTTCTTATTTTATCTTTAGTTACTAATTGATGGTATCAGATATATTTTAACTTCAGTACAACTTATTACTCTACATTTTCATTTCACTTTTAAATTAAAGTTTCCTCATCGCCATCATTTTTATTCTACTATTATTTTGATTTTTCGATTTTTTTCTTTGTCCCATGATTGTCCATGAAGATTACAGTGAATATAATAACTATATGGAACTGAATTAAAATCTGTAGACCACTTATGTTTAAAAAACAACGAACATAACTATCTGTTTTTTCATATTACCTATTTATTAAAAAAGTCTTTTAGTGCGATTAGTCTCGTAGTTGCGCATAATTACTGCGATCCACTAATTATGGTCGAACTGCAGTACTTTGAAGGTCGCGCGGCCGTTATAGTTCTGCACACAAGTGTCGCGGCAGTGCGGTCGGTGTCTTCCAATGGGCAGCAGTTTGGTAACTTACTAAATATTACTAGTAATATCTAGTAACTTATTAGTAATATCCAGTAAGTTTCGAAATTGCTGCTCACTGCCCATGGAATATGTAGTGCAATGCGCTTAGATCATTTTAGTCGTATAGGTGGCAGCACTACTTAGGATCAGAGTGTTGGATATACATATGATATATACGTGTCCGGCCTGAAGCGTGGTGAAGCCAAATGCCGAATACACGTTGGGATACATAAAGTAAAATTTGCGCTACAAAGGGCTTCAAAATGTTAGGTGCAGGTAAATATCGGTTGAACTCGACAATCCATTGTTTGGTTCTGTCACTTGTTTCACATTTACTTACCATCCCGGCGGTAACTTCATAGCATTTGATTTGTCTGATGTCATTACAAACAAGTAGACTAATATTCACCAAACACGTGCTCTCTTGCTTGTTTGTAACACAAAATATGCTCGAAATGGTCAAATTCACCGTTACTGAATTTGGTCATTGATATGGGAAACCTCTGAAAACTAGTTTTAATCTAACTTCTACTCACTAAGATAATCTTTTCACTATACAAATTTTCAATCACGAAGGTTAGGGTCGTCGAGGTTATATATTTACTAACCTGTATTATTCTATAGAAAATGAAAAACGAAAGGAGAAGAAAAAATCGCTTGGGGAGCGGCAGGTTGAAATGAAATGTCAAGTGGAGCCATCGACTGCTACAGTGAAATTGGAATACAGCGACTGGCCATTGTTATTCAAGGTTTAGTGGTTTCACTCTAATAATATTACGGCAAGATTACGATATCTGTGTTCGCTAATTCTGATCATGCAGTCTCCATAATGGACCCAACGTAAGACTTTTTTTCAAGAATTGTAAACGTTAAAGTTTGATCTTTAAAGGAGTGAAACTGAGGTTTAAACTTTTTTAAACGTTTTACTATATCGGGTGTTACTAAACTGAAATAAGAACGCCGTGTTAGCATAGTCATTATTACCACCTCCATCATTCGGGGGAATGGCCATTTAGGGAGTGTGATTCGATAAAATAGTAGGGAACCGTAATTAATTGTACTGTAGTCTATCCATATAAGATTCAAGCAAATCCAACAAAAAATATATCCTTATTCTTAGTTATACTTCTTTAGAGGTCGAATATCAATTTTTACTATTCTTGAAAAATGGCTTATGTTGTGTCGAATAAGAAGGCTGCATGGTCAGATTAAGCGGCCACATACATCATAATATTCCCCAATAGAACATTCATACAACAGATAACGAGCGGCTTGTATTGTTTTTTGGTAACGTTATTTTCGCTGTAAAGGTTTTTGTACCAGACTTGTCTCGTATAACAGAAGAAGATATAATCTTGGGAATGAATATCTTTAGAAAGAAAAACAACTATTCTGCATATTTGTATTCAATGAATAGAGATGGTTCCCGCATATTAAAAATACTCATGAAATGGGACTTGTTTGTTTTTCAGAATTTTGATAAACTGTTAACACGCACCAAATCCTTTACACCGTTGACTTCTGGTTCAACGCCTCTTCATCGTAACTTGTCAGAGTATATTAAGTCTGGATGCATCAATTTGGATAAACCTTCAAATCCCTCTTCTCACGAAGTAGTTGCTTGGATTAAGCGAATCTTGAAGGTGGAAAAAACAGGGCACTCTGGAACATTAGATCCAAAAGTCACAGGATGCCTAATTGTATGCATTGACAGAGCAACACGCTTAGTCAAGTCTCAGCAGTCTGCTGGAAAACAGTACATTGCAGTATTTAAGTTACATTCCGCTGTTGAAAACGTTTTAAAAGTAAGCATGTTTATTTTCCTTCTGAAGATTTTTGTACTTTATAATTTGTCAAAAATTTCTACGTGTAACGGCAAATAAAACTGCCTCGGTAAATTAATAATTTGCCACTTACTCTGACATCTTGGAAGCACTAATCAATGATTGCTAAATTAGATGATGACGACATGAATAATACTTATGATTTTGATGGATATTATTTATCAGGTCAAACAAGGCTTAGAAAAACTTCGTGGTGCATTGTTCCAACGACCCCCATTAATATCAGCAGTTAAACGTCAATTGCGTGTCAGGACAGTGTACGATAGCGTGTTACTGGACTATGACGAGGAAAGAAATATGGGTGTCTTCAAAGTTGATTGCGAAGCGGGCTCTTATATTCGAACCATGTGTGTCCATCTTGGTCTTTTCTTAACAACTGGTTGTCAAATGGAAGAACTTCGTCGTTCAAGATCTGGAATTCAGAGCGAACAAGATGGGATGGTGACAATGCATGATATACTTGATGCTCAATGGCTCTATGAAAACCATGGGGATGAAACTTATTTACGCAGAGTTATCAAACCATTGGAAGCTCTTCTTGTAAATCACAAAAGAATTGTTTTGAAGGATAGTGCTGTAGGTAGTTCTCGATTAACTTTCAGTTGACTTGACTTAAAATACAATTCTGATGCTGCTCTAAACAGAGTTGAAACATAATCCTTTGTGACTCTAGGTAAATGCTATCTGCTATGGTGCAAAAATAATGGTGCCTGGTATTTTGCTGTATGACGATGGAATCGAACTAAACGAGGAAATTGTAATCGTTACCAGTAAAGGCGAAGCCATTGCCCTTGGTAAAGCATAATGTTTTTTCTTCTTCTTTTACTAGGCCTAGTTCATTATTTTCTTATTCAATTACTGTCTCTTCGATGATAATAACTGGATTTTCGAAAATAAATTCATAGCAATCGCACTTATGACATCACCAACACTGACCGCTTGCGATCATGGCGTTGCTGCAAAACTGAAACGCGTAATTATGGAAAGAGATGCTTACCCAAGACGATGGGGTCTCGGACCTAAAGCTTCCATTAAAAAACGTATGATAAAAGAAGGAAAATTGGACAAACATGGGAAACCAAACGAACAAACACCTTCTGAATGGCTCACAAGTTATGTGGATTATTCTAAAGTAAGCATGACTCTCACACTGCAATATAGGCAACACATTTTTAATTCTTTGCATAACCAAATAAATAATGTTCTTACAATTTAGACGGAATCGAACGGGGTCGCGGATGCTGCAGCTAAGAAACGAAAATTAGAAACAGAAGATACATCAGTAACTGAGCAGGTCAAAGATGAAGAAACGGCATCGCCCCAAGAGAAGAAAAAACACAAAAAAGATAAGAAGAAAAAAAAGAGCAAGTCAGATTCTGAAAATGCTGAGGCCGAGACTTCAGCAATAGCTGAAACGACAATGGAGGTAATTTTGCGCATTTATTATTAGTTGGTCCAGAAGTTGAAATGGAAATTGAAATTGAAATTGAAATTGAAATTGAAATTGAAATTGAAATTGAAATTGAAATTGAAATTTATTGTTTATTGAAGGAAACGCCAGGGAAAAAGGAGAAAAAAAAGAAGAAGAAAAGCAAAGATCAAGATGCATCGACGAGTGTGTAATGTAGCTAGGAGGTGATACTTATATTTTACCTGCCGCCCAGTCTGCAAATTATCGGTGTATAAAGTAATTTCACCAACAATACTAATATACCATATAATTTTACGTGCATTTTCTGAGTCTGAAAACTGTTTGTGCCGAAGCATCCCATTGTAGTACATATGTAATTAATTTTCAGTTATAATAGAGTCACGACTGTCATGAATTTATGCTCAACGAAGAGATTTATCATATTCAAAGAGTGATAATTAAATGATTGTCGAAAAAATATTTTATCGGGTCATATAAGATGCGCCAACTATCTTAAATTGAAAATACACTGTTCTCTTGGTGTAATATTCGTACAATGTTACTGCTAATAATATGCAGACAGTGATGAAAATTATACGTCTTGAATATGCAAATGAATTATGTCAATACAATACCAATCTTTGTGAAATGTCATATAGTTGTGCTATCCGAATAATATATTTCAACCAGGATTTCATCTAAAAGCATATCAGGTATGTCTTTCCATTACTGACCTCATTAATTTTTTTAGTTGTACGAGTTATTTCACAAACTACGCACTACCTGACATTGTACATTGCGGATGGTCATTTCAATGTAGACTACATAAATATACGAATCACCCAATTTGTCCTTGTGTTACTTCGTGCACAATTTTGTATAAACAGTAAAACTGGAATTACACGTAATTGTAGATATATTTTTGTGCAAAACTGGCTAAATCATCCGAATTTTTATTGAAATTTGTATTAATCCGAGTAGACATTAAGGTAAATTCAATAAAAGTTATTGTCGAATGTTTTGTGCTTTTACGAGTCCTCGAAGAAATGTCTGCAATTATGTCTATCATAAAGTGGACGCATGCATTATACGTAAATGAAACGTGTTGCTGGGTTTACAAAAATTACTGAGATTTTTTTATTTGGAAATTATTTTTAGTAAGTATCGTTGTATACAAAAAAATTATAGGTATACATGTATGAAAAATGCAAGGCCAGCTTTCACTGTTTTCAATTTTATATTTTGCAAAGATGGTTTTTGAATGAATTTGGTTTGATCAGAATTATTTACTTGAAAACAACAGTGTCTAACATGGCACCGAGGCATTGAACAATATTCGTGGTCATGAGAGTATCCACTTTCTCTTCGAGGTGTCGCTTGGGATCTTGTTTTCCAACATTTTTTATTGCCAGCTGTTCTGGTGTCATTTTTTCTTCATCTTCCAGTGCCTATAATTTCCAACAATTAGAATAATTTTAATCGTAATTCACCTTTCGCTTACCTTATTATAATTCTTTGCTAATTCCAACATGTCCGAAACGATACTCTCATTCAGCTTCCCATGTTCAGAATATTCGGCTAAAGTCAATCCATCCATCCATGACTTTTTGTGCAAATTGAGAAGCATTTTCTGTTCTAACTCATTTTTACGATAATTTATACTAATGCTATAGTAGTGACGATTTAATCCATGAATTAAAGCCTGCACGGACGGTTTTTGCAGGTGACCAAGATTGGATGTAGTCTGACGAGGTTCTTGACCCAAGACCTGAATGGAAAAACATCCATGTGTAAGTCACTCTCAAATGTTATCATAAACGTTATTTCAGCTTTGTAAAGAATGCTGTGATACAAAATAAACATACCATCATGTTTGGATTGATTAATCTGAATGCGTCAATGACCACTTTGCCTTTAACTGATTGGATCGGATCAATTACGACAGCGACTGCTCGTTCACTGAGCGCTTCAAAGGACTGTTGCGTATTAATATCGACACCAGAAAGCCAACATCCAAAACCAGGATGAGAATGATACCAACCAACGACCATTTCTGGTCGCCCAGTCTGTTTTAGCATGTCCAACATTTTTGCTTGAAATACAGGATCCACCGCCTCGACACTTACACCCTGAAAAAAGGATAAATAGTGAAATTTACCAGGTTCAAGTAGATGAGAATTTTTCAAATATGATCATTGTTTTTCCATTTGTTCTTCAGGTAAGACACAGTTGCGTTCTTTGCGTGTTTTACCAAAATTTCCATGCGTTCAGTTTGTTCTTGCATTCTGTTTCTCAGATGGGAAATTTCCAAAAACTTAAGCTTATACTTCAGGAACTATTCACACACATATAAATTTCTAAAATTGAAGGGTGATTCTGAACAGATAATCTGTTGAAGTCTTAACGAATTAAAAATATGCTTTTTCAAACTGAGTTATTTGAATAGATTTTTTTTCTAATATCAATAAAACTGCTATTTCTCAACTTATCAGATATGAATATTACACAAAATCCATCACTGTAATCAAATCATTGTAGAAGAAACAATTCATTCGATCAAAAAATAGAATCAGGAATCCTTAGCAAATGTCAGTGCAAATCATCTTACAGTTCCTGTCTGTGGCATGGCAAATACATCGATGACTCGTACTGTATAGTCATCAACAAATTCACCCAACATTAGTCCCATGACCTCCATTGGCACTCCAGCTCGACCGTGTTTCAACATTTTTAATAAAGCTAGAGACGATATATACACCTGAAACGTAAAGATTACGTTGAACTCTGTATACGCAACAATGATGAAATTGAGATGGAATTGTCACATTATCAAGAAACACGTATTATATGCTTATGCATACAAATTTCTCATGTGATTCTTATATGCATTTATTATTATACTAAAATATTTACTTGTTCCGCAGTATCAACGACCGGAGCATCTGAAGGTGGCGGTCCTTGATTGAGACCAGGCATGCCACCTCCTAACCGTAGCAAGCGATCCATTGCTGTGATGTGAGTATTTCAATGGGGTTTGTAACTTAAAGCTGCCGAAACAAAAGAATCAAAATAGTAATGGCGAAAGATATTTATTTCAGCACAGTATCAGACAGAAGATATTTGATAACAATATATAATATTGAGCAGTGTATTTTAATTTTATATCAAGTTTGCGAGAAACACCGTATGACACGCAGGTTTGTTCATTACATCTAACTTGATGACAGAAGTGTATCATCTGAATTGAGGTTATGGTCATTGGTTCGAGTTTATTGTCGTCTTTCTAACTTCAATTACGTTTATCATATTAATCTGTATATTGCTCGACACTTACCGGGCTCAAGAGTGCTATTTTGTATGAATTATAATTGACGGTGGAATCTGGAAGTAAATTAGGCTATGCTGCGTCGGCGACAAACACGGACGAAAAACAATATGAAACATGAAATGACACGAAATACGAAATATGCAGAATCACGTGTAGGGCATTGTGGGAACGAGAAACAGGGGTAGTACAAATACACCGTCATGGCGAAGTCATTACGTCTAGTGTTGATTGCACAAACTAGCCGCGAGATGGCGAAGTAAGTTATTAGTGAGTTACTAGATGTTACTAGACGATACTAGTAACATCTAGTAAGTTTCTTAACTGCTGCTGCTACTCACTGCTCATGAAATGGCACCCTAAGCTACCTTAAAGTATCAAGTTTGCTGTATGATTGCAAGTACATACCTCTTGTTACATTAACCTTTTCAATCAGGCAATGAAAAAGATTTACCTGGTGTATAGCCTGTTTATTTTTCATAGAGTGCACTTTCGCACCCTAATTGTTGTCTAAAACCATTATAACATCTGCACGACTGACTAACAATGTCGTGCTAATATCCACCACGTGGTTCCCTTGACAAGCACCAAACAACTACAGGTAATTGTTGCTTAGAAAAAAAATGCACTCAATAATCTAATGGATCTCTAAGTGATCTCTTTCTGAAACGGAGACAGGTGATCCTATTTACAAATACATAGGTATTGATTCTGAATAAAATCATTATTGTCACCCTAACCAAATTTGTGTCGAGTTAAATTTGGTTCGGAGGACTAGCGCGAAGTGGGTCAAAACGTATTAATTGAAAGTCAACTGACAATAGTTTTTGAAGTTTATGTTTTCTAATATTTTATTCTATATTTTAGTATCGGAGATGACGAGATTTGCCAGAGCAGCTGGATCAAAATCATCAAACGAGCGCCTACCTGATACAGCAACGTCATGGAGCGAGATGAAAATGCAACTGGAAAACAAACAGAACCAGAATAATGATGGCCCAAAAAAATTATCAGCTGCTAATGAAATACAGGAAATAAAAAATGAATTGTACTATCACCAGACGATTGAAAATACAAACAATGAATGGGCAACGTTTGATTTTCCAAAGAAAAAGACTGCGAAATCGGAGCACAGTTTGGAAAAGAATAGCGACAGGAAAAAGAAGAAGAAATTGAAGAAAGCTGCCAAATTGGTTGCTTCAAATGAATCATGTCAACAAAAAATCGAGCCAACTAGTCAAAATTCTATAACTAACGGGCAAACCGAATGCAAGGATGCTGCAGATGCGGATGAGAACAATGATGTTCGGGTAAAGGATCGAAAAAAGAAATCTAACATTCAAAAAAATTCCAGTGACATCGGTACAGATACTAATATGCCAATGAACTCGACAGAAACCAATTCACAACCCAAAATAATGTCAAAAGAGTGTGAAGAAATTAATTCTACAAAACAGAAGTCGCATCAGTCTGAAAATACTACTAAGATGCAACGTGGAAAAAAGAGAAAATCACTTTCGGTTGATAAAGATGAGCCAAATTTGTCTCATCAAGTCGAACCTGAAACCAAAGAGATAAGTAATCAACAGAGAGATAAACGGAAGAAACAAAAAGTAAAATCTGCCTTGATCACTTCAAGCGAGGATCAGCCAACGGATTGTACTGTTAAAAAAAATCAATGTCCGAATGAATTTAATGTAGAAGGAAATGTTTGGAATAGTGACGTAAAATTTGGAAAACAAACTGATTCAAAAAATAATGATACATCCGGGGATAATGCTCGTGGAGCCAAATCACCAAAAAAGAAATCGAAAAGTAAAGAAATTTCTGCTCCGAAAGATAACTTGGAAAACAGGCAAGAAAGCGACGGTCCTGAGGCAAAGTCTGAACTTCCAGTGCAATCAAAAGTACAGAAAGATAACGCAACAAAGAAACAAAAAGATAAAAAACAGAAAAATTCGAAAAACAAAGAGTATAAAAGACGGAAACCAGACGAGGGTGAGATAAAAATGATGATCAATGGCAACGAAATATCTGTTGTAAAATATGATGGATTTCCTGTTAAGAAGGAAGATGCGGAGAAATTACGAGAGTTGAAGAAGAACATGGTGATTAAAGGTATTCCAAGGTCAGAAATCAACATAGTTATGAAATTGGAAAGACGAAAGGCAGAGAAAGCATTAGCCCGGGAAAGAAAACGTGTTTGTTTCCACTGTCGAAAGTCTGGCCACAATCTGTCGGATTGTCCAGAAATTGGTAGAGACGAAGTTGCGTCTGGAATATGTTTCAAGTGTGGTTCCACAGAACACACGCATTTTGAATGTAAAGTTACCATGGGAGAAAAATTCAAATTTGCCAGCTGTTTTATTTGTCGGGAGCAAGGGCATATTGCCAAACAATGTCCTGACAATCCAAAAGGACTGTATCCGCAAGGAGGTAGTTGTAACGTATGCGGCGATGTAACTCATCTGAAAAAGGATTGCCCAGAGTTAATCGTGAATAAAGAACAGGAATCGATAACAGCTGGAGTTATGAATTCCACCAGCCAGTTGGAAAAATTAGAAGACGAGCAGGAAAATGTAGGAAAAAATGCAGATATTGGCCATAAAGCTAAAAATAAAATTATAAAATTTTAGAATGCAATTATACTACTATATTTATAAATATTTCCGCAAAAAATCATTGTATACAAAATTTGATTGCAAAATGGTTTAGTTATTTAACAAGTCTCAGTAAATCTTATTATTATAAACATAAAAACTCTTACAACTAATGTATCACATTGAGTGTACTCAGATTTCATTGTAAAAAAGATGTTGCAACCCATAACTATGGATTTCCAATCATCTTTGTAAAAATATTCCTTCAACATATATACATGTGAGTTCGCAAAATATGTGCTGAATGCGCGTGGCACAGAAAAGGCTGAGAATATTTAGTATTCCAGAATGGTCATAAACGAACGAATATATAATAATCTACTATTTTTACATATTTCTGAAGATAAATTTCTTTTTTTCGATACCATTACACAGCCTTCTATATTTATCTACCACTTCGTCGTACTCGGTTCCTTTCAAATTGTCGTACAATGTTTTGGACATTCCCTTTCTGTTTATTTCTTCTTTCATTTCAGCTATCTTAGCATTCAAGTTGGAATCCATTAATCTATATGCTGTCAACGTTACTGGAGTTTCTTGGTACATCTTAAAAATACCATTAAGTTTTGCAATTTTCGCTCTCGCTTCAGATACTTGTATGTTGATAAGAAGACTTTCAGCTTTTTTGAACTGCAAGTTGTTGAAGTATTCGTACTTCAAATCTATCCATTCTCTCATTAGAGCGTTATATTTTGAAACGTTTCTTTCATAGTCTTCACAGAGCTGTTCGAGTTTTTCTCTCCATTGAAGTAAATTTAAATCAAAACAATTCGTCAACACGTGGTGGTTAATCAGTGGTCCCTCTTTCGGTTGTAATTCTTGAAGATTACCGCCTAATTCCTTGTACCTGAAAAATACTTCTGGTCTAGTAGTATTTAAAACAGACTATAACTCCGAAGATTATTTCAACGTGAATTCGTACTACCTTGATATTATTCCGCTAATTCTATTCTCGATTGCTTTTTCAACTGAGCACTTAATGTCAAATTTCTCATGCGAATGCAATTCAATTTTAGCAAAGTCTGTGATTCCCAAAAGAGTCAATTTGCAGTTCGTTGAATCAAAATTATTAGGTAAATGCACATATTTTTCAGCATCTTGAAATACTATCATTTGTTTCAATTTTTTATCCAGTTCTTTTTTTAATGTCTGGTTGTCCTCCGAAGTCACTTCTGACAAACAATCGAAAATCAGTTTCTTGATGACAAATTCTGCTATAGTTCCTTTACACTCCGTTAAAGCCTGGTTAATTTTTGTTAATTGGTTGTTATTTTTGGTAAGATTGTGATACGGTGAGTTGAAGCCTTGCTGCAGATTTAGTTGACTTGAATGTTTTGAAGAAAAATTCGTCAGCATAGGACACGGCATACTATTTGCACCAGATATCATAGATATTCCTGACATACCTGCGAAATACAACAAACGACTTTTCTTTATACGCATAATATGAGTAATGAAGCAGTTGCAATAATTTCTTCACGTGCTTCAACGGAATTAGGTACGAAACACTTTTCTCAGGACATTCCGAACATCCGAATTTCGTACATAAGGTGGCAAACGTTACTTACTGGACGTCTGATGTTTGTCACTCAAATGTTCCATCATGTTGTCGGGCTCCAAGAACTTAAAGAACTTAACTGAAAATTGACGCTGTTTAAAATTTTGTAAATCCAGCACGCGAAGTCATGCTGTAGTGAAGAGAAGTAATTCGAAATGAAGAGTCGTTGACACTATGTTAGTAGTGCCATTTTTTCTCGCCAGATGTCTATAGTCCCGAACACAACTAAACCCACCAAAAGGGTCATCCACGAATTTTTATTGACTACTAAAAATCAAATTCAAAGTATCAAAACATCGCCGCATTTCATGATCAGTGAGCAGCAGCAGTTTGGTAACTTACTAGTAATATCTAACACGTTTCTAAACCACTGCTGCCCATGAAATGCCAGCCTTAAAGAGAACTAACTTCCATATAAAAAGTAGCGCAGATCCCTAAGCCGAATTACAAACTGCAACTCTAGTAATGTTTTAACCACTGAATATCCATCGATGCTTCATCGAAGCTATCTCTCTCGGTACGCTGCTTCTACATGGGAGGGAATAGCCAGCGCGCGTTCCAGTATGTATAGAGTTCAGTGGTTTTAACCGCTCAAAGCGTCTTTGGCGGGGATAATCGGTACTTGTCACATGTAATGTAGGGTAGGATATTCAGGATCCTTAATATTCCTAATATCCTGAAAATTCTTAAAAGAGATCGACAATTTGAACATTGCACACGAGGTTTCCTGAAAATATATGCTCAATCATGAAATAAATATCTTGCATCATTCAGTCGCAAGCTCAGCATTTCCTGGACCTTCTTGGGCTACCGTTAATTAGCATTTTGCACAAATATCAGCACACTCATCGAATTACAAGATTTACAACAGATTGCTGTCAGATGGAATTGGATTTACCTAATTTAGTAGTGCATTAGGCATCCACTGTGTCTTACCAGGACATGTCGAATTATCATACTGTTCATCCTCCTGTACATACGGAGTTAACAATATTGCATGTAAATATGTACAAAGATGTTAGATTGATTGCTGTTGCCTGATTATCCATGCGAGAGGGCTGGAATTACGAATAACGATTAGATTATTACACTGATATATAAATCCATTGAATAGGAACTATCAAAAATACGTTGAAAAATAAAATATATTAGGAGTTAATAATGTTTGAATCATACAGATAAACAGGTCATAAGTATGCATGAAACGAATTCAAGTCCGAGGAAACATTTAGTTTACAAGGACTCCAACAGCAGCTCCGCAAGGGATTACTGCGTTCGTTTTCGGATCCTCCACAGAGGTTTATCCACATCCACGTGCATATGGCGCGACCAACTTGCACAAGTCCCACTATCCATCACTTAAAAACTTCCACAAGTCTTGCATTGATAAATCTCGCAACATCAAAATGTCGCATTTACAATAAATTTATTCTTAAGCTATGAGGGAGGCTTGTCCAGATTAAACAAGCGAGTATCACGATTGTTGTCTATCTTTACTCATGTGAAAAATATTTTCATGTTTTCTATCACCATTATTATCTAAAGGTTTATGTACATCGAGAACTGATAACTCTCGGTAGTATATTCGAAACTTGTCCCGAATTAATTGAGTCTTATTTACATCAGACTGAAGATCATTTATCGATCCCAAGGTCAAGTGGATCTCTCTAATATGCTGTAACCTTAACAATAACACTTTAAATTTCTTACTAGCAGTCTTTTTACTCAGCTTAGCCAAGTTTCGTCGTAATTGCCTATAGCTTCGAAGTAAATTTTCAATGATATCTAGGCTGAACCATCGAATGCGTGCTACGCACTCGGCTGGAGATTCTTCGATTCCCAGATGGCATATATTTACTAATGCTTCGACATACGAGTCTTCGTTAAGATTCGCCAGTATAAAGTTGAGAAGATTTGGAATGGTAATCGGTAGTGAGAACGGAAAAACAGTGCTGTCTTCTTTTCTGGAATCATAAAGAGTTAATTATAATGCAAGAGTTTTACAGGTATCCCGAGCATCAGAATCTTTGCCTTTCAATTTATGAAACTACCTTTACTAACTATCGAGTCAAGTTTTCCTGCAGTAGGGAACAATATCAAAAATGAAGTTTGAGGTGCATTACCTTTTAGCTGGAAAAAACAGAATAGCTGGATACCTATTCATGGTATACTCCCATGGAAGGTCATTACAATCTCCATTGATGCGAAAGAATCTTATATTATGCATATCGCGTAAATATTGAGCAACTGTCAAATATACATACGATACCGCGTGACAAAACGCGCAATATGGTGAGTGGTACATGACAGTGACATCCTGTAATTGAAAAACAAGTATTAGACTTGTAAACTTAGAAGTCACTGATTCTCTAATAATTAGCCTAATTACTTTGTCGGGATCCAAAATAGTTGCAAGAAATGTATCCGTGTTTAACTCCGGAATATGAATAATAGACTGCTGTTTAGAATGGCAGCTCTGCTCCATTTTATCATTGGTAATTGGATCCAGATGCTTTTGAGACTGTAGATTTCTCTCCAATAAATCATGCGTATAATTATTTATGAATTGTACGACTGTGTTGTAGTTCAAAGTTTGCCGTAATATGTATTGACTTTCTTGCTAAAACAAAATAAGTGAGATAATTAAGTTCTTTGTTTCGAGCAATCGAAACATTAATACAAATATGAATTTGGAACCACATACCGAAGGATCAACAATAATGATCGCAGTTTTGCTTTTCTCAGCTAAAATGTTAACACCAAGTCGTTTGGCAAAGTGGGAGAACTGCAGGCTATCTATCGCTATCAGGGTCAGGGTTTTGTTACTCTTACATATTTCAGGTGTTAATTTGACTTTCTCATTATGTACATATTTTGGAAAGATAGAAGTATGATAGTTGTTCCCAGCTAGCCAACGTCTGCATTCACTCTGCACCACAGATTTAGTCAGAGCATTTGCGGATCGCAACTCCATATCATCGTCCAGTGAGGAACTTTGATTGTTATTACTGAAAATAAAAGGTATAATGTTCAGAATGCCACTTTTCTATCTTCATTCATAGTTAAATCATCTTTTTCTGTTTCAATATCTTTCTGCACAAAAAAAACTATCATCGTTATGTATCATTCAGTGATATCATTCAGAATGACTTGTCTTTTGTAGCTGAAGTAAGATGTAATTTGAGTTGCTACACACCGGTTTGTTGATAAGTGATTTCAAGTTTGGAAGGAAAAACTTTGCTGAGCAAAGTATACGCTATAATATACAAATGTATATTCTACTTCACTTTGAAGAAACGGCAATTACAGAATTCCAATTGCACACAAATTGTAAGCAATAAAGTATACTTGTTTTGGAGTAATAACCTTTTTTGTTTTTCATTAGATATGCTACTTAGTTGACAACAAAATCTATGTCGATCATCATTGTTGGTTGGTACATTGAAGATATCTGTTTGCTTGCAGAATTGATTCAAATCATCTGAAGGGAGAAAGCACACCGGAAAATCTTGACTGTTCGAAACAAACGTTCCTCGATATTGACACGGCGAACATTTATTTGTCAGAATTTGCAGACAACAACTTTCATTTGTCCATTGCAAATCGGCCGCGTTCGTTATAGAGGTAAATGATGAACTTTTGTTGTCGTCTATAAATTTTATACACTGCTTCCCTTTCTCAACCTGTTCCAAATGCTCCCTGAGACGAATGTAATTCAGGCGTTTGACTGTATCATCAACGAACAGATTGTCACCACAACTATAATACTGTAATCCGATTTCCTTTATCTATGACATAAAAATGAGTACAAAAACACCAGATTAAAACAATGTATAAAATGTAACTACAAAATAAGAACATAGGTGTATCTCACCAAGTTATAATTGTGATTACGACGATGAAATGGATTTCTGGGTGTAAATAGGAATAATACAGGCCCATCACGTAAGTATGAAGCTAGAGTTAGCGTCTTTGTACCAGGTGGTTGTAACCAAACAACTGTTTGATGTAATGCGCCTGCTACCCATTTTAATAAACTATCTGGGGTCCATGCTTTTTCAAGTGGATAAGTCTGTAATCAAATACCGATTGATTATTTTGGTTTCACACAAGCAATTGTATTCTTAATATCCTCGAAAATGTTATTTACAGTCTTTAAATTCGCTGTTCACCGTTGCATTTTAGCAACAACAAAAAACAAGAAATTTAGTTGACGGTGCAAAATTTAAAAAATGGAATGCAGTTAATCAATGACATTATTGCTCAACAATTTAACGCGGCAACCATTTTGAATAAAACTTAGACAAAAAATTGTAGCATTTTGTACAATTGTGAAAAAGGACATTAGCGCCTTACTCTAGTGGTAGGTCAAATAGTAATTTTGCGTCTAGAAGATATCATCGATGTTTTGTACAAGTCTGGTTATGTCGGACCAGTACATGCCCGCAAAGAAAATAAATAGAAACATTGTGAGAAATTCAAACGTATATTATCCTCACCAAAGACTCATTCCATAACAATAATCTGGCAGATGGAAACTCTGTGATACCATAATCCCGTTCACTCGATAATACATCAGTAACCACAGCAAAAGCAACTTCTCGGTTGGGATCTCTCTCAAGGGATCTGATTGCGGATTTATAAAATATGTTATATCCTGGACTCTTCTGCAATCCAGTGAAATTGAAATATCCCATCACCACTGCCTGTCGAGTAATAATTAACGCGTGACATCTATACAATAACGATGATCCCAGTGGAATAGTAATCCAATGATCATGATAATTATTGAAAAACCACCCATAAATATTTCGGTATACGATTGGTAATCGTGAAAAACCTAAGTTTTGACACAATTGTAAAATAATTTATTGCTTTAAATTCATTACTATACCGATGATAGATATACCTTTCAAGGCGGATCACTTACATCATATTCAATGACGAGTTCCATCAACTGCATTTTGCTGGTTATCCTAAAAATAGGATTCATCGAAGCATGTAGGAAGCGTATCATGTACGAGGCAGTGCGAATGCCACGATACTGTACCCCAGAACCCTGTCTCGGATAAAGTATGAATACAGGGTAACTGTGAATTTTACTATACTGAGCTCGGCACTCGGAACCTGGCTGCCAGCAGTTTATTGCCGCAAAGAACACCTGAAACACATTTCAAAGTAAATACTTACAATAATTAGGATAAAAATAAATATAGAATGATACCTGAACACACGAATGTAGCAAGAATTTGCAAACTTGAATTACCTGCTTATGAAAATACCGAGCGACTTCTTCAAATTCTTCCCGAACCGCTTGACTTTCCGCATCCCATGGCGCATAATACATGATGAAACTGTAATCAGCATTTTCTACTTTTTCAATAGTTGGCCCTAAATGTCCTTTGTAAAAATCTATGACAACTGAACTTTGGTTGAAGAATGGTTGCGCCAAAGGAGGTTTCGAAACATTTGGAGGTCTGTGATATGTAAACAAGAAAACACATGAGAACAATTTGAAACAACAAACCCAATAAAATATTGAGATAAACATTAGATTTTACAACATGGTGAGCATTTTAATAAATGGTAATACAAAATTTTGTGCAGGTCAACTTTGGCAATATACAAACAAACAAGTATCGCAACGTACAATGCGCATTTCATGTCAAATCAACCACGTTTGGCCCTGACTAAATACTAAAATTTAAATTAATTTGAAAAATAATTTTGGAAAAAAAATAGAAATCGAAAGGACATTACTTTAGAAAAATTTGAGATTGTGTAAAAAATATCGAAGTTTAAAAAAAAAAGTAAAAACATCGTAATCAAACATCGTAATAATGTTTTTTTATTTTCGCCCGAAACGTACGATTAAAAACAAAAATTTTAAATAAAAAAAAACGTCCCGATATGTCAATTTTTGACACAGTTACGGGTATGTTCAGAGAAAAGCCACTTTTTTGGGTAAAGTAAAAAAGTAGTCGATTTGTCGTGGAATGCCCCATGTATAATATACATTCCATAACCTAGAAAATTACTCACGATGTATGCAATGCTGCCAAAGTAGTGAACACTATTGCAGCAAAGAAACATAATTCTTTATTATAATATAACATTACGGCGACGAATCGTTCTTCCAATGTTAAGCTTTGCAACGAGGTGCCCGGAAACACGTTATCACTTTCTGAATGAACGACAGTTCCAGGGTTATCAGCATTTCTCTGCGGGTTGGCGGTACTACGTTCCGTACTGGACATTATCCGCGAAACTGAATAAAAATTAAAGGCAAAAGAGTTGCCGTCAAATTTCCATCACGCAGCCATTCATATCGCGAATCCAGCTGTCAGCAAATACTTAATTACTGCTGATTGATCTAATTGTCGATCCTTTACACGTGTCATTGTCCAATCTCCATGTTTTCTGATGTTTACTCCGTGGCACTCGATATAGAATAGGTGCCGGGTTGTTTTGAAATTGAGCCGCTATTTGCTATTGCTTGAGCGTATGGAGGGTCTTGGAATCCGATAACGAATAGCACAAGATAAATGAATCATGCATTTGTCTTTTTTCTTTTTTGAATTTCATCTCAATCCGCCTATCTCCAACATTTGCTCAAATTTCAATCTGTCACTCGTACCATGAACTATGTGTGACTGATACTGCCAGTGACGTAACTGTCATTTTTCATAAGCACTGATATATTTACACAAGAAAGCTAGCGACAGGAGATATAACTCGTGTGGTGGAGCTGGTCCCGTATACGACCGCTGCTCGGCAGCACCACTAGACGTGAGGTACATTGAGCGCACGTACGCATTGTTACTTTTTGCCGCAGACCAGCGCAAAAGCCATTTCACGAGCAGTGAACAGAAGCAGCAGTTTAAACACTCACTAGATACAACTAGTCATATTTAGTAATATCTATTAACTTACTAGTAATATCTGGTACATTCCTAAACTACTGCTGCTACTGACTGCTCATGAAATGACATCTTAAAGGTGCCTTTTGATGCGCACCAAGCAGCAGTTTGAGAACTTACTAGATATTACACTAGTAAGTTATTAGTAAGGTACTATATGCTACTAATTCCTAATATTATCTAGTAGGTCCCCCAACTGCTGCTGCACATGAAAAGGCACCTTACTATGCTGCTGTATTCCTACGTCGATGAGAATGTAGAAAAAAGATAGGATGGTATATCTAAACTAATTCATATGTCTTTTGTTCCAGTTCAACTTTTGCTGCAACTATCTATGTTAAATCTATATCTAAATTAACTGAAAATTGATGTTTGAAACATGGAAATGTCATTGCGGGATATAGGTTTAATGTATGACGAGCAGTTTAATAGAAAAATGAAAATAGCGAAGTTTCTATTGAAAAATTTGAGAAACAAAAAAGGTTATCCACATTTTATTATGTCACACCATTTATTTCATAGGAAGAAGTAGCATTTTCTTGTAATCAAATCACTAATATGTACCGAAAAATTGGATCTGTCTTAACAAGAATAGAAATTGCACGTGTCTCGCACCAATGAAATGTTATGGTTGAGAATCGTGAAGAATTATTTTCAAGTTTCACCTCAAAAGTTTGTTGTAAGGCTCTCAGCAAATATGTTCGTTATCCATACTGCCAATGAGTCTCTTTATGCTTCCGTTGAATTGAGCAACGAATTGCATCATTCGTGAAGGTCTAAAAAATACCATGCACTATGATCTGTTGAAATGACCCATTTTTCTCCCTGGCGCCCAATATAGTATAAAACATTAATTTTAATACTTCTTGAGAAACCACTTGTTTTTTTACATATTAATGATTTGATTATTGGAATTTTCATGAATGTGCATCATCACATTAGAAATCTATGATATACTGTTAGATAATGTATAAAAATTTGTATTGACCATAGAAGTGGAAGTAGCTACCAAGTGGCTCATCAGAGTCAGCAATATCAAATCTCCAGTTTTGGAAGTTAAAAAAAATAGAAATGCATTCTTGTCATATGTGGTCAAGGTATTAAGGGATGGCGCTCTTCGAGGCTGTTTGGAATCAGATCTTGAAATGCTGTGTGATCCTGATAATAGTTTAGCTTTTTTGGATTATCCGGTATTTAAATTGTCTGTTATCATACAATTAAACTTGCCATTTTCTATCGCCATTATCATTTATAATAGGATGAATTCACTGGAAAATCTGCCGAGGAAATTTTCACAGAAACTGTGAACCAGTTACCGCTTCAGTTTCATTCCAAATGGTCACAGGACCGAAGAACTTACGTAGCAGTGAAACCGATACCTGGAAGAGGCGCTCTAGTTTACATGGCTGTATCAAAAGTGCCAGGAATTAAAAACTGGGATTTACCATCTGTAAACAAAAATTTCTTGAAATGAAATGACACCGTGATCTCATTGAGTCTCATTCTTGGTATAACATATTGGCTTGTGATAAAACTACCATTTGAATCATAGTCGCGAAAGGATGAAATATTTTTGAAATGTTTCCAGACATTTTTTGTTGCTGGAATGACTTTTTTTTATTGATAGCTGTAAATACGAGATTTTATGTTCTTGGATTCAGGACCACAACCTGGAAAAAGTATTTTCGCAAACCAAAATTGAAACATCGACTGATAAATCCGTTGGTATTACAGAATTGTTTAATTATAGGGACATCGACCAGAGTGTTAATTATAATACAACTTTGTTAATGATGTAGATACAGAAATTTCGGAATAACTTTTAATCTGCGGCTTTGTCTTCCACTAAAAAAGATCTTAGTCTTACAAAATTACGTGGCCAAGGTATTGACACAGTGAGAATGGTTCAGAACAAAGGTTCAGAGTACTTCAGTAGGTAGTACAATCGTTCAAAAATCCCGCTTATAATTGATCCGGTATAGATAGCAGCACATGTCCTGAACTAATTATGCCTGATTTACATGAATACAAAAAATTATTTCCAGTATTGCGTGCTGCTAGTGATATTTATATCACATGCACGACATTTGGAAACCTCGTTTCGCCTTCGTGTACTACATACATCAAAAAGTATCTTATGCCGTTAGTCCGCCAAATCCTCAAAGGTGTTTCGTTCTGATCTGTTAATTCTGCATAATCCAAAGGTATACGTTTCCACAATTATATTTTTGCTATAAAAATGCCGAAAAAAAAGACAGGACAAAGGAAAAAAGCAGAAAAGCAAAAGCTTCGGCAAAAAGAAATAAGAACTGCCAAAGGTCAGGTGGATCTTGCAAAATTCGCGTGTAATGCAATAATGGTGAGTAGTACTTAGGGACAGAAAAGGAAAACTGTGATAATATTTGTTGATATTCATGATTATATTTCTTCTAGGAATGTGATAAGTGCAATAGAAAGCAGAAAAGTCGAGCATTTTGTTATTTTTGCCAGAGTGTTCAACGATTACCGATATGTGCTCATTGCGGGAAAGTTAAATGTATGTTGAAAACAGGCGATTGCATAGTTCGACATGCTGGTGTATTTACTACGGGTCTTGGCATGGTGGTATGTTATTTTTATTGAATTTTGGTACGAACTTATAAATATTAAGTCAGCTCATTTTTATTTCTTTTTACACTGAATTTCTTGATTTTTACAAGATAAGTATAATTACATGTATAGTTTATTATGAAACGCGGCTATTTTACAAAACCCGAAATCTTAATTCAGATATTTATCGTCATGCTACTACTTAAAACACAGTAACAGCCCAATTCGTTTAGTCACGATGGGTTGTCAGTGCCCACCTCGACACTATTAACTTTCTAAGGTTTATGTGCAGTTTGTTATCGATTTCATTGCAGTTTTTTGATCCCGCGCACAATTTATTTGATTATTAAATGATGAGTTTTTGTATGTAAAATTGAAAAATTGTACCTGAATTGGTTTAATTTCATTAGAAAAAATAAATATGAAAATCACAAACGTCAAATACCTAACATGTTACATGCGATTCTCATTCCATTAATTGAATCGTTTGCTTGACGATTAATTCACTATTGTATTTAGGGGGCAATATGTGATCATTGTGAAGCATGGGTCTGTCATGGAAGACGGTGCCTTACGGCTCATGCTTGCACGTGTCCATTAATGGACGCCGTTTGTCAAGAGTGCGAACGTGGTGTATGGGACCATGGTGGTAGAATATTCAGATGTTCTTTTTGCGATTGTTTTCTATGCGAAGATGATCAATTCGAACATCAAGCGTCCTGCCAAGTATTGGAATCCGAAAGCTTCAAATGTAATTTATTTCTATATCATGTTACAACCGTATTATTCCACATCAAACAAAACGAAGTTCATATAAAAACCCAATAATGACCTCATCCTGCAGGTCAATCTTGTAACAAACTTGGACAATATTCGTGTTTGCGATGTAAGGCTTGCTATTGCGAAGATCATGTCCGGAGAAAAGGTTTCAAATATGAGAAAAACAAGCCTATTCCATGTCCCAAGTGTGGATATGAAACTTCTCAAACTAAAGATCTTAGCATGTCGAGTGAGTTTACAGCCTTATTCATTTACAATTAGTTACATTTTTTCTTTGTCTCTTGACAATTCGAACGATTATTTTTTTTTCATAGCACGAAATCACAAATTTGGTCGACAAAATCAAGCAGGAACTTATGATTCTGATGACGATGCCGATAGCTATGGTTATTATGGTAGGAAACTTTCGATCGATCAAAAGTCTCTTGTGTTGGTTGAACAATTCTCATGTAATCTTTGAATAACACATTTTACAGGCGCTGATGCTGGCAGCCAAAACTTTCAGAATGATTATGAAGATGATGATGAAAGTTCCGAAGCTGAGGATGAAGATGATGAAACCTCCAGTGAAGAAGAAGAAGAAGAACCAACTTTGCCATCTGAATCTAAGTCCGATGTTGAAAATACAAAAGGTGTTAGCTTACTGTAATGAAATAACTATTGAAATTGCTGTTGATTCCATATGAAAAATAAATGGGTCAATTTTGATTTATTCAGTTTATTGCTTGTGATGGGAGATGCAATAGGGGTTGATAAACCTTTCAATTTGACACAGTTACCTATCCAAAGAGAAGTCTTTATTACGATGAAAATTTCAAGGATTACTGAGAATCCTGTTATTATGTTGCATTGTTACGACTGCAACGCAGTCTAATTTAATTCTGGACACGCATGGATTGATTGACCTATGTTCAATAATCGTCCAATATTGCGATAATGCTTCAACCATCTTTACGAACCATCGAAGATAAGTTAAGAAAAATCTTCGCATTGGTTGATAATTCTTTGAAGAAATTACATTTCAATTTCTTCTATATCCGAATAATGGATACTGAAAGTTTCTTCAGTGTTTATTTCATTAAATAAATCTTAAAAAATTACATGAAATGTAACAGAAAGCGATGCTCTATACTCGCGATGTTGTATAATCGGAAGGAAATGCAAACGAATGAGATCCATGGGCAGAAACACTGGGTAGTAGACCAGCATTAGGAATTATATTCCACGATAAGGTCAGTGTGACGTTCTTGTTTCCTCTGAAAGAAACCAATCGTTAATGCATAATACATGATTATTATGCCAGTGCAGTCTTGCAGAAACTAAAAATAGTTTACCTGAGTCCGTTTCCATCATCCCAAAAATAATATTTTGTATTTGTATTCTTAAGATCAAGTACTGCGTTATCGCCCCGTAATACTATCTTGTCCCACAATACAACCTGAAATAAAGAACGCAATATAGATCATGCATTACGAATTCGAAACTTTTTCAATAATAGTTTATCATGGTTGTACCTGGTTTATTTCGTTGTTGACAGTTTGATACTCGGCCGTTAGGTACAGAAATAGCTGTTTAACATTCCAATTGAATAACGGAGTAAGATGTACTCTACGTTAAGGAAAAGTCGATTAATCTATTGTAAACACGTAGGCAGCAAGGAGAAAGTTACACAATACATGATAGAAATATTATTCTCATAGATAAAGGATATCAGTTTGTAAATCGAACGTGAGAAATCCAAGATCATTCCTTTCCCGCGATGCGCTATAATCCGGTACATTTTTCCTGAAAAAATGGTTATCAAGTTCAGAAACGTGTTATACATTGCCGTAGGCGTCCAAAAGTGAGAGTTTGGATAACCGAAGGTCGACCTTCCACTGCGCGCCCTAATGTCTATGGCAACTATAATTAGCCTATGATCGCCAAGGATTATATATATGTACCATACTATGAGAATACAGCCTGTCGTAGTAGCAGACCACCTTGCAGGATCAGGTAGGAAATTAAAATCTGAATCGAAAAGTCGTTTACCATTGTTCGATCTGACGCATAGATAATTTACGATTAATTAAAATAAGTAAGCCACCAGGAGCGCAATAAGAGTGATAGAGTGATATAAATAGGCTGCTGCCAGAGCAAGAGGCAAAGCATAGAGCCACGAATCCTTTCCCTTGCCCGCTGACCATAGCTCTGGTATTTGCCTCTCGCTCTCGTGGCAACCTACTTCTATTACTGTATTACTCTACTACGCACACTTGATTGGTTACCTTTAATTAATTTAATTAATAGTAAATTATCTATGAATGAGATCGAAAAATAGTAAATGACTTTTCGATCCAGAATTTTATTTCCTACCTGATCCTGCAAAGTGATCTTTTACTTGCGAAACAGGTTGTATAATGGCACTTCAATGTAACTGATTGTTCACGGAATACAACTATTTTGTAATAGCAGTAACTGAGAACAGCACGGACACGTAACAGCTGGCGAACAAGTTCAGCATATATTAAATATATTGAAGTGATGGTGAATGAATAGCGAAAGCTAAGTGATGAAGATTGATGCCCTAGTAAGAACTGGAAAACGGCTAAAGTACTCTTTACTTACACGACTACTTTTACGGTATTCAGATTCGCTCGTGTTCGATAGTCAATGAATACGGTTGAAAGAAAACAACAGAATGTTAAGCAAGCTGAAACACTCAACGTGTAAGCCAAAATGGCATTTCCACGCGTCAATACCGAATGCATATTTATTCTTAGCTACGTTATTAATAAAAAATAAGGCATGCAGCTCGCACAAGATTTAACCTCTAGCAGCCTCACTGAAAACTGACAAAACCCGGTTCAGCCATATTTACTCACGTCATCAAAACAGTTGACTCGAGTAATTTAAGGATTGGTAGAGAGTAGAGCTAGTAGAGAGCAGTAGAGAGCTAGTAGCATACAACGCCTCTCGTGAGTTAGTTCTAAACGATGATCTGGATCAGCGGTAATATACCATGGTAATATACGAAAGAAAGTGTGGCTATCAGGGAATACCTGGACCTGTTAAGGTATGCAGTAAGGTTACCAGTTAAGGTGGCTGCAGTGTGAGGGGCATATTGCATGCGAGTGCAGCGCAGCCAACTTATTAACAGGTCTAGGCATTTATACATCAGTGTGTACTACCCACCTTAGTTACCAGTCTCCCGTAGGCTAAGGACTAGGCGAAGATATGCAAAGACAGAGTGCAGCGCTACGTGGTGGCGAAACTCAGAGTTAATCTGATCGCACGCAACAACTCACTTTCAATGCATATAAAATCGGATGGAGCTACAAGCCTGTATATATGATAATAATATGATGGAGACACTATCACACCGCACAGCCGATACACCCTGAGATATCAGTGTATAGTGTCATCACTACGAGTATTACTGGGATGCACCTACACGATACCAGTCTATACGTCTCAGTCCTGTCTCGTGCTCTCTGTTCCATCGTGTTGTTTCTGAAATAATTCGCGCCAGTTAGAATGGCCGGGCATCAGTTTATTGCGACGGACTCGATTGACAGTGTATGGCCCTTTTTACAAAGTGTAAGTTTGCGAAAAATGTATGAAGAAATGCTTCATCGGTGATTGACAAATGAATAATCCATTACATATTTTAAATAAATGACGATGTGATCTTGGAATTCGATTGCCAATTTCAAAAAAGTAACATTTAACAGTCAGTGACATGATATCTCTAACAATACATGTAGGGGTTGTTCTCATGTGTTGATTACAAAGTCTCCCTGTCCAATTACCAAGAAATAAGACAAAAAATATTGATCTAATATTCCACCACCACGTTAGTTTCGCGTGAGATAGCCTTGATATTTATTTACTCGTTACAAAACAGGTTCAGTTCCATATGTACATTTAAACGGGGTGTGATTTGATCGGTACTAAACAAACTATCAGAATATGGTTGTATACAAACATTATTATTTTGTAATGGAAGTCAACTCCATATCAAATAAAAAATACCCGAAAATCTAACCACAGCAGATATGTTTTATATACTCTCAACGTGAATCCGTTTTGAATCTATATCTTTTTCAACAATCGTGCATTTGTATGGGTATAAGGAAAAATTATATTATTTATGTTATGCTTTTTTGTTGACTGGCGTTTCGATATCCGAGCATTTTACGCATGTACAAAATGATGTTACACAGAATTAGTCAAAATATGACTAACATTCATTTGACCGATCACATATTCAACGTCTTACGTTGAATGTTTTATCATGGTTTCAGTTAAGACTAGCTTCTAAAATAATTCCTAATTATACTAAGTATAATCAGTTCAACTACATTAACCACAAAATTGATCATTTGCTTCAATTTTCAATTGTTTACAGATTGAATGGCGAGATCCATGGCTTGTTATTTTATTGACGTTTCATGTTATTATTACGATGACTGCACTGATGACACGGAACCATGCAAACTTTCAAATTCTCCTCTTTCTCATGTTATGTAAGATATTTTATGCTAATATTCACAATTACTCCATTATCTATTTATAAGCAATATTGATGCATCATCAAATTACTACAAAGTTGATGAAAAGATCAATGAAACCTTCATATCAAACAATCCAGTCAAATACAACAGAATACTACCATGAAACTACAAATTTATTGTGTATGTTGTAATGGTTGGTGGAAAGCACATAATTTTTAGTGTGTTAGCGATAGATTTCACTGTTGATTTTTCCTCATTAGATATTTCTTGTATTATATATTTTATGTAATGCGATACATGTTATTTTTTTGCAGTACTACTTGTTTACTTCTCTGAAACCATCAACGAAGTAGCTGCAACAAATTGGATGTAAGTTGTTAGCTACAAAAATATCTTCAGGCAACCCGAGGTGGTCTGAGCATTAATATGAATTGACTGAAAGTTTCTATGTTATATTAAAATGCATTCTCGAGCTACTGTCAAATCACAAACGTACGAAAATACTAACGAAAAATCAGTTTATAGTAATAATAACCTGATCGTAAATCTTAATTCGACTCTTTTTTAAGCAAATTTAATCGCTGATGGCACACACGAGAGATATGTGTTGCATGTTGGTTTATTCTAAAAATCTTTAGAAAATTGAAAAAATTTTGGCGTCAATTCACAACTGATAGAAAAATATCAGCATTAATTCGACAACGTTTATTCAGGCATGATGCATGATTGAAAACCTCACATTTCTTCTAAAAGAATTGCTGAGAGGTGTAAATATTATCTTCTATTTTGCATCTGTTACAGTAATAAAATGTATAAATTTTCTCTTTTGAAGGGTTTTCTCAAGACAGCAATACTTCGACTCAAAGGGACTGTTCATATCGATTGTCTTTTCAGTTCCTATTCTCATGAACTGCATGATAATGATTGTGAGTACTGTGTGGATTGCATAACATCTGAAAACTGTGTGCCGTAATTAATTTTATCGCAAGAAATTATACACTATTATCTATTTCCCAGGCGAGTTGGCTTTACCAGTCTAGTCAGTTAATGACCAGTTTGAAACGAGCACAGCTCAGAGAAAAATCTAGAAATCAGCGAGTCGAAGGCTTTCCAACACGGATGGAAGAAAAAACAACTAGACAGAAACAAGAGTGACGCAGCAACATAAGCAGATTAATGAAATCAGAAATGAACTCGAAACGAGCTTTGTTTTGTACTTCCCGGTTAACAAGTTAGCATGAGAAATATTCAAATTCTGAAGCCATTTTTGTATTTTTGCCACATATATACCGATCTTTTAGATACCTTTGAAAATCGTGAACCGTTTTCACGAAAAAACAAGCTTATTCCAATATTTCCCAGAATTAAGCTCAGATACTTGGAGTATCTTCTGTTTGATATGTCAAATCCGATGAGGAAACATATTACGTAAACCAAGTCAATCAATATTCTCGCTTGTTAATCCTATTACTCTGAATTACTCAAATGTTATTTTGGTATACCGACTAATATGAAACTGTCTTGATGTATTGACGGGCTACAAACTGGCACTAAACAGACAGTTTAACTAATATTGTCATATAAGTAATGGATGCTTTTCCGTGAATAAGCCTCCAGGTCGTGGGATGAGACTTGACATTGAATGTTCCAATAAAAGAATATGTACCGTAATAGTGACAAGTCAACTGCTTTAATTTAATACTATGATTGATGCATGAAAACCCAAAAATTACTCAAATCAGTGATTTTAATTCATGAATACATGTATATATTATAATGCACTAGTTTTTATCCGAAGTTCCAACACTAATCCTTTTCCCTGGCTATTAATAGAGTCATCGTAAACTAATTGCATTGGATTTAATACCGAACAGAAGTTGATATCCAAATTGAAAAAAAATTAGCTTAGAATCATATGACATACTTAATCAATGAAAGAACACTCTTCGATCAAAAAAACAAAGTCTTGGATACATTACAAAAAAGCTAGATACGGAATTAGATTTTGGGGCCAAACGGAAAATCGTATTCGAAATCCCTCATACAGATGATCTATGAAAAATATTTTCACGTAATTCTTCCGCATCAAAATCTTAGATCGTTGCGATTTTTTTTTACAATTTATCGAACCGGTTCAAAGTTAGATAAAAAAGGTTATACATTTTATTTTAAATAAACGGTTATTTTGCGATTATTTTCCATCGAACTTTAGAAAAAAATTAACAAATAGTATATTTTCAAACCATGCAAACTCCCTAACATAAAAAGTACGTAGATCAAAGAAAAGAAGTTCGTAGATCCGCAGAATAGATGAAAAAATCGAATAAAAATAACGTAAGTAGGGTTGGCAACGCTGAATTGTACCATCGCTAGGGTGCCATTTCCTAGTCCGTGAGCAGTAGCTTAGTAACCTGGTAGGTTACATTAGTAATGTCTAGTATCTTACAAGTAATGAGCAGCAGCAGTTTAATAACTCACCAGATGTTACTAGTAAGTTACTACATGCTAGTTACTAAACCCTGTCATCATATGATACTGTCATACACCGAGCATATGACACTCTGTCAATTATTCCGATACCATAATTGCAGGGGAAAATATATTGGACAAGATGGAGCAACTAATAAACGAAGAGAATTTATCTCATATTTGCAATAAATTATCAGATACCGAGGTACATAATGTACATTATTAATTATTATTTCACATTACTTCGATATTGAAGGTTAATAAATTTCAGTTGACACAAGATTGCTTGGGATTGATATGCAATTGTTTATTTAATTTAGATTTCCGTCAACAATGAATTGGATCTTATACTGTCAAGATATTGTCACGTTGAAGCTAAACTGCAAAACGTCTGCAGAGTCCTTCCAAATCTTATTATTATTCATTCTGAAGCTGAAAAATTAGGTGAAATGATCAGTTTCACGAACAAGCTTGCAGAGCATGTCAGTGCGAAAGTACGTCAACTTGACTTGGCAAGGGTTTGTATCTATTTTACGTATGATGATTTTATTCAACCACTAGCAGTATCAGAGACAACCAGCCAAACTTGCATACCACGATCAACTTGCAAATTGGATGCTATTGCTTCATTGGCAAGATGTTTTTCTACTTCTACAAACATCATTAACAAGCATTGCATTTTGTTCATAGAGCAGAGTGTCAGAGTGCCAAAATCGAGTCAATGACATACTTGATTTGCAATTATGTAGCGAAGGTGTTGCCACAGCATTACAAAATGAGGATTATGAACAAGGTGCTGCCCATGTTCATCGTTACTTATATATGGATAGACAGTTGTTGGAACGCACAGCTGATGATGTGCCTGGGGATCAAACCAATATTGCCACATCTCTTACCACGTTGCAGCAAGCTGCCCAACAATTAAGGACTGTGATAACTCACAAATTTGACGATGCAGTGAAATCTGAAGATTTAGCATCAGTCGAGAGATTTTTCAAAATATTCCCACTTATAGGCATGCATACCGAGGGACTAAATAAATTTTGCCAATATTTATCTACCAAGGTATAACTAAGTTGTGTTATTATCGTACAAGTATATTAAGCTGGTCAGAATTACTTTTTTCGACAAATCTAAACAGGGTAATATAGAAAAACTGTCTCAGATACGTAGAAAATCGATGTAAAAAGATACCAAAATTGACTAAATATTCTACGCTTGCGCGTCATTTTCGTAGTTTCCGGAAAACAAAATATGCAGGTCCAGTAGCTCACTTTCTTATTCATTCTTTACAGAAATGTTTGAAAATATAGTATCAAATACCATTTGGCTCTGAAATATAATTCGTTTTTGCGACTAGACGGCTCACAATACCTTACTACATCAAATTTATAGCAATAATTATACTGTAAAATCATAGACTAAGAGAGAGAACAATATTTCTCGATTAGTTTTTGACTTATTATAGGCAACTTTTCCAGAATGTTCGTGGTGGATTTGAAGAAAAAAAAAACGTAGTTTTTGGAGCAATAAAATGCACACATATTTTATTCAACACATTTTAAGGATATCGAATGATAATATTTTGATTTATAGCTCCAAGAAACAGCACAAAAAAACCTGAGAACAGCACTTGATACAACAAGTTCTGATAAACGAGCATCCGTCATATATGCAGACACTATCACATTACTCTTTGAAGGAATTGCACGTGTCATTGAAATTCATCAACCAATTATTGAGACATACTATGGGCCTGGAAAACTCCTGTCAACAGTGATGATTTTACAGAAGGAATGTGATCGGTAATACAGGTTGATATGCGTAATTATCAATAGTAGAGTCCTGTCGTCCTCAAATAATATTATAATGCAATTTAAGGAACAGACATTTCTAATAGTTGGTTTACGACTTATCCAAACAGAAAGTTAGATATTTTTTGTGACTAAATACTCATTACTGGCAGACAGGTAAAGAAAATTATCAACGAGTTTATGAAACACAGAAATGTTTTGAAGAAAGTGCAGACGATAAATGAGCTTCTTCGAAAACAGAATATGGAAAAAATTGATCCAAAGGATTTAGATTTACTTCTTGGTGAAATAACAATAATGCATTCTCGAGCGGAATTGTACATCAGATTTTTGCGCAGAAAAATATTGGTAAGTATTAGTATGGAACAAGGTAATGAAAATTTTGATCATACTCACGTTGATGCGTCAACTTCAATTGAATAGAATGACTTGGAAATTGGTACTACTGATGTGGTTCAACGCAAAGACCAACACAATACATTTGAAACATATATTGCAAACAGCGAACTAGCTCACGGAATGCAGGAATTACTTGGTGCGTATTTAGCTTTGGAGAGATATTTCTTGGAAGAGAGTTTGAACAAAGCTGTTGGAATGGATACTTTGGATCAAGATCAACAAACATCAAGTATGCTCGATGACGTCTTCTTCATCGTGCGGAAATGTATCAGGTATAGATTATGCATCAGAAAATGTGCAAGTTTCCACAACTTACGCCATCAGGCAATTGGACTACTATAGTTTTGAGTAATTAATGTTTTTGTTCCTAGACGTGCAATTTCAAGTTGGAGCGTTGATGGTGTATGCGCCGTTGTTAACATGGCATGTGGTATACTTGAGGGTGAATTCGTAAGTTGTCTGAGAAGTCGATTGCGTCAAGGATATCCAGCTGGATATTTAGATTTAGCGCAAGCATATAGCGCTCTTCAAACGAGTATTCAGCATGGTCGGCTTCAGGCATCTGATACTGAACAAGCACGTCTGATGTTTCTAGTGAGTTACGTTATTGAGTTTATTATGTAATACAGATGTAGGCCTTGTGCTCTTTTAGATGATTGTTTCAACACATTCATCTGTTTGATCAAGTTTTGTATTAGTCTACTTGTCCCATAGGCATACTTGAATAATGCAGATGTAAGTATCGAATACGTGGAAACGTTGACGAGGAGTCTTAGCGAAGAAATTGAAACTGCATTCCCTTATATGCAAGAGAAAGAACGAGGAAAGTTGGACAACTGCTTAGCTGGGTTGCGAAGCGTTATGACTACGTTACGAGCCGTCGTTGATTATGGATTAGAACAGCTACGGGCGAGTGCTGTGAAACCGAGAGTTACACCTTGGGTAGACTCATTTCAATCAATGAATCATCACATAAACGAAGTAAATTTAATACCAACACAATTCAATTCAATATGACGACATCGCAAATGACCATATTAACAAATATCAATTCAATTACAGGATGAATTATTAGGATACGAGACAGAAGAACCATTTGTGCAAACTTTGGTAATGAATTTGGAAGGTCTGCTACAAGCATTCAAAGGCGGTCTGACGGCTTCAAATTATGATGCACTGATTAGTATCCTGACTGCAGAGGTTACTGCACGGTTCGAAAAAGTCATTCTGAAGTCAAGTTTCAATCGAGTATGTATTTCACCGTTTCAGTACCACTTTACCCTTGTAGGCAATTCATTACCGATGTGTGCGAGATGAGCACTGATCTGAATTCAAACTGAGTTGAATTTAAATCATATCATGTTGGCTTGTTATGCGTTAATATCATTGTTTTCAAAATCAGATACGAGTATTTAAAAAATGTGCATATTTGATATTTTTGCAGAAATTTCCCCTCTTTTGACGTGACATTGAAAGCTCAAGTTTTAAAACATTTTCCGTTCGTCAATTTTGATCCAATTTTAATAAGTTTGATGTGCAATGTTCGGATCCTTTTCTAAGCTATATTATATAAGTCAACTTATTAGATTTGTTGTTATGTATACTTGGCAAAAATAAACTTAAAAGTTGTCGAACCGAAAAAGAGCCACTCAAAATACATGGCAATAATGATTCCAAAATTCAGTTTAGTGAATTTATACTCAAGTTCCATAAAGTCAAGCAACATGTAAGTAAATTGCATTCAAGTAAGCAAGAATGTAAATTGCACAAAAATTGAGAAATAGTCCTTGGAATAATCGTTAATAATAGGTTTCATTGCATATCACAGGTAGACATTCAAATAAAGGTATCTATTTACTTTTTTATTTGACAGGCTGGAGGACTTGTACTCGACAAAGAAATACGAGCTCTGGCAGGATATTTAGCCGCAGCAACATCATGGTCTGTACGAGATAAGTTTGCACGTTTAACTCAAATTGCCACGGTTCTGAGCGTAGAAAAAGTTGACGAATTGGCCGACTACTGTGGAGCCGATGCAGTAGCATGGAGACTGACGCCAGCCGAAGTACGGCGAATTGCATCGCTGAGAACAGATTTAAGACCTGAAGAAATCAAGAGACTCAAGTTATAAATTTCAAAATAGTTATATGCTGTATGCTATTATCTCGTGATAATAGCTTATCTCTATTATTCTCGGTTCACACCTGTTCTAGTTATCGAAATACGACGGGGGAAAAAAATGATTTTGCAATGAACTTTTTAACACACGTCATTAGTTTCTGATGATATTTAAGTAATTTTTCAATCCAATAATTTATTTCCAAGTATATTATAAAATAAGTAAAACTTGCTTACAATTTACTAAAAATCCTATGTCAGATTCTCACTTGTTGGATACCCAGTGGCAATCGCAAATTTAGATGTGGGAAAATAAACTAAAGATGTAAATAATTATTTATTTAAAAATATTATCTTTATCGTAGACTTATCTTTCGTTCGGGCTTCAATGTCAGCCAGAACTGATAATTATGTTGACAAGTAAAATAGAATAAAAAGGGTCAGGTATTTTGCATAACGACTTTTGAACAGCAACACCTGTTTTTCAATAAACTACTACAGATTGCGAAACGAAGGAAATCTGTGAAGTACTCGCACGTGGCGTAGATCATTTCCTCGTGACAAACATTACTAGTAATGAGTTTAGATTTCCAAAAGTGGTATCGGTAACAAATTTTAGACGTCCGCGTCAATTATAGAAGTTTGTGGAAAGTTAACTTTGACGTTAAATCTAATAGCTTCGTGTTATTCACAGTGATAGAGAGCTCATACCATGGACAGTATCTCTAGAAACAAGTCTTGTAACATGGAATGTTCTGCTGGTAATGGAAGGTCAATTTCTATGTTCCTATAACAGAACCACCAAAAACTTATAAATGGGCTTACCTTGTTTCACATTCTTCGTTGTGAGACTGTTGCGAACCCAGTAATGATGATACTCGAAGTAGCTTCCAGACATCATTGTCCTAATTAATGAAAATTATCCGACGTGGATTATATCGTAATCCTGCTCGAGAGTGTGTTCCTTTGAAAATTGTAGCCATCAAGTGATGTGAATATATGTCAGTTGAGTTCTGACTACATGTAAATAATATTCGCAGCAGTAGCTTCATCATTGTTTTACAATTGTTTGTAAGACTGAGAACGTAAAACAAATCAAAAACACCCCAAAATCACCAATGTCCTACGATCTTTTCAAGTTCGCAATGTTTGAAATTATTTCCTAATACTCAGGTCTATGAAAGGTACCGGGTTATCTTGTTTTCGTCCCTGACATCCACGGTACTACACATTCTTTCGAATGTAGACGGCAACACCAACTGGAGAGAGTAGCAGTGACGGGTTAATTTATTTCCCTACATTTGAAACTTCCTGTCAAAAATCAGGATTTAGTTTCTGTTTTCTCGTTTTACATATACGAAAGTCATGGTTCGGATCATCCTTGAGAATGTTTGGTGTTCAACAAAATTAATGTCAAGTCTTCGCGAGCCGAGTAAGAAACTTCACACCCTAAAATTTCTTTGACCCGAAATGCTATGTATCATTTTGATGAACCGATGCGCATGAATTATATTTCTAGCGCTGGAAAATATTTTCATCCATTGCACGAATTGTTGGACAGAAATGAAAAAAAAAATTAATGTACAGTTCCAAAATGCTTCCAACATTCAAAGACTCATATTTATGCCAACATATCTAAACTGAATCTTTAACTTATCAATGAAGGGTGACCGATAACATTTTGAATAGCCTTTAGACAGTTCGAGTAATCTGATAAAATTTTCACATAAAATGAGTATGCAACATAAAAGTCTGCCGAGCACAGAAATTAGCAGCTAATTTTGCCATGTATTTCCCGGGGTAATTCGAATCAATAAGCATACGAGCCCAGAATGGCAACAACATTCAAAAGAAATTGTTTAAAAATATCTGTGTAAAATGATACAGATAATGTAGGATCTTATAATCCAAACGATTAAATAAATGGAATAATGTCATAGCCAACATACATATTGTTTGGGTAGGGGAAAAATGAACAGCGTCTAACACTGAGATTTTCCAATCTACCGATTATTACCAAAGTTACCTCAATTTGTTCTAAACTGAGTGACATGCTGTGCATTTCGTAGAAAAAAATATCCAAAGCTCAAGCGCTCGAAGTCACAGATTTGTGATTAGTTTCGTTTACGATTATTGATAACTGTAAGAGCTGTATATATTTTTTTATATCATTACGCAGTGCAATACATTGGATAAAAATAATCCAAACAATTTCATTTTTCGTGTCAGACTTCAAAGTATACTCGTTCAGAAGATTACAATCACTTGGATGTAAAATACATATTCGTGGTGACGACGAAAAGAAATACTCTGATAACTCGAAATCAAGTTACCCTCGAGTAAATTCAAAGATTCACTGTGGAAAAAGTTTCCATAAATTCCAAAGATTAACGACACTTGTACTTCAAAATTATGAATTAATTGGCGAACAAATTTCAGTCTTAAAATTCCAAAATAATTTCATGGAAATCACTGGCTAAATAAATTCCAAATTTATTGGAAATTATAGAACCTTTTCAAACGTACATGAATAATTTCGTCAAGACACCTGGTATCTCATTCGATGAGTACCTGATCCAGTGAACAAAGTGGCTTGTCATTCGAAATATCAATGTACGTGTTGAATATTATAACATGTCGTTTTGCTCGCTATATGCGCGTTGCTGTTCGCGAGGTCTGGTGACTATCAGGCTACCTGCGAGTAAAGTTTGGTCGAGATACCGCAGCGTAGTTCTGGTTGCATTCTGCAATTTCTGCATTCGTTTGTACTCTGCAATATCTGCTCTCTGACCCCTAGACTGCTCATGTTAGCGCACTTTCGCCTGACTGGATTCGCGTACTCGCTTTCACCAGACCACCAACCGCTCGCTTGCTACTGCACACTGCTTACAGCCCCGCTACTCGGCTTACTGCTTACTCAGCTACCCCCATCATCAGCTACATTCGCCACGCCACTCCTTCCCACCGCCTGTGGCACCATAAAATGAAAACTTAGTAACATAGAATATCTGTGCTACTGCCATATCTGACTTCGGTAATGTATGAATAGAATATTTTTAATAATGTGTTGTTTCCACTATGCTTATAATGGCATCTTACGAATCCTCATTATTCACTGGTCGTTAATAATACCATTTGTAAACCCAGGTGAAATACAGTAGTAATATTATTGTGCAGATTAGGATATTTAAAAGAGCCACGCGATGTTGCTTCACTATCATTACCAATGATAAATGCATGATAGGGTGTCAATTAAATTGTCATGAAAATGTCTTTCATTGGGAATAGCGTAAATTTGTGGACTTACTCACTAGAGCATTAGTCTCTGGGAATACAAAACCCGGATTACTGTGGAAGGGAGATATACCCATGAGGTGTACACAATATCGATACACTTTTTACCACATAAATGGTAAATACAGACCTTTGAACATAGAAACAACGTGCACACACATCCATCTTCGAGCGTTCGCAAATGCACGCAGTTTTTGAATGGATAAAAAAAATGTAAAAAAACTGTTATTTTTCAAATTCAAAAATAATTCATTAGAAAACATTCTGAATTATCATAATCTTATCTGACATAATGTTCCGGGATTAAAAATATCAACGTATTCGGAACAACGCTAAGTTAATACACACGATCAATGTCTCTTGTACCTTACACAATTTCTGCCAGACGTCAAACACAAAGGGATTATCATTTGTTGCAATAATATATAGATCATGGTTGTCGGTGATTTTATGGAAAAATATCGAGCACTCCTTTTATTTCATTGAACGTGAATGATCATAAGACAGAAATTCTGCTGGATAATTAAGCATGATTACAGTATGTCACATCAAGACATAAAGATGAGAAAGTTACAAAATCCAAAATCTATACTATTATTAATAGTAACCAATAGATTTTCATTTGGATGTTCTAGCCTTAGCAGCGTAATTTACTTTATTATAGATGGCAAATTTACACAAATAATCCTGAAATCGTACTATAGAACATACAACTTAAGTTTAATTGCTTGAAAATCGAAAATTCTAATTTTCCATCACGAAAATGATAGTATGTAAGTATGTAATACTTATGTAAGAGACAATTTGGCAAACTTGATGCAATCCAACTCTTAATCTATGAATTTTCAATAGTTTGGAGAGCAATTCGTTGATACGAAAATATTTAGTTTCAAGTGAGCTTCGTAATTGACATAAATCATACAATACGTGGTGGTACCAGAGCTGTTGCTACTAGTTTGACGTGAATTCGAATGGTTGCTAGGTCAATTTCAAGTAAAGGTGTACAAAGAGATGTGTTCCATGTAAGCGGAATTCATCGTGTCGAGTCAATTTGGAACTAGACAAATGCTTTAATTAATCTGATTATATATTTAAGAAATACCTTCGAGGTTCAAAATCGTCATTCAATTGAAATATCATGAATTTTCATATCTCAACCCAGTCAATAACTTCTCTAGATGCGCTATGTATATTTGTCTCTTGCTAACCATAGTCACAAAGCATTTTCCAAAAGCAGGGTTCAGTTGCACTTCATCGATCAAATTGTAAAATGAAGATGATAAATTCAGTATATTTCTACTTTTCACAAAGATACTTGTACAGTTCACGAAGAAGATTGCAAAAACGTTCAGCTGCTGGACATGAGTTTAGCTGATGTATCGAAAAAGGTGCATTACAAATTGAAAGTGTTTGAAAATGTTTTTTCTTCCTTTAACGAG
This sequence comes from Arge pagana, assembly GCA_963969455.1. Taxonomy (NCBI): domain Eukaryota; kingdom Metazoa; phylum Arthropoda; class Insecta; order Hymenoptera; family Argidae; genus Arge; species Arge pagana. The sequence goes on along the minus strand of OZ018309.1, from coordinate 12,582,741 downwards.
GGATTGACTCAAGATCGGTCACTTTGCATTAAAATATGATGAGTAAGAATAACAATGATCCAATAAAAAATGTGATGCGAAGAGAAACCATTTCAATTACAACTTTAATCAACGAATTACGAAATTATTTGGAATAATATAACGAATTTTCAAATGATATATTCCAATGAGAAAAGCAAAAATTATCAGCATATGTTTTTCAATTTCTTTTGTTAAACCTACAATGTCCAGGTGTTCGACAATTTACTATAAGTATATTACATTAAAATTATACGGGGTTTATTCATACCCGCTGAAGTGCGTTATTTTACGTAATATAAATGATAGAAATATGAGAATGCGGTAATGTGGGTTACAGGTACAGAGTATAATGGAATACCTTTGTTTTTTGTCAGAGTGTTTTACTGCTTTCGCAAATGAGCACACCCATCGGTTCCAAGCTGTACCTTTCACACCATCTCATCTTCAATCCCTGGCAGAAAACCATGATATCAATTTTAGTTAAATAATGAAAAAATTACAGGTGAGAAGTAGATTGCTGACAATTCAACGGTGCATGAATTATTCACCTTGATTTTGATCGACTATCCTTCTGTCTGTCTGGAGATTTGCTGCGCGAATGTGACTTGCCTCTCGAGCTCTTGCTGTCAGAACGCGAACGACTACGGCTGCGACTGTATGATCGTTTACGATCTCGATCCCGGCTGCGTGACCTGGATCGTGATCTGGAACGGGAACGCCTCCGGTCCCTGCTTCTACTACGTGATCTAACAATTATATAACATGGACAATGATTTGTCTGTATACAGAGCATTTTTGATGATACGCAATGAACAAGGCCGAAGGTGCAGAAACTTTCAGTGGTCTAGCAGAAATTGACTTGTGGTTGCGGTAACGAGCTATAGCATCGGATCATCGCGGGGCAAAAACCATTTCTGAACTGTTAAGTCAAACAAGTCGATGGTATACCGATTGATTGCTGCATGTACACTCGTTCATTTTGTTACACAAAAAACGTACGGTATATTATAAAACCATTTGACTGTGAGAATACCGACCTTCCACGACGACGGCTTCCACGGCTTCGATGAGGAGATGTCGGACGTCCATAACGGGCCATCTGTACTCGTAGCTCCCTGCCATCTAATAGTCGTCCATCCATAGCATCTAATGCATCTTCAGCATCGCGTTTGTCATAGAATCTAACAGATTTTTTTATAAAATGAGGAAGACAGTGATGGCATTGCTAAATAAATGATATTGTTCTCGGAGCATAGGGAAACAACAACAACAACAACAACAACAACAACAACAACAACAACAATAATAATAATACTTAACACAAGACTATCACTTAATAAAAATTTGTATGGAATGAAGCAACTACTATCGTTTTCCCAAACCATTTCTCATTTCCCCTGAGAAAATTATCTCAAACCTTTCAAACATTTTCTAACAATCTCAGATGATATCACAATTATATTCCTTATTTTCAAAATCGGACAATCAAGATTCATTTGAGAAAAAAAAAACATCTTTGCATAATTTTTTTTCTTTTTATATCACAAATATAGATAACGTGGGACATTTGATGTTAAACAATACAGAAACCCTGACCAAATATATTCAAATAGAATGGGCAATTTTTGTCAATATATCATGAATTGATATGAGTGTGCACGATATGTAATCATTTTTGCATTAATGGATTTGACCCCATGAACATGAAAACACCAATTAAACGATTTTTTTTCCATGTCACTTAGCCTTACAACAAAGCATGAAACTATTCGAGATGCGAATACCTCAAAATCTTGAAGTTACAAACTAGACAGATTGTACATCTGCGAGGTAACTGTATTTGGAAATAGTAGAAGCACCTGATCCCCAAGATGACATAATATAAGATTACCTCAAAAGATGGAAATAATACTTGGAATGGAATCTGAATATTCTCAGGCACTGTATATGCACAATATATATTTCATGTAAATCAGTTATAACTAGAGAGTAATATGTAACAGTAAAATATATATATTATGGATCATATCTTGTCAATTGCCAGGTGATTTCAATTCAGTGAACTCGTTAAGTACAGGTGAATGGTTCTGTGCGAATGAACATTGGACATGAAAATTATTGAAATTACACTGGTCATGTAAAATTGCGGCATAATTTTGGCGAGTAGATTTTCGTTGTAAGACAGAATTCCACAATGCAACGAAAAATATGTTACATTCATTTATACGACAAAAGAACTTATGAACGCTATGGTATGCTACGATGCGTTCTTCACGTCGATGATGACGTCATGCGTAGACGCGCACATCTGAAGCGTACCGCGGATGACGAAAAATAAATAATGTAATTTCGAAATATGAGAAACAGAGTGAATATTTATTTTAGATCGTGCGAAATTTCATGATTATCACAATAATATTACCTGACGAAGGCGAAGCCGCGGCTTTCGCGGGTGAATCGGTCGCGGGGAATGTAAATATCGCCGACCTCGCCGCAACGCTCGAACACGCGTCTAAGATCTTCCGGGGTTGTTCTATACGTTAGATTATCGACTTTCAACGATACCATGCCATCAATACGAGGCGGTGGTCGACCGTAATTCATTTTGAGACCACTTTTGACAATTTAAATGAGAAAGCGGAAATTAATTGCTTGGAAAATCTTCGTCTCCGCCACGCCGAAACGATCTATACGCACCAAAGTTAAAATGGCGAATGCCTGAAGGCGGAACTTTCAGCAATTTCTGAACATGGCCGCGATGACACACCGGAAATGTAGCGGTTACTTTACATAGGTAACAGCGAATCACAGAGAATGGAAACTCGGATGTTCATTGGGAAGCCGAGGTGTTCCTAAATGTCGTGGAATCTTACACCGCACAGAGGCGCTGTCGGCGTATAGTACTAATAGTATAGATCGCAGCGCTACCACCGTATCACGGTGCTACGCCGCAATAAGCGCGCGAAAATTTTAATCATCTCAGGAACGAGTCAAAGAACAAAATCACATTTCTAACCATTCCCGTGCTGCGCTAGCGGAAAGTTTTTGCGATCCAACGAGGAAGGATCGTTGCGACATCTGCAGAGACAATGTCCATAACATAAACGCTCGAACATAACACGCGTAGATGGTCATTATTCCTTCTCAATTTGTATAAACTCTATGCATGTCCCCTTTTCTTGTTTATTGCATCGCGATGCATCGCGATATCAGGAACAAGTAGGAATCACGAGTGTCAATGGAGCTTCCGATATTTCCGATCTTACAATAATCTGAAAAAACTATTTGATCTATCCACCATTCGATCGAACAATTGTCTATCATGAATGTCAATATCTTACACTAGACCAAACGCCAGATAACCTATTTGCACTACATATTGATCTGGAACATTCAACATTGAACTCCCAAATACTAAATCCTAGATTTGCTACTGCAAGTATGTTTTCATGCGTTATGTATCCTTAATAGAAATACTGATCGCAATTATTTTCTACTCAAATTAATGTGTATAATATATTAATCTATATCATATTAATACATATTTATATGTATATGTAAACCAGTCTTTGTTAATTCCGTGATTTGTAATAGATATTTAAACACTTATGGTGGTTTGTATTGATGACCATATGATGGAATAAGTTGTCTGTAATAAAATTTGACATGCTCTTCGTCGGGTAAAATTTAATACCAGTGTATATCTGTTCTAAATCGCCGAATAAAATGTATTGTACAACTTCATGCAATTAAAACCATTCCGTATGCTAGAAGCATAGTATAATCTTAGTAAACTAATTTCTCAGATAATATGGCTGTACCACAATTGCATAGTGATCGCGACTTGGATCTTAGCAATGCGGGTCGTGGTGTATGGTTGGTTAAAGTTCCCAAATATATAGCTAACAAGTGGGAAAAGGCTCCAGGAAACATTGAAGTTGGAAAATTAAAAATTACCAAGTAAGTTTTAGTTTTGAAATATGAAGTCTTCGAGGATTTATACCTCGAGGCAATGTTTCAGAGCCGTGCGCAATTACGAGCAGCGTAACAGTTATTGCTAAAATGTTTTTGTCATTCTAGTTGAGTCCTAAACAAGAATTTTGTAATTTTAGAAATCCAGGACACAAGGCAGAAGTTTCCCTTAGACTTTCAGAAGCTGTTCTAGCACTCAAAGAACCAGGAGAAGAGGATATCCCCAAAGCTCACAGGCTCGATGTCACGACAGTTACTCGACAGATGCTTGGTGTTTTTTCACACATTACGCGTGAGTATCAATTAGATCCTAATTTAACTGATTGCATATACGTACTGTCTGGAGTTTTCAAATTTTTTTTTTAAAATAAGTCACTGGAATATCATTCAGTCGCTATGCATTTGCATACGATACTTGCTAACTATTCTTTCATCTCCTTATTCAAGCTACGAGCAGTTCAGACGCTATTGTCCCTGAAACTGAAAAATTATACATGGAAGGAAGAATAGTACAGAAATTGGAGTGTCGGCCTTACTATTGTACGCAAGTTTTATTTTTGTTTACGAATGATTCCTTTCCAACTTCATTTACAGTTTAATTGGCAATAACATTTTCAGCTGATAACTGTTACATGAAATTGAAATTGGAAAGTATTAAACGGGCTTCCGTGCCACAGAGGCAAGTTCAGCAGCTGGACAGAGTGGTACAAAATTTCAAGCCAGTATCTGATCATAAACATAATGTGAGTGTTCAATGACTGCCGAAAGCAATTTTTTAATCATTAATATATTATAAATGTGATGTGATGTGATATTGATTTTTCATGAATTATCTGTACAGATCGAATATGCCGAAAAGAAAAAGGCTGAGGGCAAAAAAATGCGGGATGACAAGGATGCTGTGATGGATATGTTATTTGCCGCATTTGAAAAACATCAATATTACAACATTCGAGATCTTGTTAAGATAACTAGACAACCCATAGTGAGTCTTTCATTTATGTTGCCAGAACTGAAAAGACATTTCAATACTATGGCATGAATTTACTCAATTTGATTTATCCATAGGTATACTTGAAAGAAATTCTCAACGAAGTGTGCAACTATAATTTGAAGAATCCCCATCGAAATATGTGGGAATTGAAACCTGAGTATCGTCATTATAAAGATGACGATAAAGCAGTGGAAGTTGCAGAAAAAATCGACGATTCAGACGATGATTGATTCGCAATATTTGTACAGTACACAGATTTTTTAATCTTAAGCTCTTATATTACGAATATTGAAACAGAGATTGTGATATTTGATATCTTTTATTTCCTACATTCAATAAAAAGGAGTAGAATTATATTTTGTCTTTCATCTTTCATTTTTTAGATTCTGAGTTGTTAACAATAATCATGTCAATTTGAATAGAAACTCACTGCGATGTTGGAAATACTTATCCCCGGTTGCATACTTTTAGAGAAGTGATACAAAACATAAACATATAAACTCGTCATGATTCATTAGGGTATTAATTGAACATTACAATCTCAATTTTCATTTTCATTCGATGCAAAGTGAATGAAGTGCTTTTATCTTCTTAAAATGTCTGCATTTCTGATCTCGAATATTTACTGAAGTTCTTTATGCCTTTTATATAATTGTTGATTGTAAAACATTTTAGAATGTTTGTACCAATATATGCTCAGTAGGTTAGAATACTGGATATTACTAGTAAGCTAATAGTAAGTTACTAGATCTTACTAGTAAGTTAATGATCATCAATGTGCTGTATTTCAATAAAAATATACATGCTATCAACTATGCGGACATCTTATACCTGAACTAATTATGAACTTCCGTTTATTTGGTCGATCAAGTAAAAATCTGATAGAAAATGTAAGTTGGCGCGAGACAACAAATCTAGTGATACATTTTCGCTGGCGTCAAAACTGCTCAGTTCGAGCGTTCATGAGAATCGTCCTTTATGTTTTCGTAGGCGCGTGCCGGATACATTTCCCGACGCTTGGTTGTCGGCCCGAGGTTCGATGCTTCTCGTTCGCAATTACTTCCTCAGTTATATGAAAATAGTGAAATGGTAACAACAGAGACTACCATGGACTTTTAATTGTCGTATATATTGCAATAACTGGCGACCATCGTTTTGTATAGAGTGAGTATCACGAGTTTGATTTTCACAAATTTCCATCGGACTCCATTATACTTAGAGGTTTCGTCATCACACCAGGTCCGATGAACACAACGCACGCTCCAGAAACAATATTACGAAGCAGTGTATTCGCGATTGTCGTGACACTTGTATGACGCGTACGTGTGGTGTTTCTTTTTACGGTTAGTGACAATTTTCTCAGGTACTTCTTTCACACTGAAACCCGTACTATCGTCGAAAAAATTCCATAATTTACATGGGAGCAAGGAACTTCAAGGTGTTTGCGGCTCATTATATACCCAAATTGTTGAAATTGTTGATCAGTTTTATGACAATCATTCTCTATGGGTGTTGCTGGGGATGCAACGGTGGAACGACAAAGGAATAAAACAAGCGAGCGATTGTCGAACCAATCTTTAATATCTGAGACCTGTAATTCATATCAATCTCAGTTTTGCATATTTCAAAATCGCGATTGAATGTTCATTCAGAGTCTTATGTACTTGCTTCGCTTGAATTGCGGGCTAATAATTACTAAAAATGTACGAAACTATTTCATTTGTTATTGATACAATGAAAAGTTATCCTTTGTTCATATTTTCAATGGCTAAGAATTACAGACTTTTCAGCGAAATATCAGTATTCTTGTCGTCGTTTCTTTGATGTCTCGATTAATATTGGTGAGATTTACATAATAGCCGTTAGCTTGAATTCTATCATCATAAAAGATTTCACAGCCAAGCAACTGTTCGTTTCTACCAATAATTTGTAATTCAATCAAAGTAGCAACGAATGGCAGACTGTATTTGTGCTAATTAACGTTCTGAAATTATAATACAGATTAGTCAACATGGCACTGCCACCAAACTACAAGCAAGTAACCATAGCCTCAGCTAACATTATCACCACTAATCGTAAGTATTAATCTAAAAATTGTACTATTCATATTACCAATATTAGAATTTTTTTAAAAGTATGAAATTTGATTGATGAATTTTGGTTGTTGAATTTTAAATGTAGTTGTGTGATTGCAATTCATAGGATATGGTAAAAGACTGTTGCAAAATTTTTTAACAGAGCGGCTACGTGCTTCTGGTAGCAGTGGTGGTTCTAGTAGTGGGGTAAGTGATACGCACCTTGTATATAGTCGTATTGTCATATAATGTTCAAAAATTTAAACTGTTATCAAATTCGAAATAACTTTCAGAAAGACGTACAGACTCCATTTATCCAAACTCCTCATGGACATCCAGGATTTACACCTCAAAAAGTTAGCAAAAGCACACCGGTAATGAATATTTTAGTTTTATATTATCACACAATTTGTGGTTATTCGGTAACGTGATATTATTATAATATTTATTGTCGTTTTTAGGCTGATGCTCGTTTGCCGAAACCTCCCAAGCCACCCGAAAAACCTTTGATGCCTTATATGAGATACAGCAGAAAAGTATGGGATCAGGTAAAGGCCCAGAATCCGGAGTTAAAGTTATGGGAAATTGGAAGGATTATCGGACAAATGTGGCGAGATCTACCCGAAGAAGACAAAACAGAATTTATTGAGGAATACGAAGCGGAAAAGGTATAAATATGTGCAATCATTGATATCGCAACAACTAGCCTCGTGTACTACAAATTCATCAAATCTGATTCCATCACAGATTGAATATGAGAAAAGCTTGAAAACGTATCACAATTCCCCGGCATATTTGGCATATATCGCAGCTAAAAATCGTGGGAAATCTGGTGAGCATCTAATATTTTTTTCCTGTATTCTCGAAACTTAATATATCATCACATACAACCAAAAATATAATAGCCTACTGATGGTTTATAATCTACCTCGGATTTAATTTGTGATTTTTGTATCTTAGTTATGGAACGTAAATTTTAGTCATGAATTTTTAATATGATGGATCTAATGCAGCGTTGTGTGTAGCGCAACAAAACAATGATGACCGAGAAACTCATGAACGATCCTCGGGTGGGAGCAAAAGTCAGGCGGCTCAAGATCGACGTATTGATATCCAGCCAGCTGAGGATGATGACGGTAAGTTGAATCGCGTATGCAGTTATAGTAATACGTATTCTCATATTGATTCGTTTCAAATTTTCTGTTGCGTATGGACCCCTCTCTTATTGATGTTTACTAAACAAACACATCAATCACAGTTTTTCGATTGAATCTAAACTCTGGAGAATGGTATTAGAAATGACCAGAGTTGACATTCTGAACAGTAGCTACGGTCACTCTTGTTATAATCAAACTTTACCGTCTTTTTAATTGTACCTTCAATATTGGTTAAGGAGATTAAGAGACGCAGGTTGGAGTAATCAATGAAAGATTATAATACCAAGTTCTCCATCATTGAAAAAATCTGATCAAATTGAGTTTCTATCACTGAATCACTATAAATGTACATTGTACCATTTTCATTTATATTTCAGACCAAGATGATGGATATTCGGTTAAACATGTGGCTTATTCTCGGTATACTCGTAATCACAGGCTGATCAATGAAATCTTTAGCGATACCGTGGTACCTGATGTTCGTTCGGTAGTCACGACTCAGAGAATGCAAGTTCTTCGACGCCAAGTACAGTCATTGACGATGCATCAGGTACGAACACAGTCGTTAATACCAAATTAAACGGTTTTCACAAAGCTTCGACCGTGTATAATTTCGGCAAGAACATATTCAGATAATTTGGAAAATACGAATGTTGCAGAAAAAATTGGAAGCTGAGTTACAACAGATCGAGGAAAAGTTTGAGGCAAAGAAACGTAAATTTATCGAAGCGAGTGAAATATTTCAGGAAGAATTGAAAAAAGTGAGTTAGATTGGCCTAGTTATGATCGCACTAGTTTTTCTTCAATTTGTGATGAAATAGTTACGCCGTATTCCTTTGGTACTGCGCACAAATATCAAATTCATTATCAATCAATCTTTAATTCATTTGTCTTTGTTCAAGCATTGTAAACCTGCCGTTGACGAGGAGGCATTCCATAAAATGGTTGAACGACAGTACGAACAATTGCGGAGAGATAGACAAAAGGGTGCTGAAGAAAATCGATCAGATGGCTTAGGATCAGGGGAGTCAACACCAAATGCAACTCCGACACCGACACCAGCACCTGTCAATGAAGAGCCCCAATCCGAGGTAATGTCAATTTACTGCACAAATTATTTATAAATATGGATTCCTTGCAAATTGGAATAAAAAAATGTGAATACAGTATAACGATGATGCCTCATCTTATTTCGACCTTAAGCTAATAGGAACATTTGTATTTGTGAAGATTACAGAGAATGATTCAACAGAAAAGAAAAACATTGACGTCAAAAAGCCTGGTGATGGCAAAAAGGAAACACTTTCACCCCCGTATACAGAATCAAAGTCAGAAACTGCAACGCAAGGAAATACTGCTGCGCTTGGATCGTCACCTGTAACGTATCCGGCAGCAGTTAGTCCAGTTCAGCAATCTATTGTTACGACCAGCACAATAGTACCCCCTACATCGACAACTGCGTCAACAGCTGCACCTTCCATACCACAAGCACCGCTACCACCATCTCATGCTTCTCATCAACAAAATGTTCATCCAAGTCATACTATGCCACCACATCAAAATCATGCAATATCAACCCAAGGACCTCCGACACATCCTCAGAATGTTCCACCTCAGACGGCGCCATCTCAAGGTGCTATATCCAATTCTCATGCCAATCCGATTATCCCACCCAACCAAGGATATGGTCAGCAATATCAACCGGCTGCCAACCAACCAGCTCAGAATGTCCCTCTGACACCGCGACCCCCTCATCCTTCGTATAGTTATTCGCAACAACAGCCGTATCATCAGCCTTATCCGCAATATCCACATCCCTATTATCAATCATATTCTCAGTATCCTGCGCATTCTATGGGAAGATCTCATTCGCATAGTCCTCACTATCATCCCCAGTCGCCGCATAACGTTGGAGATACAAATTCCGGCAGTACCGTGGGCCCGGAAGCCGGAGTTTCATATACTTCAACATCTACCCATAACGACAGCGATCGACCTTCCGAAAATCAAGCGGATAACCAACCAATAGATTCTAAATCTGGATCAGGTTAACTCGTGTCAACCTTAAAAAATAAACGTGATTCGATTTTGATTTGTTGTTTTTTCCCCTCCCGCCATTTTTAATTTCCCTCTCCCGGCTTGATTAAATTGAGAATCTCACGAACAAGGGTCTGCAATTGCTTAATTGAATTGTGAATAATTTCATTACCCGAATTTCTAGAATCATATGAAAATGTATTTACTGCTATCACCTGCTGACAATTTAATGTTCGACATGAAAATATATGTATTATTCATTGTATCAAGCCTTTTAACTACTTCGGATACTCGAAACAACATTTATCTGATAAAAACCCGAATGGGATTATTGAGGTATAGAAATTCTTAGTTTTATAATATTTGTATTCAACTGTTGGTTGAACTGGGTGTATTTTAATGTCCTCTCATGGTTTTGTATATGTATGTTAGATCATATTTTGCAAAACAAAAATTAAAATTGATATTTGCTGTATATTTGAGTCGTTGATTATTCGCTTTTAGGTGCTATTTATATAACAATCGTAAATCATCACTCATTAGCTAAATGGTTTTCCAACTGGCCATCATTTCTTAGATAATACGTTACTTAGACACTACCATAAGTAGTTTTTTTTTCAGAAATAGTTACTATGCACTGTGCAGTAATGTCATAAGATATTATAAAGCTTTTAGCTGATGTTTGAAAAGTAGTTGAAATAAAAATGTCACGAGGCTTTTCCATTGTAAGTGATTTCCACAAACACTGAACTAATATACAACCAACATGCTATATATACCACAACCAAATGAAGGTAACAAATTTTTCTTTCAAATTTTATATTTCCTCAAAAAAGTGACTTATGTTACAGTTACCTCAATAATAAACGAATTATTTATTTCACCGGCTTCATTTGCCAAAGTCCATCGTTTAGGTAATGGCAATTTTCGATACCTACACCTTTATTAATTTTAGCTCTGAAAAACCAAATTTCAACGTCAATGAAATGTGATAGACTGCATTGAATCCTATACATTCAAACAGATGAAAGGTAATATAACTTACATATCATCTGTGGAAAGTGCAGTCATTCCAACAGCTAAAGCATGTTGTTTACCCTCCGCCATAACTGCCTAAGTTGACAAGTTAATTGAAAATATAGTTTTAGGGCCTACAAATTTTATCGATCCTGCGAAGAATAATGGCTAACAATAATCATTGTCATTGAGCAAAAATCGTAACGGTTCAAATATGCTATTCTAATTTCACGTCAGATTATTTTATAATAAATCATTGGCATTCATTTGTTATTTTAATATTAAAACGTATCAGTAAAGGATACAACAACGGTTCCTTTGGGAACAGATGTCATCTGGGCACCGGGAGATGTCAATCCTGGACACATAATATTGGCACCACTCAGAACAAATCGAATAGCTCCCTTGTCAACTTGTTGTATGGGTAAAAAAAAAGGATCTGTAAAAGGAGGTAAAAATTTTGATCATTTGTTTTCTGTAAATATTGCTCCGTTATAGTCTTGTCGATTACTTACACCTGTGAAGTAATTTCAAGGTTGGCATCCACGGCCCTTCTCTTTGATGGAAAAAAAGTAGTTCGCCAGCACTATTTACCATTATTTCAATGTGGTCGTGGCTAGAAATGTATATGAGAATCGAACAGACGTTAGCGATGTTCCAAGATGTACTCCCTCTGATTAAATTGAAAAATATAACTAAATCGAACGAAGCAAAAATTTCATGAAACTAAATGATCTGTAATTTTCATCCAAAGGGGCCTGTAATTCTAGACTAAGAGTCACTTTGTGAATGTAAATTCATCTACGGTCAATAAATATTTTGCACAGGTCGACAGATCATGTTTAGTAAACCAATGATCGAACACATCAACTAAAGTACAAACGATGAATAATAATAATATTTATAGAATCATACCATTTAACAATTCTGAAAGAATCTTTTTTTGGAATTATTTGATCTATGCATGACTCCAAGTATGGATAAAGTTCTATGAGCTTCGATCGAATGCCTTTTTGCACCGACGATTTCAGCTGTTGGGTACCTGATATACTATCCTTCTCGTCGAACCTGAATAAAATAAAGAAAAACAGCTTGAATTAGTACGCATGGTATGAATATATTACATTTTCATTGAATTGACAACACTACACACTTTTTAAACATCTTTTTTCATTTGGAGGTTCATGTATCACAAGAAGCAATCGAGAGCAGAATAGCAGGTTCAGACTTTGTTAATTTATCACACTAGGTTGTACACCATGCACATGCTATGGTCTATGATGCTGTCACAGGGGGCCCGGATTGTGATTTGGGCACAAAGCCTATCTAGGCTTCGTGGATTTGGGATTCGAATGACGAACTTTCAATGAATTCATGGACGATTTTCCTAGGCCGCTATTTCATGGGCAGTGGGGTTACAGCCACGCAGTTCAGGAACTTACTAGATATTACTAGTAAGCTACTAGGTGTTCCTAGATATTACTAGTAATATCTGGTAAGTTCATAAGCTGCTGCTACTGCTCACCCTGTGGCCACTCATGCGAGTGTATTCGGAAATTGATCGACAGTACAATACTGCCCATTACTGGCTTGTACGGGTAATTTAGGTTGGCTGCGCTGCGTTTATGCCGTACGCATGAATGTATCTCAGCCAACTTAAGAGGTTCAGGTATTAATGCTTACCTGTGTACAAGGCATTAATGGGCAGTCTTGGATATACAGTTCTGCCCAGTTCTGCCAGTATAGAGAACCAGTACTGCCAGATAATTTCCAGTAATTCAAACACTTTCTATTTGACGTAAAAATTATCAAACGCTTGCAAGATTGTTCATCTGCTCGGTTTAGGCAGCAGCAGCAGGTTAACAACTTGCTATAAGTTACTGAATGTTACTGGTAATATCTAGTAGGTCTGAATTGGACCGCTGCTCACTGCCCCATGAAATAGTACCCTAAATTATGGTCCAGTTTATGATTTTATCCGGACCGTACAATGTTCAAGACTCCCATTTATGCTTGAGAATGATTTCAGGATGAACCTTCACAAATATTTGGCAAATGTTTGTAGTGGATACGTGAGTTTTACAGTAAAACTTTAAGTATTCGTAGCGGTGTATCTGGTCAGCAATTTTATGACAAGTGAGAACACTGTAAACAGATTTAAGATGCTTCAGAGTTTAAGCATTTGAAACATAGAGAATGATCCATTAGCTTCAGTTACGTTCAAATAATTTATTCATTGACTTATAATTATCAATATAATATGAGTTCTATGTTCATTGGTAATTCGATTGATTACATACATACTAGACATACAATGCTTGTACGTTTTGCAATGCTGAAAACTTCAACTACCAACAAGTATAGCGTACAGAGGTAAACTTATGCAGAACTATGAAATGAGTTGTGCCAGTAACAGCAATGGAACTAGTCCTACCGGTATTTTCACGTGAAATCAATAATACTCATTCACGGTTACGGATTAGATAGATGTGGACAAAAAGTTTTAGCTTTTGTACAACCAGACTAGCCTCTGTTAGGGGATGTATCCTGTTGGCAGCATAACTCTTGACTAGCTCTTCAGCGTCTCTTTTTCATTTAGTCAACCGTCCTGTAAAACGGAGAAAAAATATTTGTGTTTAATTATTAATGATAAGGAATGAGGAAAAATTAGCTATGTTTCAAACAAAGCTCTGATAATCAGTCGAAAATAATTGGAAATTATGCAAGTTCTTAAAATCTAGTTTAATGTAAGGAGTAATAATTAGATAAATAGAGCTGCTCGCATTTATTCAAATCTTGCAGTACTCACACGACACGAAGGGTGTTCGTAAAACCGGATCCTTGCTTCCAGCCGGTGACAACAATCACGCTGTCGCCAGTTTGAATGAATCCGCGACCTTTTCCAAAGGTAATACCGTACTGGACACGTGCGTCAACGTCCTTCAACCAATCGGACAACGGAGCCTCTGAAAATTATGAAAGATTCTTGAATTTTATGGTTGAAGGTCATGTTCTTAAGATAATACATGACAAAATAAATTATAAAGGGGCTTTTATGATTCGCCGGTGATTGCTAACAAATTTCAGTATGAAAGTATAATATATGCAAACTTTGTTCGTACCAGAATAATGAATAGGTAATAGACCACGATAAAGATGGGCCTGACGTGCGACTTGCTCGAATCTCGTCACAGTGATGATGGGACATCTGGGTCTGTATTTTGAGATAAGATGTGCCGAACGTCCAGAAGTTGTTATTACGATAATGGCAGCAGCCAGACACTTGATAGATGCTTCTACGGTGGCGATAGCAACAGAATGTGTTGCATCGATCGGTGGAATAACTTTGCTACAGAGATCAGAAAAGAGCTGGTTCTGCCAAATGGCAGCTTCGGCTTCTTTACAGATGTTTGCCATAGTACGAACACATTCGAGAGGATAATCACCCTTGGCAGTTTCGCCTGAAATTGTTATTTCAAGTGGATACATCGGTGTTCAATGATGGCGTGATCGTATTATTCACATTGTTATAAGAAATTCGTTTTGGATAGACCTTACCTGAGAGCATGACGCAGTCAGCGCCATCTAAAATAGCATTAGCGACGTCTGATGTCTCTGCGCGTGTTGCCCTTGGCTTCTTCACCATCGATTCCAACATTTGAGTGGCACAGATCACTGGCTTACCCATTTTGTTGCATCTACTGATCATGCTCTTTTGAGCGAGGAACACCTTTTCTGGTGGGATTTCGATTCCTAAATCACCACGAGCAACCATGATACCATCGGACGCTTCGATGATCTCGTCAAGGTTAGCCATGCCTTGCTGATTCTCAATCTTCGAAATAATCTTAATATTCTTTCCCTTCTCTCCCAGAATCGCACGGATCTCATTGAGTGCCGAACCGTCGCGGATGAAGGAGGCGAATATCATGTCGACTTCTTGATCCACACCGAATTGGAGATCGGATTTGTCCTTTTCCGAAACAGCAGGCAAGTCTACAGGGACGCCGGGTAAATTCACACCTTTGCGAGATCCTAACATACCACCATTTTCGACAGTGCAAGTGACTTCGCTGGCACCTAAGATATCAAAACATTTAGTTACTAAACTGAAATATTTCTATGGTCTATTGCAACTGCAAAGAATAGATATTGTTTCATGACTTTTCGGAACTTACCGATGCTTTTTATTCTGTTCGCTGAAGCAAACGTGTGTTGTGTATCAATAAAAAGCATCGGTTATATACCCAAAGTCAGCAAACTATATAATTCCATGCATAGAAAAAAATTCAAGACCTGTTCTTCACTGTAACGCAATATATTTTAGGATAATCTAGAAAAATATAAGGTACAGTCTATGTAAGAACTCTGGGCAACGTCATCTAATCGCTTTGCACGAATAACTAAGATGAAATGATATTTTGAGATAGCGAAACTTTTATTTTTCCTACTAACTATCCATATTCTGTATCGATGAGTATCACAAATTTAGTCCATACTGAAAACAGACTAACGATTACATTCATTGTTTTGAAATGTATAATAAATCTGTTCGCCGAGACTAGAGATTTCAAAGCAAATCACAAGTTAAAAAAAAAGTATGCTTTTTATATTTCTAGAAAAAAAATCATAACTTAACGCTACAAATTTTCTATTTTTTCGTCAAGCTGTACCGCTTATTGAAATCATTTAAAATAAATTCACCAAACAATAGGCAATTTACAATGAGCGCTTTAGAGGTCTTAAAAAGATGCAGGTCGACTGGTAATTTTTCATGATATTTCATGACTTTTCAGGTCAGTAAACACCATGCATAAAATTGGACAACGTATCATTCTTCGCAGCAAACATTTATACATACCGACGTTAGTGGCGATCAAGGAAATAAGACCATCGTCAACGAAAATCCGATTTCCAACTTTTACCACCTTGGAAATGTTCACGTAGTCTACCCAGACGATCGAGGCACTGCCTTTCTCGAGATAGGCCTTGTCAGTAGTAAATTTAAACGTTTGTCCCTTGACAAGCTCCACTTCGGCGGAGCCACCCTGAATCAATATTGAAAATACCCATTGAAAACAATGAAAAAATTCCGGAATTTTGAAACTTACACCTTCCAAAAGGCCGGTACGAATTTCGGGTCCCTTGGTATCTAGAGCGATGGCGACTGGACAGCTGCTTCCAGTACGCTGGGAAATATTTTTGTGGGCTTGTCTAACGTTGGCGATAGTTTCTGCGTGATATTCGTGACTTCCGTGCGAGAAATTCATCCTGGCAATGTTCATACCAGTCGCAATCATCTGTTCCAGTGTCTCGACTGACCTGGAAGCTGGTCCGATAGTGCAGATGATTCCGGACAACCGTACAAAGGATGCATGGGGTTCGATGTCCAGGGCACACATGTGGTCCAGGTGATTCTGCGCGTTGAGCGCCTGTGTATTTGGCTTTCCAGCCATCTGCATCGATGAAAATACAAATTAAAAATTATTCGCAAACCTTCTTACTACTTTTACGATTGTGAAGCGAAAGATAATTTTCAACACTGATATTTTACCCCTAGAGATTTTAACTACTCGTGCAACGCATACGATCTCAGTTAAAGAACACGTCGTTTCTAAATAAAATCATGCGTCACGTGTCGCAAGCCGCAACAAAAATTTCACGAGATTGAAAGATTTTAGGCTCGATAACAATAAAAAATCCTGTTTTATTCTGCTATAATAGAGCTGTATCTAGATTGTGTGGTTCGCCAAACACGCTATCACCGCAAAAGAAAGCCTGAAGTTTCAGGAAAGCACCGTGTCATATTTTCAGAGGCATTAATATTATTCTTCAATTTTCGCGTGCATTATAAATAAAGCAATTACAGACATGCGAAAAGTACGCAACTTGATTACGCGATAATCATGTTATCATGTCTGTCGAGGTGGGACTAATGCCTTGCAAGGACGTCTGGCAACGAGATCCATTTTCGCCAGACAAGAAAGTTCAAATTAGATAACAAATCGGCAAGCTAAATCAGTTCTGGAAAATTGCCCAGAATTTGGATCACCTCTCACAATTATAATTCATTACAATGATTTAATCTGCAGTTGATTGTACATTTGATCTTATCATCATCGATAGTTGCTCTTGATTATGGAGTATCCGATTCATAGAATGCACCTCACAGACATCATTATAACTATTCCTGACGCATGATAAATAATTGCTCGATGTCATTGACAGTGCGAAAAACCAACATTACTAGTATAATTTCTGCTTTGCATCTGTAGCCGAGGCAGGCCTAGCTATATTTCTGCGAAACCTGTAAACTATAATACCGATACACATTATAATGTGCGAATAACCATCAATCATTATCACAAAAGCAGAAATAGCTACTGTTTGCAGAAGAATTACTGAAGAACTATAATTGGCAAAAAAACAAAAATTATAAAGCCCTGAGCGACATACAAAAAACGTTCGCTTAGCGGTCAATTGATTGATCTACCTTTACACGTTCACACATATTTCTACTAGCCCCTGAGCTCAACAGTAGCGTAGTCATAGACACAACATTTCATGGCAAAAGATGATAAAAAAAAGTGCTTACACTTTTCGTAATATCGATAGCCATGTTTAGTATTTTTCAAATATATTATCCTTTATTGATACTTCAATTCTCCCATTTTGATTCGTTCGACGAACTTATAATCCTTTAGACTCGAATTGTACCAGCCATTCTCTAGCAGCACTTGCTGTTTAACACGCTTTTATTAGCTTCACACGAATCTATCTATGTATGTAACGGAATCTTTGAACGTCATTGTCACCCACATCAAAACATCAGATTAACTTGAGCATTTGCACACGTATCGTGTTGTGTAAAAATTCAAATTTAACAATTTTGAAAAACAAAAAAATTAAAACATAAATTATAGTTTAAAAAAATGGTCGCTATTAATAAAAAAAGGATCATTATAAAAATATAGTAAAAAGCACCCCACGATTGGTTACAATCAAATTAATTACTTTATTAAGAACTTAATTCTTAATTTATGTGTTTTTCAAGTTTAACAAGGCAGACGATTTATACTACATGTTTTCACGTATCTATGCTATTATTTAATATTTCTTGGACCTAAGGTAATATTCAAAGATATTGTCAAGCAATAACCGGACGAATCAAAATGGATTTTGGGTATTTTCTTGTATCTAATAAGCTGGCTACAGAGGGAAAAAAGTGCTACCATCTCCGAAAGCTGAGTTGATATGATGAAATCCAACTGACACGAGAACACGTGTAAACTATCAAGATTATTTTAGTTCTCGTTAGATTATCATCGATCCAGCCGAGTAGCTGGTAGTATATTCATACTCGGCACATTGATAAGTTTATAAGTACACATATATCGTCAGCATTACATTATCCTATTTCTAGCATCGACATAGCCAATTAAAAAAATTGGTGTTTGCAAGCAAGAAGAGATCACTTTGACAAACATAATTTTTTTTTGCTTGCATGCATCTGCGAATGGCTAATGCGAAGCAGTTGTATACAGGCAACGGTTTTGTAATCGATGCTTTCTCTTCATTTCGTTTCGTGGAAAAATACCTTGTCGTCGTCGGTAATCCAAACCATATTGGCAGGCTGCGTAAACAAAGTAGAAGCACGAATTAATGTTAAGGATGTGAACGAATAATTCAATCGATCGGGTGACTCGCAACTACGAAAGAGTTTAATTCGACCGGGGCTAATGCTTCGTCGACTAGAAGTTGTCAATAATTTCACAAATGCTGATTGGAAGGCTTGCAGGGAAGAGATGCGCATTTGTGTGTAAAAACGATAAACGCAGTGCAAACAATCTATGTCCGTTTCCGATACAACTAATCACGTATTTGGGTCCAAAAATTCGAGCCTCCTACGTAACTTGCGTTACAGTACGTTGCGGCCTGCCTAGCGTGGCAAAAATAACTGACCAGGATCATTGAAATTTGGCATGGCGACAGATCAGCTTCGGATTTAAAATAAATAATGAAATTGTTAGTTATTATTCTCCGACGATTTCTAGCTTCTAATTTATTTCGCCTAATCTGTTAAATAAATTGCTGAAATATTGGTGCAACCTGTTATGCAATAAATTATCGTACACTTGTAGAAAGATAAAATGATTTGTGAATAGTTTTGGACATCAAACATTTTTCTTGTCATTTCTTACAGCGATGTTGAGTGATCTTGAAACTTGCTGAATTTATTTCAATCCCAACGCAATGTCATCACTTTTGTTTCGTTGCCAACCGATCTAGCGATCACTACGTATATATTCTCACCAACGTAACTGATAACGTTCAATCGATGGAATCGAAGCGCCAAAAATAAAATGTATGTTTGTAATAGAAACCTAAAGTCATCTTATCTGAGTGTGCATCAGCAAAGATAGGGGCATTTATTGTACTAAAAAATTAATAATAAATCGTCTCTGCAAGCCATGCCTTTAAAATCATTAAAAACAGAGAACGATCTATTGAGTATAATAATTGCAATCGGCGTCAAATTCAACCATATGATTCATTTTGAATCTGCATAAATCTTATTTTTCAAAATCGATCATACGTGAACTACTATTCTAAATTAAACGTATCAATTGCTATAGTCAGTCTTTATAAATAGAAATGGCCGTGACCGTCATTCGATGATTAGTAGCCCTGCTAACATTTGCTTCATCGACATTTCATCAACCGTGTCATGAAAGACTTGTGGAAAGATCTACGTGATAAGTGATGTGCGCATGCCTTGCCACTGTCGCACGCAAGGGCTTCCACAAATCTTGCGCAAGGCGCGTACTAATCAGTTTTGCATCATCGAACCATAAAAATGCCAGTAACTAGGGTATCTAGAGAACAGCTCAGCGCTTTGTAGGCTCTTCGAGTGGCAATAACATCATAGAATTTTTTCATATCCAAGGCTCACTGTCAGTGGAAGAAGTTAACAGTACGTCTGAAACGTTATGTTCACTAGTAGTCGATTGGTGTATTCGTTCCCGAAGAAAACTTCGTTTCCAAAGTTTTCTACAACAATTTATGTAGAGCGCAAAAAAAAAGAAGATAATGATTTTTCGATGCATCATTATTTGACTACGATGTACAAGCTGAGCTGTTCAACTGATATTAATTAAGAATGAATTTCTTCGAGTGATGAAAATCAGATCAAATTACGCGATCATCCATCACCGGCTCATCGATTTCTGATCATAAATGTGGAGTGAGATCATGTTTTCCGATAAATTATTATCTGCTGATAATAACTACCAGCTGTTCATAGCATTTAAATTATAAATAATGCGATCACATGATTGAAATCATACTAGCCGCGCGAAAGTGGAGATCCCGCAGTTGTATCGCTTTTATTATCATTGACTACATTTCTTTTTGCTCGGATTTGTTGCTGGTCAACAAATTTATGCCAAAAAACCAAGAACTACGGAATAAATAAATTTTGAACATGCTAGGATTGGGATGGAGTTTTAAAGAAAAAAAAAATACTTTTGGGCTATTAGTTTTTAATGCAAAAATAAGATTAAGAAATAATCAACAGATCAGATATTCCAAATTTCCTTGAAACATTTTGAATCATGTTGAGAATGTTTTTGTACGATTCGAAACCACACGTTTATTTCTAAAAGCGTACACATTCTTCGATAATAATTCAGAGTTTGGTCGATTGTTGATTTACATTATTGACAAATTCGAATTTCACATCGAAAACTTATGAACTTTTATCATCGTCTATGTTACGTTTGCGGGAGGATTTTCGATAATCCATACATCAGTCTTTGAAAGAGACTGTGTGCGGAGTAAAAATAAAACTAACAATATTTAATACTATAATCCTAAATTCATTATTAAAGAATTTTAGATGAACGGACCAACTTTTGAATGTTTGGTCCAAGCTTGAAGAAAAAGAAACGAAATACAAATTTTGACTATATTTTATCATTTTCTAAAAATTATCACAGCAAATGACATAAATAAAAAAGAAAAATAATAGTTAAATAACTAATAATGGTTATTTTTCATTAATTGCAAGCTTGGTAATAAAACTTGGCGTTTTTAATGACAAAAAAATGTGCCAAATTGACGTGAACTCTTCAAGACTATGAGTATTGTAAATTTCGAATTACATTTAAATAAACTTCCTAAATACCTTCAATTTTTCATAGAAAATTTCTAAACTAATTAATCTATCAAAACCAATTTATACACAATAGTTTCCATACTTCACATTGAACGCTTCAATCTCCTTAATAGAATGTACGAACTAAAAAGATTTTCATCTAATCTTGAAGTTACTAAGATGTTTCTAATAATTTTCAATTAGCAGGGAAGTTTGAAGTTGTTCACATTCGATGGATTCAAATTTTGAAGGGACACCTTTGATTATTTGTTCAAGAAATCAAAAAGTTGGCCCAAAATCGTCACACAATGGTCGAAAGACTCTCAAATTTTATATTAACGTTGATCGCTCAATCGAAACAGCTAGTTGTAAATTCACGACCAGGCGGAGAACGACCACTCACACCTGAATCTTCACGTTGGTGTCATTCAACAGGAAAGACATAACCACATCATTGATACCGGTTCGTGCTAGTTGTATTTCTTATACCTAGATCGAGATTGAACCGCAATCATTCATCCTGCGATCATTACCTGGTAATTCGCAAATAGCGCGTCCAATAAAACACGGCGAGGACACATGAAATTACAGTGATACCTGCAATATATTTCGGTTAACAACGTTGCTCTAATATGCTGTCGAAACAATATTTGACGACGATTAATTTTCATGATTTATAGAAGAAATTTTTTTAAAAAATATTTATAAACATGGTAAATTCTGTCGTACAGAAGTTTCTGCCTGAGTTAATGGCAAATCTGATTTTATTCGCATTATCGCGAAGTTTTCCGACCACATATCTAGAGCACATCCGGTATGCCAAGATAATTTGCATTGCATTCTATTCCAAAACTACTATATTGAATGATGAACTACTATAGTGAATTTCAGAGTCTTCGAATAAAAAAAAAATGAATACGTCTATGATAAAATGTACCATAAATTATAATCTATATGTTTCAAGGATTTTCTGATTATTGGCTAAGAAAAATTTCATATATCCATGTGCGAGCAATTTCATTTTTTTTACATAAATGAGGATTTTGATCAATAATTCGTCGACGTATTTTTGCAAGATTATAGATGAAATGTTCACATTTTTCAGCATTGTACGAACTGCAATTGCATTCCTTGTAAGGTGTACGTTTTGCAGTACTATAATTTTCTGTTTCCAAAAATTAAGTCATCATTTCTATGAAAAGCGTTGATTTCTCGGAGTTACTGTTAAAAAGAGCATTCATGAAAGTTCAATGAATTGCTTATTTTATATTCCAGATGAATTGTTCTCAATAACTTAACATATTTAAATAACCCTGCTTCCATGAATGAAGTGACTAACATCGCATGCAGCTCACAGCCATCAATATTTTTCTTCACTTATACCGAAACACATTGTCGCATACAAAACTCATCAATGATAGAGTTAAACATGACGAATAGTGATAAAAATGATGTGCGGTGAACGAGGATAATCGTAGGCCACGATAGAATGCGATAACTTCTAGACAGGAGATATATTAGAGTAATAATTCGATAATATTTCTAGAAAAAAGAATACAGCGGGTAAATTTTCGTTGATTCATTAAAATGTGAAACAAAAAAATCAATAATTGCAAATGTCTCTCAGTGTCGATTGATCATGGCATGGAAATATTGGTCGCGACGCATCAGCAATTGTCAAAATACTAATGCCATCCTTCCCCAGCGTACCTAAATACATTGATTGCTACGACAAGGCACATCTTCACCAAGAAAAATTATGCATACCAAGGAAAGTATGTGATTCCTTCTTTTTTTTAATAGTCATCTGTAGTTTACATTATTGTGATCTTGTATTACATAACAGTTCCCACAAGATACAAATAGTAAATACAGTAGTAGAGCACGAGGTTAATCTTGATCGACCATTGGTTTGTAATTTTTTGCAAAGGCAATGTTGAAAACTACATTCTTTGAATAAAACCCATCTTTATCAACCAATTTGCACTTTCCCTTGATAATTGCTGTTAAAAATCATATTCTTTGCACCAGGCAAAAAACTTTATAATGTGATAGAACAGATCTCACAATCCATTACGGGTTAGTTTCATTGGGTCCAGATAAATCTGACTTGGATCAACTAAATATTCAATTTTTTTCTTGGGAACGTTTGGAAACGTGAATGTAAATGTGGTATATCTGGTCAACTAATTTCTACTTTTGTAGCTACGAGATTATTGTAATAATTGTACAACGTTATTAGCCAAGGACATGGTTTACAGTGCATGAAACAACTGATGCACGAAAATATAAAAGGGGAAGAAATTGTGTACACAAGTTTGACAAGCACACGTTTCGTAAAATACAAGTAGAAGAATACTGAATATTCATTAATTTTATTGTAATGTACTGGCAGAAGAGGCAATTGAGCCGTTACTGTGCTGACTTCCTTGACCTTCGCTACTGAAGGTCACAATCAGAAAAATGTAACGATTACGATTGATAATTAGATCGATTCATTTTGTATTATGCATCGATGTGAAATGCCACGAAACTTATCGCCCTTGAATATTGACTTTGTTATAGCTATTGTAATTACACAATCGAGCTGATAACGTTTTTTTTCAAGAACACTGCTCCGAATCTATCTTGCATAAGATGATAAAATATGCAGGCTGAACCGATGAAATTGAGAAGCAGTCACTGTTAAGGTACTTTATCTGCGCAATTAAAGTCGGTTACCAAAGACAATTATGCTAAATGATAAATATATTCCTCTGCGCAGACAAAAAATCAAATATATTCCGAAATGGACAAAACTGTGCACAAGTGTAGCATTTTTTGTAGAAAAACCAAAATAAGCCTATAATGAAATTACGTTTGAACGGTATGCAAATTTGGAGAAAAAAAATCGTTGTATAATTTTTTCGGATAAGAATTCTTCAGACCACTGCCTATTGCAAATGTGCTAAATTATTTTCCGAAATGTTACCGTTAGAAACATTCGATTTTCGTACGAATATCACGTGATAGGTACAGTTTCTTGCCTCAGATCGAAGCCTATGCCTCCTTCGCAAATCACACCCAACGCGGAATAATTACTCTTCGTAAGTACCACCGACAATGGCAAAAAATGATTTTGGACGCCCCAAAGGCATGCGTATTAGCTACGTATATGCGGCGATACACAGTGAGGTTAATTTTTCATTTCCTGATACATTTAACAATAGGGTTTGACGAAACGGGAGACATAAAGAGAAAATAATGAAAAATGCTTTATTAACTGGTGGCTTACCTTTGCTTACCGTCAAGTTACGAGAGACGAAAAACCAATGGAATACGCGAAAGTGCGGTGTCCAGGAACCGCTGCTGGTGACAGACTGAGCTCTAAGGACACGGAAGGTCACTACCACTACCACCAAATGCCAATCACCAATTCTACCGGGTGATGCCTTGTAATTTTCGATTATAGGTATAGTATAGTACTACGCTTCCGACACGCGACAGCGCTCTCTGCCGCTGCATTCGTGAGGTTGCATATCGACCGAAAACTTCTTTTGCCAACTGTAATAAATACTCCCGTTATGCGCTAGGTGTCATTATAATAGATATAACCATAGGATATTTTATATGGATATGTTGCCAAATAAAAAGAGTCCTACTCTAGTAGAAACTGAGACGATTTATTGGAAGAATTGTGAAAGAAAACTTTCGGTTTGGGAACTTACTAGATATTACTAGTAAGTTACTATATGTTACTAATAATATCTAGTAAGTTTCCACACTGCTGCTGCTGCTGCTGCTTGCTGCCCATGAAAGATGCTATAGGTTTTTCCGTCAAATTACCGTTATCTTGGCTATCAGGGTAGATTCTACTACTCTTTATTTACCGACTTGTGGGAGATTAAGCGATGGGACGTAGAGTTTTTTCATTTCCATTTTTTATACTATAACCGTTTAATTTCCAGTTACATTTTCATTTGACTGGTCGGGCAATGATATTTATTGTGGAATTATTTCTAACTTGAGAATAAGTTTCCTCGGCCGTGCTACCGAAGACTGAGCGAAAAATAGAGAAAATAAACGCTTCAAGTTCATTTCCTCGTATAATCTTTAACGAGTAGACAAAGAAGAAATCGTAGAGTAGATTGTGAGATCACTGGATTATTCGGATCAGAAGTATTGCCTGCCCATAAAAACTATTTACATCATCGGAGTACCTAAAATACAATGATTCATTAACCATGGAATCATTTATTTAATATTAGTCTGTTCGAACGACTCAGAACGTTGAATCTGGCATTCATCAAAACCCTTGCCCATATTCTTAATCTTTTCAGGATTGATATGTTGCAAAGTAATCGGTTTGTTGTAAAAATTATGGACAGATGGCAACTTTACGAATCATCTGTCAAGTCCGTATATTTAAAATGAATAAGGTCAGAAATACTATTCGTCGCTATAACAAATTATTGCATCTTTCTTACATTCCATACCAATGGTATACAGACGTTGATCGTTGCAAACAAAACATAAGAATAAATAAACTTGAAAATGTTATTATTCATTTTATTTTACACCATGTGCAACGTCTACATTGATATCAAAAAGTTAAAACTACAGTCAAGCCCGATTTATAGCTAAAAAATTCCACTTCTTGCGACCGTGAAAACTTAATGAATATAAATTTCGGTATGGTTCTTATCTCGTAAACTTAACGCGATCACGCGAGGCCAAGAAACTGTTGATTCTAACGATACATAGGTAACATAGTATAAATGTCTTACGCTGCATAGTGCCGTGGTGGATTCGTTACTCCATTAGAATTAACTTTTCTTAATTGATTGATAAAGAAATGTAAGGATTGTACATTTACTTCAGAATCTTTTACCTTTGTTCAGAATAAGTATTTCACGTAACAATTCAGGCATCTGTTATTTCGATTGCAATGTAATCTATTGATCATTGAACATTTAAATCTACTTATTGATTTTTTATAATATTCAAACTGACAGGATTTGTATATTCGTAGTATTTTTTCAAGAATATAACACGGTTTGAACGTAATGTTCAAAAAACATATCACAAAATGAATGAAATAAGATTACAATTTTTTTTTAACAACATGTTTTTATGAATTGGAACTAACCGATTT
The DNA here is from genome assembly GCA_963969455.1 of Arge pagana. Taxonomy (NCBI): domain Eukaryota; kingdom Metazoa; phylum Arthropoda; class Insecta; order Hymenoptera; family Argidae; genus Arge; species Arge pagana. Next base: position 12,556,178 of record OZ018309.1, on the reverse strand, counting down.
CGTCAGTAATGCATTTATTAATACTTATCAAATGTTTCAAATATCTGTTAAGGAAATATATCTTTATTCTTTTGGTTGAAGTGTTTCAAATATTAAACAAAGAAAATAAAATGTCCAACCGTTGTTCAAGATCGACCATTTCCAAAACTCATTGGAGAATTTGGAGATTTGTTAATGATTAGCTTCTAACATCCATGTACAAACAATTTCTTTTTACAATATTTTCTAGAATCATGCCATTCATTCGTACATGATGGGGTTGAGATAGGAATTTGTGATGGAAAATTTTAGTTGATAGTTTCATTTACATATATGATATACAGATATTATAATAGATTGTTATAAACTTTCGTAAAATATTTTTCACTGAATTCCGAACTAAAATATTCCTTTATATCTTGTCTTTTGATGCAAAAGTTATAGTATAAAATGTGGGTTGAAAATTGACGGAAATCAAGGAGATCGCAAAACTATTGTTTGTATGAAGGCATTTGGATGGGTTGACCATCGCTCATGGATGGCAGAAATTTATTCAAAAATATTTCAACAGAAAATTCATTTTTCACAGAAAAGATACGACTTTGTCGTACGTTTGTGCAAATTGTATGCGCAGGTGTAGCGTCGAAATTATGAAAATGAGTGTGATAATCTATTTATATGTATTGTAGAAATTTAAAGACATTCTTCATCATTCGTGTTAATTACAATTTGATAGTTTTGTTAACTATCGCTTGTTTTATTTGGCACCTTCTTACCTGCTGGATGTGAAAAAAAGTTCTATTTTCCTATCTGTGAAAAATCGATACTCAGATATGAAATATAAAAAATAAATTAAAAACCAGAATTTTTTTCACGAACAATTAACAAAAAACCATCATATGAACAGAAACGAAATGCCACAAAATTGTTGTTTGTCTTTATCGAGATGTGCTCTATATAGAGACTGAAAGAAATAATTACTGAAACGAATGCTTCGACATCTAAAAATGTGAATGTGATCTTTGATATAGTATTGAAAATGAATGTTGGTTTAAAAAGAATTATTATTTATTCATTACTTAATCATCCGCTTACATAACATCAGCATATTCATAATAGTAACTAATTATGCAAGTTCAACTAGCGTACGTATTATTCCTCGTTACTCGTGAGTTGGTCATACCTTTGAACGTTTACGAGCGATCGCATCTTCCACAGCTTTCAACTGCTTCAATAGTTCTTCGCGTCGAGAACTAGCCTTCTTCGCAGCTTTAGCAGCAGCCGCAGCTGCGCTTGCTTTACTATCGATATGTGGTGGCGATTCTGCGGGTCTCTTTTTTCCAGCGATCGTTCCACTACGATCCACTTTCTTGACAGCTGTGGCATTGTTCGATGGTTTTAGTGTGAGTTTTATTTGCTGTTTGGTGCCGCTCAATTTCAAGGCATCTATAGCCTTGGATTCTTTTCGATTTACTGGTGGGGATGAACCCTTTCGCTTGCGAGTTCCGCTCGATGACGAGGAATAACTAGATTCGCTGGAATCGCTGCTACTGCCACTGCTGTCCGAACCAGAACTGCTATGCGATGACCTGCATAATTGTAATAAATTGATTCGGGGCTATGCGAGTGTCTGAATTAATTTCAAGTAACTCGACACTTTGCAGAAATACGATCGTGCAACAGTCAGATTTTCATTTCCGAAATAAGAGCATTGTACGCAGAAAGATGATATTGATTTCATCTGAAGTGTATGTGAAAGCGTACCTCGAACGTGAACGACTCTTGATCACTTTCGCTACGGCAGCGGCGGCGATGGCTGCTTTGTCTCGTGTTTTTTCATGATGTCGTTGATGCGAAGAGAGAAGACTGGGAGCAGGAGGATTGAGACCAGCACGCCGATGTAGGATACCTGTTGTAGGAGATATGGATCCTTTCGGTGGACGCGGAGATGGCGCAGGTGGATTCATCAGCATGGTACCACGCTGAGGCTGAGCTGTTACTGCTGGTGGAACTGTTGGCGACGGTGATGCTGGAGGCTTCTCTGTTTTATCACCAGTACGGGACCTAGAGGGAGGGGAAGGAGATCGGGACCTGGACAGGGAGTCGTAAGAGCTGTAGCTAGAGCGACTCGAGCTACGGCTAGAGCTAAAATAATCATACCACTCTGATACTATGATCATTCAACTTGCTACTAATGCTAATGATCAATGGTGTTGATAATTGTTTTCGTAATTTCGAAGTATATTTCCCAGGTTGTTCACTAATTTGCCCTTCAAACTTTCCGTTTTATCGGTCACTAGATGAGTTTAATTTGTGTAGGTACATATAAAGAATTTACTGATTTGACATCACAGTAAAGTGCATTTAATATGCTTTTTCAACAAGTGATTATTTCTACCAGTTTAAAACCATTTTTAATCCTACTGAAATGATAGTTCGTGAAAATTGAACGAATTCTGAGTGCCAAATTGTGTACCGACTGGGAAATCTCGCTCGGCTTCTTCTCGTGAAATTTTCTCGAGAAAATGGGGTACTTCTACTTTTGTTATGATGATTATCCACACCGTTGGTCGTAGTTTTGAAATGTAATAATACGAGGGAAACTTTTCTTTGGCCTCAATTTAATTAACATAAAGTTATAGAAAATGAAAGAGGGAGATTTGAAATTACCAACCTCGTTGATGAGTATGAAGATCCAGACGAATAAGACTGTCTTCGAGGTCTTCGGCTCGATGTTGGGTGTCGTCGTACCGCGGATGGTGACTTGCGGCGCATCCAAGGATCTGCCCATTCATCTCCCCTTCCTCTATCTGGTGCTGGAGGTTCCTCTTCTCGCCACGGTTTGCTCGGAGGAATTCGTTCGACGATGACTTCCCTCGATGGGCGCTTGTGTTTCTTTTCATACTTTTCGTAATATTCACGTTCTCTGTCGCGTTCTCGCTCCCTGTCTCTCTCACGTTCACGGGGATGCGGAGGTGGAGATACGGAATGTGGAGCTACGCGTGGTGGTGGATGATATTCCACACGCTCCCGATATTCTGGTGGACGTGGTTCAGCTTTGTAATGTACCCGCCTGCATGACAAAGAATAACAATTTGTCTATAAATAAATTCGCCAAGATCAACGAGAACAAATTCCTATACCTGTAATATTCGGAAACTGCAGCTGGTGATGGATAGTAAGCATCAGGTTCCTCCACGTAGCGTTCTGGTGTTGTTCTGGGAGGTGGTGCTCGCCGAGGCAACTCACGCGGTGCCCATCGATCTGGAGGTGGCTCTGGACTAGCGGCTCGCATGTAGTAGCCAGCTTCTCGATCCAGTTCTTCTTGACCTAGACTCAAGTTCATTTTTTTCTCTTCGAAATCCATATCCGTTTCTTTCCGCTTGTTCGCTTTACGCATCATCTGTCAAGTATTGAAAACATTGAAATAGTTTGATCGCACAAAATACTTGGCATCTACAGGTTGCTAGCAATCGAACGTACCTCTTTGGCATGTCTCAAGCCACGTTCCCAAGCCGATTCTGCGGGAGGTTCTTCTATTTTTGGTACATGAGGATGCGGTCCAAATCCTGGAGGTGCTCGCATTATAGGTGGTCTCTCCACGTGAGGACGAAATTCATGCGGCCCAGCAGCATGAGGAGGATAAGCCATAGGTCTAACCATATCAAACATCGTGTAATTTCCCTTGTCTGTTACCCCAGGGTGAAGAAATCTGCAACTCACACCCCACGTACACTGTCCTCTATTGTAGAAGCGACAAACAGGTCTCGGTTCTGTTTCCTCTGGACGAGCATCGTCGCCATCGCTCAGTTCACCTTCTTCCAACTCAGATTCTTCTTTTTCCTCCCCATCCTCGGCCTCTTCACCGTCATTAATCTCTCCAGATTCTTTACATTTCTCTTTTTCCTTTTCCTTAGGATCCCTTTCCTTACTTGATTTTTCATTCGTTTCTTTAGTCTCCTTTGCAGCGATTATTTCAGTTTCAGCTGAAAATAACAGTTTTATTAAGTTATGTTATGACGATGCTAATTTCATGTTTTTAATGTTAGTCATTGCCAATGAACATGTGTGAATGCGATGTAATGATAGCGTGGCAATATGTTGCAGGGAAAACAAAATCTTCAAAAATAATATTCATGTTCGCTCTACAAGACGAAAGATGTATAATATTGTCAAGTAATGTTTTTCACCAATAAATCGCTTACCGTCATCACGTTCATCTCGCCATTGGCCATCCGCTTCAAAATCTAATTGTTCTACTTCTTCTACGAGCGGCACTGTCGTGGTTTTTTCTTCATTTTTTTCCTCCACTTTTCGTGCAATTCCTGATTCTGGCTCTGGTTCATCTACTCCATCCATACTATTTAAGTCTGAAACGTCTGACAAATCTTCGCCATGTGTCATTGGCATTGGTTTCAGTTTGGGAGTTGGTTCTGGTTCATCATCTATGTCTCCATCTGATATTTGTTCGCCATCAATCTCATTGAACGTGGTAGCTTTTGACGTAGGAGAACCTCGAGATGTCGTCGAATGCTTGTCAGTTTTTGTAAAATCATTTTCATCCGTAACAGAGCTGGGTCTAGATCTGACAGATTTCGGAGAACTAGGTCCTAGTAGTAGAGATTTTGCCGAGCTACACTCAGAGTTCGGTGATTTTGACAAGTTTCGACGTGGATAAGAATTCTTAGAAGAGCCACGTTTTGATTTTAATGAGTCGTGCTTTGATTTCGATGAATTGTTTTTCGATTTTGGTGAGCTGTTCCTTGATTTTGGCGAGCTGTTTCTCGATTTCGGCGAGCTGTTTCTCGATTTCGGCGAACTGTTTCTCGACTTTGGCGAACTATTTCTCGACTTAGGTGAGCTGTTTCTGGACTGTGGAGATTTCGGAGAATCATCTCTGGAAAGAGGTGAATCAGGACCAGATCTGGAAAATTTTCGTGATTCCCGAGCCGAGTGAAGAGAACGAGTCTTTGTACGTGGAGATTTAGGCGACGCGGGTCCAGATTGGAAAGATCTTGCTGCATAAGCAGATCGTGGGGAACTGCGATCGCTATGCGACGATTCAGGCGAATTAGGCTCCGAATGATAAGATTTCTGTGAAACTGGACTTGATTTTCTTGATTTTGGCGATTGTATGCTAGGTGATGCCGGATCAGTTCTGGGCGATGCTGGATAGGATCGTGGTGATTTTGGTGAGACTGCTCCTGATTGTTGAGACTTTGGCGAAGCAGGACCAGACCGGGATGATTTCAACGAGACAGGACCCGACAACGGAGAACCCGGAGATTTTCCTCGGGATGAAGCTGTACTGCCCGGTGATTTTGGGCCTGAATGTTCAGAATTCGGAGATTGCGGCGGCGATTGTGACGAGGCCGAACCATCTGGAGTAGTTGCCGATCGAGCATTGTAATCTTCATCTGAGGAACTGTCCGAGCCAGAATCGGACATGGCGGATTAGGTTCTAACCTGCGGACAATAAACGTGATTATGATTTATTTTAATTAGAATTTCACATGAAAGAAAGGGAAGGTTTCTCTGGACTGTGGAAGGTTAGAAAAAACTCCTGTACTTTCACGTTAGTATCTAGGCATACCTACCCGACGTATCACTTTAAAGCTACGTAAGTAGCGTCGTCGGGGCTTACCTGTATCGAGAATAGCCCATGCAGACTCGCTCTTGATCGGGCAACACGCGCTCCATGCCGCGTCAGACATTTCGTAAGCCACTTTTTTGTAAACTTTATACTGAACTTTTTGATTTACTTTGTTGCATTTTTATACTGTATTCAAACTGAACTTCATCACAATTACAGAGTATACTTTCTTTCTCTTTTTTCCCATACATTTTGCATTTTTGCTTTTCTTTTATCGTCTTAAAACTTGTCAACTTGTTTGCAAACTTTTTAGTAGTCAAACTTTTGACTCGAACACAACACAAATTAAGAAAAACTGGTAAACTGTTTTTACGGCACTAGATACTACTAGAGCGAGCGAACTTCAAACCTGAAAGAATAGGCTTTGGATACGTGAAGAGTGACTTGGCGGGACAAGTTGATGTCGCGAAAATATCGACCCGGGTGAATTATTATTACAAGCAGTAGTGATTTAGTTCGATTCGTTTGAGCAGTGGCAAAATTATAAGAAAACAATGCAACAACGCCGACAGATCGCATGCGTGATTTTAATTACATAAATATTACCTTGATCAAGCTGTCAAATTTTTTTATAACGGTACACGTAACATCAATCATAATGCGCAGATGTGTTCTGTCGATGTCGTTCAACTCCCATTCATCGATATAATTTCAATTCATTTTTTCACTGATCGAGTAGAGAGGTAGGACTTGGAGGTTAGTATTAATCGATGTTGTATTGAAAAATGAAATCGGTGACTCGACTACTGTTACAACTTCCCGATGGAATACAAAAGATTTTTCACCAAGCGCAGATAATATCTTACCTTTGACGCTCGTGGCTCGTGTGCCTACGCGCCTCTATGCGGAGAGGTTCAAGACTCGAGGCGGCCGGCGTCACCTACAATCGTAGAAATTTGTCCTTCAATTTTTGTCGGAGTCACCTCAATTATCGAACCAGGTACAGAATTTTCACGAACCAGCTGTGGAAATAGGGAGTTGTAAACTTCAGACAACCGCCTTTCGGGTGGAGCTCAAAAGAAAATTTAATGAAAGAGAAGACGAGACCTAAAACCCGTATCACCGCCGAACCGCTCGGCTGACTTGAGAACCATTGAGAACATTCGGGGAACTATCAGCTTCGGCTAGAGTCACGGGACAGCCATTTTGCATTCTGAGTTCACGCGCCAATGTCGTAGGCATTGAAGGTCTACAGGAGCTGATCCAATGGCGGCGATAACATCTATCACCGTATTTCAACTTCCACAAAAGATTTCGTTGTTTATTTCTAACGAATCATTTCCAAGTTGGTTTTATTCGCTTCTTGGAATAAATCTGCATATAGACCTGTGCGACATGTTGGGATTAATTTTATACTAGTATTTCGTCTTTACGCGCCTTCTTCCTCGAGTTGTTCTGATTGGCCCGTCTCGACCAATGGCGTTCAACCCGACGTTAACTCTTAATTTTGTTTTATGCAAAGTTACTGATCATTATGCGGCATGCCGTGTCGTCTACAATTTGTCCCATATTAAGTATTTTTTTAAAAAGTCGCACTAATACTCCTGAAATTCGATTAAAATCCACGCCTCGACACGTTCTTGCATGTATGGTATCTTAGATATTCACAAAACGACCAAATATATCTGACGTTCAGAGGCCTGGAATATTGACATGTACATGGTGTTCTCATAAGAATGCCAAAAACACTGAAGTATATGCTGGCTACTTGTGCTTGTCAAAGCATCATTCGACGAGGACCCTAAGACTGGATTATAACCTATAATTATAACTCACTACAAGCTATAACTATATTATAAAAAATTGGTCCGAAATAATTATATATATACTTTATATATGATAATATTAAATTGCAAAAATTGTATACAATTATACGGAACTATATAAGAAAGATACAAATAAATAAATAATATAATTATGAATGAATTATATATAATTATATTGGGCCCATTTTCTATGTATAATCGTGTATAATAGTTTTTCTCGATAGCCTATCTAACATACATTGAAAAGGGCAGAATAATCTCATAGATCACCTGTAAAGAGAAATTTCTATTCAAAGTTTCTGTTTAGCGTACAGATCTATCCACAGATTAGAATGATGTTTACAATATTGAACCGTGTAATTAATTCAATAATTTGTACAATGTACGTTGAACAGGTTAGATAATAGGTGCGAACCTAAATAATACATAGTGTTCATAGTGCTGTTATGCTGTATTTTCAATCACTTTTCAGCTCAAACGTTGCCCGGATTGAAATATACAAAAACACGTTTGGATCCATTTCAATACAATCAGGGTGAAATCTAGAAATTTATCCAAAAATCATAAAATATCCGCTGCAGAATCTCAATTCGCGTACATACATATATTTGTAGGACTTCTAATCAAATAGATGTTCTGTCATGGAGAGTTTTCACCGCAAATAATGATATCGAATGCAGAAATCGCAAAAAAATACTTGTTGATGCCACAAAGAGTGGGCGGCTTGTGTGTAGTCCATGATTTTGCACTTGGTTACTTATTACTTCCAATAATATACATCGATTACTTTTTGGAATTACAGATAAACCAGGTATCCTGATAAAATCATGAATTGGGCAAACTGTGATATTTTTTTTAAGATCACATTTTTTCTTCCTAAGTGAAGCCAAAATTACATAAAAAATGTAAGTCTATATTAAATGATATCAACTTTTTTTTAGTACGGATTTTATTTCATGCACCGTTACAATAAAAACACGCACACACTGGAAACAGAATCTATCAACTCTATTTGTATGTTGTACGGGGTGATCCATTAACAAAGTAGTCACTGGAAAAATAAGTATACTTGCATCTGATAGTACGTTGTCAACCACATTTGCCTTTCTTTTTTTTCATTTAGCAATGTATAAAATTGGATCTATCCGATTATGTATATTTCTAAGTGTAAATATAAGTAGACCATGTGAATATGAGTTAAGGGAAAAAAACCCTAAGAAATTCCCTTTTCACGGCTACTCTCAGATTTCCCTCTGTGTATTTCTTTGAACGAGTTACCACCATTGATAAGTAGATCAGCAAAATTTATGCGTCATAAACATAGTAATTTTGCAGTCGGGTACAGAAAACCCTTGGATCTAACCGAAATTATATATGTTGATTTAAGATTAGGGTGATTGTTCTAAAATACAAATTCAAATTTATAAAATAGTTTCGTCATTCCTGTATTAGTTTGTTTTTAAATTAATAAAAGAAACGCCAACGTATCTAATCCTTCGTTAGCTTACGATTAGCCAATGTATGAAAATTGTATCTACAAAGTGAAATTTGAGTACGTTCAAATCGTAATTATTAAGAAATGTAACACTTCTTGTGTGTATTTCTAAATGGAATTTATCCTGGAAATCTAAGCTGTGAACTTGGTGTATCAATTCTGATAATACTTCACCCGACTTACATATCAAGATCAAATATTAGGTCGTTTTTTGACATTTCTTTAACTTCAATAATGTTATTCACATCACGAGTTTCAGCATGCCAAGATATTTCATTTGTACTTTGGTGACTTCGTTTATTCTGATGGGATTTCGTATTCTTTTCATTCGCGATATTGATGCTTTCAGATTGTTTATATACCACAGATTTGTGCTGCGTTAGAATTGGTTTCACGTTTTCACAACTGTCAACCACCTCTGTTACATTTTTAGCACATACTTTGAACCTGTCGCGATCTTCACTCTCGGAATTTTCACTCTCGCTCGTTCTACGTTCATGTGCCCGTTTTTTATTCCTCAATTTGCGCTGATTTTTTTTTCGTTGCCCTAGAATACTCGAGTTGGATCTGTAATAATTGTAAAGAGGAATTGAGTTCACAATATCCTGAAGAAGTGAATTACATATAAGTCGCGCTGACAAAGGTAATGACAATAATTATAAATGTGCTCAAAATCGTTTCTTTTTTTTCACAATGGTTAAAACCAGAAATGCCAGTACATTAACTTCGATAGTAGTATATCATTAATATCCAGATTGGTATATGTTCTGCAGATTTATTAGAGAAAAGCTTGGCTCTTGATTTTACCGAAGTATACGACTCAACAGTAAGAACGACGAGGCGCAAGTGCGTTTCACCAATTTTATCATGTGTATACATTAAAATCTATTTCATCAAGACACATTGCACCGCAAATTGTGATGATACGAGTTAATGTTATATTTAGGAAATAGGGAATAGAGAGTACCTGTATAACTGTCTGGCCACAATGTCATTAAAACGGACAGTCTTTTTGAAACTTGAACAACTAGATTCAGAACTCATTTCTGGAATTGGATCCCAATGGAAATCTTCTAAAGATACTACCACGTTGCTGTAATCGCTACTTGACTCGGAAACTGAACGTCCAAAAGATCCTCGTCCGTATTTGAGGATACCTTTTGATCTAGTCGAAGCGCTGCTATTAGGTTCGATCTCATCACTGCTGCTTTCTGATACTGATCTGTTCCCCCTTCGAGGTAAACTGACTTCTCGTTCCAGTTCATTGTCAGAATTAATCTGACTTGGTGTTATGTTTATCACAACATCGTCACCCTCTGCAATTACTTCAATGTTCTTTTCTGACTCAGTCTTAGGTTCAATCTGAGAAAAATAAATTAATATAATTAGATTAAAATTGTCAGTCGATAACGTAATTTTTTTTTTGACATTTCACATGTCAGACAATCATGTTGAAAACTATGACAGATATATACAATAACATTTACAGCCTCGGGTTGTATTTTCATAATTTACACGTCATAATTAGATGACAGTGAATTTGTACAAGAGATTCATACGAGTAAAAGGAGTACAAAATACTAGGAGGCAACTGTGTGTATCAAGTTTGCAGTGCACAGCCATATAAAAATGTTTTGTTCTCCATAACTTTTATGGCTTACGTCTGATTATATAGTACTTAGTTGCTAGAGGATTCTCCAGTGTTCATTTCACTAGTCTGACAGTTCAGGTAAAATTTGATATGCACACAAAAATTGAACTGATTAATTAAACTTGTGATTCCTTAGTGATTAATATAAAAATACCACTACATGAGCAATGCAGATGCGGCGAGTACTAAATATTTTCGATTAGCAGATATTTGTCAAAAATCGTACTTGACACCAAATCGATCTATTACTTCAAAAGCTTTTAGTGATTATTTTTGGAAGAAATTATTTTTCATTCAACAATTCAGGAAAGAAAGTAATTATATCTATTACAATCATCCAAAACTCATTATCCGTTGGAGACAAGCTTAAAGCGACTGAATCTCTAGCAACAAAATAATTGTTACCATGAGTTCGTCGAGTTTGTTTTTCAAGGACACGACAGTTGGCAGATCCTTTAAATCCATTAAATCTTCATCTAAGCCGACATGGTAGTTTGATAAGTTGTCTGTATTCATCAACACAACGTTCAATATAACATTGTTGTCCCATGGCTCAATTGTCAACGATGTTGGATCGATAGAATGTTCTCCAAGTTTAATGCATAAGGAATAATATACAGGAAAGAATCCAGCACCAACAGATGTCAACGTAATATGGAAACCAGAATCTGTACTTAAGATTTTGCTACGAATAGATGCAGGGTCCACATTTTTCAAATGAATTGTAAATGCAAGCATCTTGTCGTACACATTACAACTATAGGTAGGGAGGGAATATTTTAAATTAGGATTCAAAAATGGAACTACTGATGAGCTAGTCCTTAAACTTGTATCTTCACATTCACGAACTGTATTGTCAGATACGATTTCAGTTATCAAAGTTTTATCATTGTTGGGAGAATCGTGTAAGCGTTTGAAATCCATACTTGTAAGACCTATTTCATCTCCAGAATCAATTGGTGGACTTCCATGTTCGCTTTCGACTCCACTATCTTCCCTGTTATCATATTGTCCAATGTTTACTTTAACGATTAAGGTTACGGTAAGTTTTTTTAATTCTGAATCAAACTTAGCATCCCCACCATCAGGATTCACAGGATAAGGTAATGGTAAATGCAACTTATACTTGGCAGGTTTTTCGCTCGTCAATGAAAGGCTTTTTTCTTGTACGTCCAGCGTAACGTTAAAAACCGAATCTATTAATGGTAATTCAATGACGACGATTAATCTGTTAGGTATCGTTACATGCAGCTTGGCATTTTTATGATTGTGAAAATTATGCAAGTCGAGGTCATTTTGTTCCTTGAGAACGTATTTTGGAATCGTATAAGTTGAATCGGAATTAAATTCTGATCCGTTCTCTTTGTAACGTCGGGTGGTAGGTGGTTCTCGGCAACGTTCCTCGGATACATTCCACGACTTTTCCCGATTCTCATCATAGCTAGACATTAACTTTTGATATATTTCGGGCTCTATGTTCGATGTATCAGATGTATCCGTCACCACAGGCTTCTCATGTTTTCTTCTTATTACCGTTGGCTGGCTGGATCCCTTGAATCTAAGCTTAGGAAATCTAATATTGTTTCTGTCAAGTTTGACCTTACAATTTTTTTCAATGCTATCCATAGCGGTCTGATTGACCGTGTTGCGAAATTTCACATTCTTCGATGCGAGATGAATCGTGTCCGGGTGAAAAACGACGTCGAAGACGACACAGTGCAATTTTTTCTTGTCAAGGTCATCGCGAGGTGGCGCGAGAGTATGAGGAATGGACCACCTCAATCCTCTACAACCATCCTCGTAGGACGGTTGGCTTGTTGGTTTTGCAACGGTGATGCTTTGGCTTATATTTATAAAACACTTGGTACGTCCATCAACACTCGTCTTTATGACGTAGCCGGGTTCCGGGTTAACGAACGTAACATCAACACCACGCTCCTTTTCTAACTGCGTAATCTCTTTTTCGTATAGTTTCCGATTTTCCGGGTTCGTTACTTCTTCCGCGTAATCTCGTAGTAGCTTTCGGAATTCTTCGTTCTTTAGGCAATCGGTTAAATTCTTTAATTCTTCTCTAGTCACGTCCAAATCCTCCCAATTCTTCCGTCGAGTATCGTGCACGGCCATCTTCCAACTTGAACATAAATGATAAACCGGAGAGTTAGCTGCCAAAGCAGGCCAACGCTTGACCTCTTGATAATTTCAACACGGGGGTCGACTAGAACTTTCTAGTACTTCGTGGAGCTAGTGTGTTCTGTGACGTTCGCGTAATAGCTGCCATCTTGCTAACTACATCAGATGTCACCACTATAGTTGGCGGCAATTTTCAAAATGACGCAACACAAACATTCCGGTAATATCTAGTAAGTTCCCAAACTGCTGATGCCGCTTGCTACGCATGGAAAGGACCTTTGGCACTGCCCATGAAATGGCGTCCCTAGGTACCATCTTCAAGCACCATCTATAGGTCATTGGCATTGTACAGTTGAGACCACTGAAATGTATGAGCATGCATGCGTATATATGCCACTATATGTACATACGTATCGGTGGTGGAAACTGGTGGGAACGAATTCGGAACGCTGAATACAGTTGTGCATATTCATTGAATCATGTAACATAAATATTGTGACGTCAACCGTAATCGTTAACCTTTGACACAGAGTTATTACTAGTTAGTAAAGTCTCTAATGTCGCGACATAAAAAAAATACATTTGTAGTAAGATATTCCATAGTTTAGTACTCGCAGGTCATCGTATAAGTGCATTGTCGAATACTTGACAAGAGGATTTCGAATTCCTGAAAAATGAACCAACAACGACAGACGTTCAATAACTTTAGATCGAATGGTGATTTTGGAATGAGGTATCGCGTCTGCAATTGATCCTATGCATGTGAATATTTTTGTTTATAGAACTTGAAACGCAGAATAATAGTTCCATCGCTGAATGGAAGCGATGGAATTATATGGGGCATGAAATTCATCCCTATCATTATTCTTTTCATTACCATTAGCCGACCAACATTCCAAGGCACTGTCAATGCACCTGCAAACCCAGAGAGAATGGCTCCTCCTTTGCCACCACGTATCAATAGATCAGTTAATGGTTTTCAACCCTCCTATGGTGATCCGAGATCGTTAGCTTCTAATTGTTATGGTGGATATGGTGGATTTAATAGTTATGGTAGTCCTAGAGGTTATAATGCTTATGGAGGCTATGGTGGATATCATGGTTACGGCATACCGTCATCTTATAATAGCTATGATTCGTACAGCGGAAATGCCGAGAATCGGTAAGTCCGAGGTTGGTCAGTAATTTATTTTCAAACAATCATTCCCACATTTATCTGCTTGTTGGATCTGTTGATAAATGTTGTTAACTCGCTTTAGATTTCTACAACTTGCTGAGGAAAGTACAAGACCAGCATTCCAGTCGATTGAAACGATGGTGCATACATTTTCATCCCTGACAATGATGCTAGAGTCAACATTTTTCGCAATGACCAGTTCATTTCGAGCAATTCTCAGTATAGCTGACAATTTTGGCAGATTACGCACCATGTTAGGACAAGTTCTAAATACTTTCTCTCTTTTCAAACTCGCGAAATGGTTGTACAAAAAGAGCATGTACATGCTAGGTAAGTATTAATACTCTCTAGATTAAACTATAAAAAAAACCGGACAAACAGCAAAATCATTCGAAGTAGCACCTTTCGCTACAATACGTCAAATAAATATGTAAATTATCGATTACATTTTTCTTTCCAAGTGATATACTTAGTAAAATAACTATCTCAAAAACAATTTGATACAATGAATCTAAATAATGATCAAAAATGTGAACTAGATATTGAAATTCAAGTTAACCAGCAGAATTCTGTTTTACCACTTCCTTTCCGATAATGTATCGGTGCTTTCTAACATAACTAGCTCCTGTTTTTCCTCAACTCTGAAGAAAAATCTGATTGAGTTAATTTTCATGTTTTTTTTTGACACAGACAAGTTTTACGATTTGCAGGATTACAACCAGATGATCCGAATAGTGAAATATATTGGAATCGAGCCGCATCTGAAGTGATGAATGGACAGAGAACAGGTCCGACTAGTTGGCCCATTCTTATGTTTTTTGGCCTATTATTTGCCATTCCTTATTGTATACATAAATTGGTTACTAATACGACGACAACTGTAATAAACGGTGAATATTTTTAATCGAGTACCTGCTTGAATTTGTGTGAATACATAAATATATTATTGTACGTGTGTCTTGTTGATTGTAGTGAATAATCCACAAGAGTGGTTCCAACATCAGGAGCCAATTTACACAGCAACAGCAGCATATGATTTCAACGCCAGCTCCAATGAAGAGTTGAGTTTAAAGGTTGGACAAAAAGTTTGGTTGGCACCAAAATCACTGCAACCTAAAGATTTACCCGGCTGGTGGCGAGCCACTGACACAATACACGTGGGCCTGATACCGTCATCATATGTGACCGTTGTCGGACAACTGAAAAAGAAATCCGAGTCAACGGAACAGCACTCATCATCCGTAGAAGAAATCAGCGACAGTACCTCGAAAATTGCAAATAAGGACAGTGAATGCGATTTGCCAGATTTTCCCAAAGAATACGAGAACTCGGAGAAAACTTCTTAATAAATCAAGATAACTGACAACGAAAAGCGTAAAATCTCGAAAAGCGGAACTTCCGAATCCTGCTTCGCTCAATACTCATCAACATGTTTAGAGAAATGATATATAAAGTTGTGAAAAAGATTAATATTAATTATTGCATTTGGTAGACAAGTATGGTGGATATTTATCATATGTTATGTGAATATATTTGACATATTATCATGGGAAAACAAGAAATTGTTCTGAATAGTTTGGAAACATTTGGATTGACTGTATAAGTACTAAAATTTAATTTGTTTGTTCTATATGATTTTTTTTAATTGATACTGTGTAATTATGAAGTTTTTTATATTACTGTCCTCTTCTGACATAGTTTTATACGATATCGGGATAATTCTCAAGGTTGGGTGATAAATCAGATAACTTTATCTCCATATCCAGAGACATTATATTAAGTTCAACGATGTGATGGCTAATTTACTGTATAATTGTTTATTTCGTACAATAATAATTGAAAATCGTTGAACACTGTTAGGAGTGATGTTGAAGTCGTGGAAAAACACGTATCAATCGTTTATTTCACTTACATCAGGTTGGGCACAGCATTTCAATGGAATCGATTTTTCCTCTTTATTTACGAGTAAATTATATACAGCAAAATGAAATGGTGTTGATGCATAGCATTAGGTTCTGTGCATCAACCGAACAGAAAATCTAGGGATGATGTTCGATGATAAATAATGCGAGTCTCCCTTTTTTTTCTAATTCTAGGTAGATGTTTCAAACAATCGACTAATATAACCTGAATGTAGTTTTATAGAGGGGCTTTGTGCACAAGTTTGAACCAATGGCCGCATTCACAGCGACGAGGAGAGCCCTGGTGCAACCACATCCAGTTGATAGCTGTCGCGTCTTCTTCACAAATACATCCGACAAGACGACTATCAAACGAGCTTGGTATCAAGTTTGGAGCATCTTTCGTTCCTGGCCCACGTTTCTGCACGTTCATGTCATACGGGTTCTGTGATAACAATGTTGAATTTCAATGATTTAATACCTGTTATCTAATATATCAGAAAATGAGTATTTTTCAGGTCCAATGATTTTAAAATACGCTACGGAAGATATTAAATGTCAATCAAGGATATGAAATTCTAACTGCTCTGAAACTTTTCCATAAATCTCAGAACACTTGATTGTGTAGCAAACTTGATGTCAACAGAATACCAGGATGATGACGTATTTTATTATTTCAATTCTATTATTCTATAAAATGGGTGAATTTGCATTTGTTTACTGTCAGGTACTGGATGAATCACGCAGTACATATTTTCAAACAAACATTTGTTTCGATTTCATTTCAGATAATACATCTTATAATTATCGTTGGCCATGGACTCTAGTTTCAATATATTCATGTGTCAACTTGTTGAACGGCTACCGAATCTGATCACTCTTCCATGCATCTGTACATCATCTATGACAAGCATTCGTATGCATTTGAGGGATTGGGAAATCATGAAACAAAAGTAATGCAAATCCAGATGTTCCGGAATCTTGACTTCCCAATGTTTGGGTATCTACCACAGCTTTACCAGTTGGAAATTTTGACGTCTTCTATTAGCTGCGATCACTGAGCACGAATGCAATAATGCTTAGAAAGAAGTGTCAATCTACATAATCCATGCAATAAAGAAATTCTGTAACGTTTGAATCTAAAATTCTCATTCTTAAATTTTGAATGCCAGGTTAAGTGCTTTGAATGGTTGGTCTGTATCATATCCAAAAGAATTGAGTTACACAGGTATTGCTTATCCGGTTCTTTATGCTTGTATAATACTCAGGTATTTGCAAATCATCACTATCTAATGGGTTACGAGACAAATAGAGCAAAGTTATCTTTCGTAGGAGGAAAACCTATCGAGTGGATCGTATACTTTTTATTTCGATTTTCTTGCATTTCAACTGAAGTATCGTCGAAGCATGATTGTGGTGAGCTTTCGAGACAAGTAATTAATATCGAACTGAAATGTGCTCAATATCCACCTATTTACGAGCTAGATAAATAGTAATCATTCCAAATGTTATCAGAATGTACCTACATCGTTGCCAGCTAACTCAGCCAGCAGTTCCTTCTTTTCGAGACCAGTGGCGAGGTCCAGCGGATCCGGGTATTCTGAAGCTGATAATATTAACTGAAGTTAGCGAGTTGGATATAATCCTGGGAGAGTTAGAAAAGTCTGACTAGCTCGCTATCTGCAAATCTATACTGCGAAATTGTTACGTAATGTAAATGCGGCAGAAAGGTCAGGCGTTTACTGTATGCGTTAAACATAGTGCGAAAAAATGTTCAACTCACGTTTGGCCGCACATCGTGTCGACGAGTAAATCGAACGACGAGCAGTGCTGAGAATGATCCTAGTACACAGCGATGCCATTTTACGAGAACTGCGAAACCGATTTGTCGCCTCTTCTCTTTCAGGCAACCATAGAGTGCTTGGATTAACGTAAGTGACACACCTGCCCTGAGGACTTGCGCACGTGGCGCTGAGACGAACGGACTACAAACTATTCGACCAAAGATGATACGAAACCCCCCCAATCGCCCCACATTCTGTTCAAGCTTGGAATATTAGTCAAATTAACGACAAGTTTACAAGTCTCTGCAAAGTATCAGTTGCGTTCCAATGTAGATCTGACCATGCTTATGCATACATTTAATTCTAGTGGGCACGGGAACGTTTCTTTGTAGACCACCTTTTAGAAACCTACCGTCGCAAATCGAATACAAGCTAAAGGTCAGATTTCTAGCAAATGAACGACATTTTTCGTATAAGTTGACAGCAAGATACACCTCTAGTTTTTTCCGTCAAATTAGCTACAGATTTACGACAAGACTTGTACTATCAAATTTTTTCCATCAATCTATCTACAGATTGCGGTAGCAGATTTTCGACAAATTACCGTCATCTTGACGAGGCGAGTACCAACCTTAATCGTTGGTTGCGAACCAAATCACGAGAGGCGCTCAAAGCGCATACCATGTTCATACATTCAGATTCGACTCTATGCAATACTAAAAGCCCTCTATATATACTACACGTGCATCGTCCATATACAATATGGCCGCATCCACTGAGAGCGTCTGAAATGTTTATTCTTCTTTAATCGGTGTTGTCTTTCATACCATATCAGAAAAATGGAATGTATAGTGGCTAACGTGGAACATTTGCGTTTTGATATCGAAACCGCACTAGACGAGCAATATGGAGCCTTACCATTACCGTTCACGGGAATGGATAGTGTGTATTTCCTCTAAAGCTTTTTTACTTTTAAACTTGTGATGAATATTTTTTAAACACACCTTGAATTTACCAACATTTTCTCGCATTGTATGAATGTAATGTATGTTACAAGTTGGACGAGCAATGTAACAGATACTTAAACAATATAACAGTAAACAATGACTGTTTTGAAGTTACCTACTATTGTATTCAATTATTTGATCTGCTTACTCTTCTTAGCGATCTAATATTTGATGAAATCCAAATAAAAATTGTTCATAAGTAAACTTTTCTCTATTAACACAAATACTTGACTATTAGCTCGTGTACAATGTTTTGCGACAAGCTTATAGATTTTATTATTTCTAATTTACTTGTAGAATCTATCGCGGCGGTATGCCAGTTTTATCCCCGTGGCACCTGCGTGAAAGGTGGCTCTTGTCCGTTCAGACATGTGAGAGGAGATAGAACTATAGTATGCAAACATTGGTTAAGAGGTTTATGCAAAAAAGGAGACCAATGCGAATTTTTACACGAATATGACATGACTAAAATGCCAGAGTGTTATTTCTACTCTCGATTCAGTAAGTATGATTTCACTGTGAATATCTGTATCTGCTTGAGTTTTTTGATAGAACCTAAACACAAAAGGATCTTCATGGATATATTTTATTTTTGTACGAGATACAATATTTTCGTATGGTTCTTATGCTTGGACTGTTTTCTTTAACAGACTTGTAAAAAGAAGGAAGTTATCGATCAGTCGTGTACATATATATTTTTCTCCTCTAGATTTGTTTCTTGCGTACTAATACTTCGACAGTATAGTTCTATCGTTTTATATTGGAATCATATTTTCAAGCACGCAGATCAAATTTATATTTTCATTTGTTTACAGACGCGTGTCACAATAAAGAATGTCCGTTCCTGCATATTGATCCGGAAACAAAAGTTCGTGACTGCCCTTGGTACGATCGTGGATTTTGTAGGCACGGACCGCTCTGCCGCCATAGACACGTACGTCGTGTCTTATGCATGGCATATTTGGCAGGATTTTGTCCTGATGGTCCCAATTGCAAATTCATGCAGTAAGTTATATTTCACGATTAAAAATATTGTTCAGGTTAGCGAGTAGCAATTAAATTCAATTCTGTAGTATTTGATGTCAGATTTAAAATGCATGATGTAAATTGTGTAACGCGATTAGAATGGAATTTGATGGATTGGGCAGTGGATGGAGTTCACTCTGCAGTCTTTGTATATTATTCTTAATGTGTTATAAACTTGCATTCTCTGGGGTCCACACTTCCACAAATCTAACTATTCTGTAATATTTTTTAATTTCAGTCCTCGATTTGAATTACCAGCTGCTCAAGATTTACAGCCAAAAGAAGGCAAGAAAGTGATGATAACCTGTCATTTTTGTGGTGAGGGTGGACACAAAGCTATTTATTGTAACAAAATGCCTCCTGACGTTCGGGAAGCACAGGCGAGACAAGAAATGGAGGGTGGTGGTATGGCCCATCCTCAGCATCATCATTCGAATTCGCATAACGGGCCTCCATCTCGTGGCCCTCAGAAACCATTGGAAGAAGTGACTTGTTACAAGTGTGGTACGAAAGGTCACTATGCCAACAAGTGTCCAAAAGGTCATTTAGCCTTTTTGAGTCATACTGGCAGTGGCAACACTGCAGGTAGCACCGGTGCAGGTGGCACAGCAGGAGTAGGAAGTGGTGGTGGACAAAATGCTAATTTTAGACGATAAGTTCTGGTTGGAAGTAAACATTATTATTTTGTTCTAAAATTATTTAATTATAGTTAACCGTACGTCAAGTAATAAAATAAGGACAAAACAATTCATTTGTTTTATGAACACTATGTCTGGTACAAAGTTGCTTCGAGTGCATTCATTTCATTTGTGAAGCCTATGTCTGGTATAAAGTTGTGTCAAGTGTATTTTTAGAGGATTTTAAAAAAACGAACCGAATTGATTATCCCATCAATTCACTGCCATGTAAGTAAGATGTCTCTGTCGTATCTTGATATATCTGGAACATAGAAATGATAAGAACTATGTTATGAAAAAATGAATGACATTGTTTCTACAAGACATGTGATACTAAATATATTGAAAATTTCTTTAGATTGTCGTTCGAAGGATTTTCTGAAACTCATATCATGCTTGAAATTATTCGTTGCTGTTAAAAATTCAAGTCTACATAATTGGAAATTGTTTTTACTCTAGTCTAGTAAGTGTACGTCAATCTTTCAATAGTAAGAACCGGACAAGTCGATACTCACGGCATGTTACTCGATAACTTCCACATAATTAGCTGGGAAAAGGCCGTAAGTTCCATCAGGCCCCAAACCTTGCCACCAGCCTTCATCTATTGCGTCAATATGTGTAATTATGTCACCCGGGTCGAATGTTATTTCCGAGTCATCGGCTGCTTGATAATCATACAAAGCTCTTGCCTTCATGCCTTCGTTGGTAGGATCAAAGTATAAATATGGACCTCCTTCTAGTTGGTTGTATAATTCTATTTCAGTGTCATGAGCAGTCGGAGCGACGGTTTCTGGGTCTTCTGGTTGAATATGATTTAATTTGATTTCCTTAGGTTCTTCATCCGTTTCCACTGCTGATTCCGTAGTAGGAGTAGTTGACAACTGCGATTGTATTTCTGGCACTTTGTAGTTTACGTCAACCAAAGTGTCAATTGGTTCATGAGGTTGCACATTCGCTGCTGGTACATCTGGCTGATCTTCCGTGACCTTTTTTACTACGGCATCAACAGGTTTGAGTTTGTTAATTTTCGGTGCATTTGGCGATTGTTGAGCGAAAGAATTCTTCATTTGACCTGCAGCTGAGTTTTGCTCGAAAATAGCTCTCGCGTTTATCGTTCTCTGGCCAATGAGATGCTGCGTTTCTTCAGTTCGCTGCCTTCGCAATTCCTCACTGCGTGATTTATGCTCCACATCTGAATCATTACTTTCAACAACTGTGCTAGACTGATTTCTCAAATTTGTTATTTCATCTGCTCGTAATTGTGCCTGCTGATATTTGTTTATTGTACTTTGTTTTGCTGTCACTTGTTCGTCTCGTATTCGACTTTCTTTTTCTTCTCTCATGCGCCGTTCTTGTTCAAGTTTTCTGCGCTCCTCATCACGTCGTGACCGTTCTTCCTCTAGCCTCTGTTTCTCTTCGAGCTCCTCGCGCTGCCAGAACTGATCACGTTCTTTGGCATTAATTTCCTGCGCAGGGATAACCCTATTCCAGAAAAATTATGGAAATACAGTTGCGATACCTATATCAGCATTTACGATGTATAGTACCTTTGATAGGTTGTCCCAACAGAACCTAGTTGACTGCCATTTTCCCCTCGAGGTTCATTAAATTTATAAGTAGATCCAGTTGCTCGGGCTAATTTATCCATAATTAAATCAACTTCTACTTCTTCCTCTGTTCTTGCATTTATTGTAACATGTGCACCTTTAAGTAATTTTTCTATATCTCGTATATGGTTTGCACAAGTTCCTTTTCTCACTATGGGTGCTCCTTCTCCCTGCTGTAAGAGACCATAATAAATAAACGAACCAGAATTTGCTGTATAAAAATAATTATGAATCTATATTTTCAAGTCAATGCTCTGAAATGCACTTTAATTATACAAGCGAAATCTAGTTATTCGAACCTTTTCAATGGTTTTATTTGAATCAAGAAATTTTAACATGTTTGGATTATAACATGTATTTGCAATCAAACCATCTGAACTTAGAAATAAAACTAAAAATAGGATGGAACAGGAAAAAAAGTGTGATCTCTGTAATATACTAACATATTGGGTGAGTATTAAATACGCAGGTTTTGCGCAGGCTTACTTTGATTTTGTCTAACGTATTAATTTGTATGTTCGGGTATACATATTTCATTTTCAAATGATTTCGAGGATTTTTTTTAGGATGTTACACTATCATGGTCGTCTATAGTTGCATTATTTTCATAATAAATGCACATCAGCCCAACTAATATCATTCTGGCAAAGTATTCTTACCCAATTAATAAGAACGCACTTGGGTAGGCTTGTTTTTTTGTCAATAACTCGACAAAATGCATACATTATTTTACCGCTATTCAGTTCTTCAATCATTTCTTCAAGTCCCTCAGTTCCCGTGCCAACAACTTTCAAGTCATTGCTTTGCCCTTCGTATCCAAATACAGCCCTAAAATGAATAACTGCGATATATTTTTTATAAGTAGACATAAAACTATAACGGTGAGTTACGAAATTAAGACTTTAAATATACTATTGCTTGGTAAAACTTCGGTATTTGAAAATCATACGAAGGTAGTGTTGATGATTTCTTTCTCTCAAAACTACAGTTTATGTGATAGTTTTTAATATAAAGCCGCAATAAAATATCGACTTTATTATATTAATTTTCATATTAACAACTATTTGACGAATAATTTTTTCATCGCAGGTTTGTAAAATTATAATAAATGAGATCACGTTTTATCATGATATTGTCGCTGTCGCATAGTCATTCCGTGGCGCAGGATAAGATATTTGGGGTTTTCTCTTGCTCCAGTTCAGAAATTGACAATAACTTACCAGTTATTGGGTGTTTTATCATCGACTACACTGCGCCAGGCGGCAAACAGTGAGTCCTTGTTTTTCTCCAAATTCACAGACATCTCAATGTTTAAACATAACGAAGATAAACTGAAAAATAATTCATGAAGTACTTGACGTGATCAGCTACCTGATCGAAGACGCATATCCTTTCTCTCACCTGCGACGGGAATGAGCCGAAATGTCAACGCCCGATTGGTACCAACCACTTGGCAACAAATTCTAAACATGAAATCCGAGATGTCGCTGTAAACAGTATTCGAGTTTATATTCTTGTCCGACCTAAAGGTACCCATTAACTTATCGGGTGTTACAGGTACCATCTAGTAAGTTACGATCGGTACACTGGTTGAGTTATGTTGGCTGCGCTGCCTTCGTATACTATAGGTGCGTTCCGCTTACCACCCGCAACGCTCACGACCGCAACCCTAGGGTTGCCCGTTTCACTAAACTTGTAAACGTACGGGCGTTCCGAGCGAATGTCTTGCGTGAAAGGCTTTGGACGCGCGACTGCGTTTCGAGCCCGATTACGATGACGGCGATCGTTATGTGGAACGGGTCAGTGCAAGTGGGTGTTGCGAGCGTTGCGGGCGTTAAGTAGAATCATAGTGGAACGCACCCTATATGTTGCTCACACGACCGCGAACTTGACTTAACAGACTCAAGCATTAATGCTCGACTATGTATATAGTTTATGGCCTTGATCGTATGGCTTAAAAAAAGTACGTTACCAAACTTTCGCAACGTGTCCTGAGACATGAACAAAAGAAAACTACGATTATTTCGTATTCGCAGTGGTTATATTGTTTTTCAATGACGGTTGGTGTTATTGATAACATTTCATTGTTTCACGTTTCATGTTCTGAATCAATTTTCCCCAAACTTTTTCTCTGATCTGTCTTACCGACCGGGTAATATTACCGACTATACATTTACAGCGGTCACTGGCGACACTCGAATTGACTCGAATTCGAATGAAGCGAAGTGAAGCGCATTATTACGGACGGAGATGTTGGCCGACAGATTCTAACCTGCGATTGAGTTGAACGAAGTGAATTCAATGTGTCTTGTTTAAGTCAATATAATTAAGTACGTGTGAATTGAAATACCATTTGGTTTAACCATCGTACTTACCCCGTGTTAAAATTTCTTATTGAAAAAATGATTTGATATTATATCTGTCCTATAAATATAAGGTGTTGATTGTTATTGTTGATGAATATCAGTCAGATACATCACATTCTACAAGCTTAATGTGTACATGATGCATAAGTCCAGTATGCATACTCCGCAAAGCAACAAGAAAAAAGGCAGAAACAGAATTGGAATGCCAGGAGATCCTGCTTGGGTTGCTGATTCAGAGGTGTTGAGTCCGCAAGAGGCTTCGCGTGTAGTTTTGGTATGTTTCGGTAATTTTCATTATATTCACGTTACGAATCGTTTGCCAAAAAAATGTTACGTAGAAATATCATCGAATAGGTACAACCTGTGGGAGAAACAGCCAAGTCTATTCGGCTGGGATTAAATGATGATATTTCCATCATTTCGATGGAGGATTTTGAAATGGAAGACAAGAATCAGAATCAAAAGAAAAGTGCAGTAGCGATTGATAAGGAGAAGGAAGACAAAGCTGTACTTCACACGTTACCAACCGCAACAGTGAAAGAACTGGAAGGATACGAAAAACAGATTGGTGAAGCGGAACCTCTGCCCAATTCCTATGTACGGTTTATGGAACGCAGTGGAGAAGAGCTTGATGGTATAATTTGATTGTTTCAACATAGACTACAGAATTTACATCTCTTTAAGAACTTGGCAGATGTTATTATGCAGAAGTTTGAATGAGGCTTGGCAATTCAACACCCATACACACGAACACGCGCTCACGCTTTTCTGTACGTTTAAAAGTGGTCGTATGAAAAGTTGGGGGGTAAATTGCATAATAAAAGTCATTTGAACAAAACCTAGTACTTTGTAAAATCACAGTTCAACGTATTTGCAACATATAAAACCATTTGTCCCTTATAAACATGTTCAGATAAGAGAAAAACCTATCAAAGACTCGTAAAAGAAATTAAGAATTTTTATCGAGTTGCTCAACAACGCTAAGATCTATCCATAAATGAAATTCGAGTTCATTTGAATAATTCTAAATGTATAATTCCACACCTATAGGTGAAATTGAGTACGATCTTGATGAAGAAGACTCAGCGTGGTTGGCGATTGTGAACGAACGACGTGCAATAGCAGGTCTTCAGCCCCCGTTAGCTCCTGACATATTTGAACTACTGATGGACAGATTGGAAAAAGAATCATACTTTCAGCAACAGGCGACTGGAAGCGGAGGTGTGGCAGCTGATGAAGATGCCGTGTGTTGTATCTGTATGGATGGAGAATGTCAGAACAGCAACGCCATTCTTTTTTGCGACATGTGTAATCTAGCCGTACATCAAGATTGCTACGGAGTCCCTTACATTCCGGAGGGACAATGGCTGTGCAGGCGATGTTTGCAAAGTCCTTCCAGAGCTGTAGACTGCGTTTTATGCCCAAACAGAGGCGGAGCATTCAAGCAAACTGATCGGCCCGAAATGTGGGCTCATGTCGTTTGCGCGTTGTGGATACCAGAAGTTCGATTTGCAAACACAGTATTTTTAGAGCCAATAGACAGCATCGAGAGCATACCGTCGGCGCGGTGGAAACTCACTTGCTGCGTCTGCAAAAGTAGAGGCGCGGGAGCTTGTATACAGTGTCACAAAAGTAGTTGTTACGCCGCTTTCCATGTGACGTGCGCCCAACAAGCTGGCCTTTGTATGCGGATGCGTACCGTTCAACCTGCCAATGGCGAACCAATGCTTGTGCAAAAAACTGCGTATTGCGAATCGCACGCACCACCCGATTACCAGCCATCCAACAATCCAGCAGATGCGAGAAGGCGAGCAATAGCTAATAAGAAAAGTTCTTCAGCTCCTGTCATATCGATACCCACGATTCCTCCGGAGCGTATTCAAGAAATTGCTAGGTAGGCATTATTATACTGATATTACAGAATGGAACTATGAAAGACTGATTCCAATCGATTAATTTGCTGTTGAGAATTATTTGTGTAATGTCACTTTATCGCAGTGATGACTTTCGAACGTTAATGTTTGCTAACTGCGTTATAGTTTAGCGGAAGGAATACCAAAAGCAAGTCAGCTGATCCAGAGGTTGATAGCGTATTGGACGTTGAAGCGTCAGTTTCGCAACGGCGTACCACTTCTTAGGAGACTTCAAAGTTCGCATCCTCATCCACATGCTCGACCACCGACATTGTCAGGTCACATGTCGCCACCTGCAGATGCCGAATTGAGAGGCGAACTTTATCGCCAATTGAAATACTGGCAATGCTTGCGCCAGGATCTAGAACGTGCAAGGTTGCTCTGCGAACTGGTGCGGAAACGCGAGAAATTAAAGAAGGAATTATTTAAGGTGTAAGTAAATCTGATCTATACGTGTCACATTGTCATCAATTGGGAAATGGATCAAAATGTGTTCTAACGTTTTTCCCCTGTTTTCGAATTATTGAAATCCAGAAAAGAGAAATGCTTGTGGTACGAGTTACGTCCACTGGAAAGTGTGCTGAAATCCTTATTGGAAGGGATCAAAGCCCGAGATACAAATGATGTGTTTGGTCGACCGGTAGATACCAGTCAAGTTACTGATTACCTTGACATAGTCACCCATCCCATGGACCTCTCAACGATGCAAGTACGTATATAACTGAAAGTTATTCTTTTGTGCAAGACTTTATAACTTTGGGAATGAATCCCATGTTCACTGATTTGGAAATTAGAGATTACATTTTTAAGTCTCGTACTGTATTACAGACTAAGATAGACAAACAGGAATATGAATCGATCGCAGCATTCGAAGCCGATTTCAATTTGATGGTGAAGAACTGTCTTGCCTATAATCGCAAAGATACCATGTTTTATCGAGCCGGTATTAAAATGCGAGAACAAGGTGGTGCCCTCATCGAGCAGGCTCGGAAGGACCATCCTGAATTCGATGCGACTACCGAAGAGGAAACCATCACCTCGAAACCTAGAAAACGAGATAGAACTGGTCGTACTTGGGGCGAGTCGGAATCACAAACAACCGAACGGGATACTGGATCTGGTGGTGTGAACCGGAGAACAGCTGTACTGTTCACTCGTAAGGCGAGAGCTCAGGCAAGTAGAGGAAGCGCGGCACCTCTATCAGAAGACGGCTCGAAGAAGCAAGGGGATAGTTTCAGAGTCTACAGGTATGGTAAAACGGTCTTCTTCATGACAATGTAAGCATTTGGGCAGTTTGAATAAAATAGTTTTGATCTCGATTCAAATTTCTGAGGTAGAATTTTTTCAAATATTCATTTGAGCTTAAATCTTCTGGCTTGCGAGGTAATTGTTGATAAAAAGTTGGACCTTTACAGTTTTATTCGAATTAATTTCTACATTTCAGGAGCGGCGTTACCGACAGCGATGGCGGAGAAGCAGAAAGTCAATCGTCAAGTTGCAGCAGCTGCTCGACGAGCCGTCCATCCAGTCCAGAATGTGAGAAGAAAGACAAAGAAGAAGATGCAGAAAAAGAGGTCGAAGTGGAAAAAGAAAAAGAAGAGGACAACGACGAAGCAGAAGGGGACGACCGTTTAGAAGCATTGCAACTTGTTTGGGCCAAGTGTCGAGGGTATCCTTGGTATCCAGCATTGATAATTGATCCTGATATGCCTAGAGGCACCGTACACAAAGGCGTACCAATACCAGCACCTCCGGACGACGTTCTTGCATTGGCGGCTAATTACAAAGATCCAGTATTCCTTGTTCTTTTTTTCGACACGAAACGCACTTGGTAAATTTCAAACTATTATCACAGGCTGGTCTGATGAAAAAGTATACGGAGATGAATCTGTTAATATATTTCTTTCAGGCAATGGCTACCTGGTGAGAAATTGGAAATCTTGGGAGTATCGAAAAAAGTTGATGAAGCTAAATTAATAGAATCTCGTAAACCTACGGACAGAAAAGCCGTGAAAAAGGCTTATCAAGAAGCACTACATTATCGTAAGCAGACCCACAACTCTGTATTAACGAAAGTTCCACTTGTATAATTACTGTAGGTATTTAAATTACGGATTTGTATTTATTTTACGAAACCAAAATAATGGTGACATCTTGCAGAATATTTGTAAAAAAATTTGGCAATTGTATATGTATCAGCAGCAGGCATGTGTGAGAATATCAGCGATGGTTCTGAAACCTTACTCGCGTATCACTTGCGGCTTAAAGTCAAGTTTCACCGCTTCTGCAAGTTCGCGTGCGTACATATCCAATCGCTGAGTCATCTGAAACGTTTCAATGAAATTATTACAATAAACCTGATAGGCTAAGTATATTTTTATACTTCCAGGAAAAAATTCATTAAAATAACACGATTGTTTGGTAATATGAAAAATCTACTCATTAACGACAACTTAAATAATTCCCAAGTGAAAGCTGAATTTTTATCGCAGTGTATCGAAAGATCTTTGCGTTCCATTATTTATAACTCGCCAATACTCACTCTGAATCCCCAAGTGTTCTTAGTTTGTCGACAGAGATTCAGATCTAGATCCGCCACGAGGAGACCATCTCTGTGACGACTAAGTCCAGGAGTTCGAGTTCCATCCGGCGCAGTCACGTAACTTGATCCGTAGAAGTGACCAAAATCTTTATGCGCTGGACCTCCATCGCCAGATGTAAAAGCATTAGGAAACGTTTCTGTTCCCACCCGATTTATCGCACATGTGTAATAGCTATTTGCAATAGCTGCGCATCGAGCTTCAACCGACCACAGAGGTTCTGAAAGTGCACCTACCGTCGCGCAAGGGTTGAACACCACCTACGATTTATTTACATCAATGCTTCTAAAATTAGGATCCGTTCAATCTTATCGATGAGATTGTTCTCATTCGTAGAGTAATACAATATGAACATTCGTATATAGGCTTTCGACTTGGTTGGATCGCAGATTTTGGAGACCGAGGTAAGGAATGAGAAGCTTCTCGAATATTTTAACGAATTATGCAGAACTCCGATGATAACAAGTTTCAAAGGCACGTACAATTTCATTGTTATTTAGGCATGCATAAATTTGTAATATACCTCTGCCCCGTTGATACCAAACATCATCCAGTTTTGGGGGTGATGCCTTCCATAGCATATATTAACAGCTATACGACCGAATCTTGTTTCAAAAACGGGATGTCCAGTATTACCCTCCATGTAATATGTCGATTCATTGAAATCTCCCACGCGTGGTATGTGGTTCTTTCGATGTTTACCCATAACGTTACCATCCGTGCCAATCACAACACTCGTATTCCATATCGAGTCACCGTTGATACTATCACATTCTAAAATTGGTGATATTATGATCATATTGTTACGAAGAGCAAGATTGCTCAGAATTGCAATGCTCGGTCCATTAGAAGCGTCCTCGGCAAACTCACACCAAGGATATTTTTCTCTCGTACAAAATGCGAATGGCATTGCTGTAAATCATTTGCTATTATTCCTAATGTATGATCATAGTTGAAAATTTCAAAAACTATTTCCAGCAGAACTTTTCTATATCCACTTACACCAAGCTTCCTGCAGGCAGAGTACGTTTACGCCGCATGCAGCAGCATGTTCTACGTAACTTGTAATTTTTTTAAATATTGCTTCGCGTTGTTCGCTGACGGGGCGAGTCGTTGGTAATTCGATGAAATGTTGGATAAGACCGACCCTCATGATCCGGGGAGGACGTAATTGTTCCTTCATAGCTTCAAACTTCCATCCGCTGACTTCGAGATCTCTCGATTGTTCAAAACTTGGTAAGTTTAAACTCCTTATTTCATGAAACATTCAACAAACATTGATGAGAAGTTAGTTACGGTGAAAAATGCTGCTCCGAGTACTTTGCATTTAAATAATAAATGTTCTTCTGATATTGATCGAATGATCCGATGAAAGTCATATTTAGTGATAAAAAACTTACTCCAATTCCTTTCCATACAAGAGTCTCTTGACTTCTGCCAATTCATGTTCGGGCAAATGTTTCTGCAATATTTCCTCCAACGTATGAGATTCCATTTTTAATCGGATGCTTGAAAACAAATAATCAAATAGCAATTATTAGAACTGGATAAAAATTAGTAACGCTTTCTAGAACAAACAGCAAGCGACTACTCGTACAACCGACACAACTGGTGTCGTCGAGGAGATTGTTACGTGCTATAATTGAGAGGCCAGACATGGATTGTTGGAAAAAATTATCGTTCAGATTTAAATTCCAAACAATTCTAAGTATAGCCTGAGCTGCAAGCTGTCTCTCCCTGATCAGATTAAAAATACTGGAGTTTGAAGGTGACAGTTTGTGATTAGTACGGCCTACGTAAACGTACCGAAGATGATAATATTGGAAGTATGTTCATATAACAGTAGCACAAGGTAACAATCAGTGACAAAGTGTCTCAAATATACGTACCACTTAAGATAACGTTTACGCAATCAGTGATGTATACTTACATTACGGCGCCACGTAGTCGTACAGTGAATTTACAAACAAAACAAGTACACTGATCGTGGTCCCCTGAAAATGTAAAATTTTCGATTCCTTCGCTATTATCTCGAGGGATATTAATGTGAATTTTTTTTTCGCTCGAAGCATCACCGAATCATTTTTATTAAAAGAAAAAAAATTATGCAATTTCTTAGTAGAATAATTTATGTTTGTAATTGTTGAAATAGTCCACCGAACACAGATCGATGAACATATTAGAATTGTTGTTGGTACATGTTGGAAATGTTTCGATTTCGATTCTAAAAGTTAAATGTGATCACCAAATACCTCCGACAAGATGATGGGTGAATGTTGTTAAATAGTGGAATTTGTTGTGTCGATATATCGACTAGTCTGTAAAGGAAATTCTAAAGTTTGAAACCATTTCGAAGATTGGTTTGGACCATCCTGATAGTACTGAACAAATTTCGTAACCAAACTTGTTACTGCATTATAGTAGGTTCCCACGAAGCATAGCGTTCTGTGATGAGGTCAACGACCTTCAACTTGTAGCGCTTAGAGCGTATATTCTATATCGATCCATAAAGTAATACGAAAGCAATACATTTGTGTAGGATGTGCTGGATCTTTTGAATTTAATTTAGCTCCAAGTAAGGCTTTTACTTCGACATTCGTGCGTCTGTTACATGCATGGAAATATAAAACCGACGACCTTAAGATTATTGTTCTTCTTACTTTGCAACTTGTAGTAGTAATGTTGATTATAATTTTCGAAAATCACGCTGTTAAATTTAGTTCTTGGATTCTTGATGCGTGAATTTTGATGCAGGCCTCAGCAGCGTTGGTAAATTATGGCTGAAATAATACGACTTCGTTTGCTTTTCTTATCGGTGATTCTGCGTGGTAGACACGATACGACAAGTGATTGTAGGAAACATTAATTTATTAGTTTCAAGCGTATTTGAGATATTGTTGTGGAGCGCAGTACGTATACTATACGAATGGAGCATGCGCGTTATTCGATCGAAATTAAGTGTGAAGTGAACGCGTGATAATTATAACGTGTCAGCTAGTATAATTATAAATGTGCAGGATAATTTCCAATGCTGGTTCCGATCCCTCGTTATCCTTTCAGAGAAGACATTCCCGCCCTCATTATTTCGTCGACTAAAAGAAGGTTACTGGCAATTACGGTGCTGCAACAATAAACAAACGATTATGAAAATTAATCCTCACCACTGCAAAACAGTAAGAATCCTATTCAGAACTCACCAAGAATTAATAATCTGTTTTTTGACGACATAATTATCGTAAATTCCAGCATCGGTAGGTTTCAGAGCTTCGCCGCTTGATATATCTAATCCAACTGCTTCTCCGAGAGCTGACGATTCTTCCAGGAGCTTCACAATACTGTCTTGCGCGTCGAAGCCACTGTTCACAGCTGTAACGCGGATTAATTTGTTCAAAAAAGATATCACAGATAAAATTATCTAAAAATAACTTAAATCCATCTAACAATGTAGCAACCATATCAATAATCCATACAGGATATAGAAAATGTTAGAGAAAAAAAAAAGTCAAAACCTTAGAAATAGAAATTTACCAAGTGTCTTGGGAATGACGAGCAACGCTTCTGCGTATGCCTGCACACCTAAGCGCTGTTTGCCTTTGACCTGTTCCTTATAAACATGTAGTGCACGACTAGCAGCTAGTTCGACGGCACCTGCGCCGGGAACGACTGCACGGTCGTCGATTGCATTCTTGATTGCTCTGAGACCATCGTGGACAGCATCTTTCAATTGAACCAATGTGTATTTATTGGGACCCTGGAAACAATTTGAGAATACTGTTATATTTTTACTTCGGTGTACGAGTCATGCTGTGGTGCCATAGAATTTTCTGCTGCGCTTGTTTGCATATTAACCGGTAGATGGTGATATTATAGTATTATATTTCGCAGCAAGTTGAAAAAAATTGCTTCTCACATTTCTACCAGCAAAACAAGGTGCATACATAATATTCGAAATGTACAACTTAACGAACATATCCTGAAAGTCGAGTAATTACTCGAATCAGTGAGATACTAGAGAGAAACAATATTCAAAGTATGATCGATCGATTTATCGATGAAAATATTCGGCTGTTTATTATAAAATGCGAAGAAGTGATTCAATTTTTCCAATTTCTGCTATTAGGCTCGATATGAACTTACCTTCAGCAAGATAGTGACCGATGTTGGATTTTTGCAGTCTTCTACAAAGGTATACTTTGTTTCACCCTAGAAATTAGACAACGTGAGTGTTAAACTCCATCTACGAATGAGATTTTAATATTTTACGTATGCCTCGCAGTTAGCATACATACCAAAACATGCTCGTAGACAACGCCAGCCCATCCCAGATGCTCTTCTTCTAAGTCGTCAACAGAATTCATAGCAACTCCACCACAAGCAAGAGCTAGACGTTCCATGTTCCTACGCTTTGCTCTCCGCAGTGCAACGATGTTCTCTTTGGCAAGCATGTCCAAGGATGGTGGATCGATTCCTTTTTGATTGATAATCACGAAGGATTTATCTGTTCCATCGCAGAGCTTTTTCTTCAACGCAATGATTTTCTTGACACGATTTTCAATGAATTCCCGTTCAGCGGCCAGAAGCTTCTCACGTTCCTCGGCTGTTTTGTAGAAGAACCCGCTGTTTACCTGAACATTTATAATAAGTATCAAATCACGTGTGACCAAAAACGAAATCATAGGACATTTTCGTTCCCTCATTTGCACAAAAACCAAGATTACAAGAAATTTTTTATCTACGTATCTAAATCAAAGACTCATTTTGGTTTTCAGGTTTTGCTTCGAGTGTAGGGCAGTCATATGGTTAGTCAGTGTACATATTTCGAAACCGTGTTGTTAGTGACAATCTCATTTCATTTAGAAACAGTTCGCGCGTACCTCGCTCTTCTCGTACTCTAAACTGACGTTACAAGTCAAAATGTAGGCATTCTCGACTCGTTTCGGCATATCAGGATGCCTCGATCCATGATCCATAACAATGCCTCTGATTAAAGTAGTGTCAGCAGCGGTTCTATGCTGCATTTCCATAAGTTCAACCATATGCAAATCGATAGGCTTTTCCTGGATTCTGACCGCAAGAACAGCATCGACGCAAACTTCAGCAAGTTTGTCTGTCAGCTTAGGATGAATTTTCGTCCTCAGAGAAGTCTTAGCAACGTCTAATAGTCCTTCTCGTGTTATTTTGATAGGGATCTTCAGGGAATCGAGAATTTCTATAGTTTTAGCTCTAGCAAGTTCGAATCCTTCCGTCAATACTCTGGGATGAAGCCCTTCGGCTATATAGAGATCGGCTTGTTTCAGCAGTTCTCCAATCACGAGTACGGTACTCGTCGTACCATCGCCGGTCATATCGTCTTGCGCCGTTGATGCACGAGCAATGAGCGAGGCGGTAGGATGTTGAATTTGCATTTCGTGCAAAAGAACGTTACCATCCTTCGTGATTTTGATGTCACCGGCACCAGAAACCAACCTGCAAATCATAAATGTAATCAATTACCCGTATCATACGTACAAGGAATTTTTCGACTTAAAAAATCATCGGTACACAGTATATTTGGCGTGAAAAATTTTGTGCCAACGCGAACAACTTTATTAAAGTCGGTTTTAATAGGACAATTTTCTGTCTCTGTTGCATTGTTCTGGTGCTTTCGTAATAAGATAGAGAAAAAAAGTGAATAACGTTTGTTGCCGCGATAGTCATGTGTCGCGAAGCATAAAGGTGAGCTAATGGAAGCTCGGTAGGTTGCAGGTTATCGTGGGTGTAGAACGGGGATGACGATGTCCTTATACGGTAAAAAAATGCGACGATTGATTTTGCTCGTGCAAAGGTCGAATGACCGGACCGAGGTTGGGAAGGTGCGATTATGGTTTGTTAATGCGAACTGATGAACGTAATGTGATCGCGCGTAATATATAGCCGGTCGCAAATAACGTGCGGTAGAGTAGCTTACATTTTCATGGTTCCCTTCGGTCCTAAATTTGTTTTCATAACATCTTGAATCCCTTTTGCCGCGGAGATATTGACAGCCAATGCTTGCGCTGCCCGGGCAAATTCAGCTTTGGGATTAAGGAGACTGATCGCAGCCATTTCTTTGATATTTTATGAATTCTGACAAAAGAATATCAACAGACACGAGTACCGCGAACACGCCTGTTCGAGAAGCAACTACACTGCCTCTCGGATTCACAAAAATTGTAACCAATTGAAACTCTCGCAAAATCGCGTTCTAAAACATCGGTGAAAAGGCTGTGACCCGTAGTCGTGGGTTCGGCACTCGGGTATGAAACCCAGGTTAGGTACGATGCTTTCGAGAACACGAGGCTAAAGTGCGCGCGAAATTTGACTGAACTCAAGTAGATGCGTAAGCAGTCGACGGGTTTATCCCGTGCGACTTCTCGAGAAATGAATTTTTTGCCTACATTGCAACCCTCATATAACGTAAAGTGCCCAGTGAATGGTACTTTAAGGAATGTTTTGCATATTCGCCCACGTTGCTCAGGCTTGTTTCATTTTATGGAAACTGTTGGTCAGTAATATTTGCTATAAATATTTCCCTACCACATCTCTGCAGCAAATAATTGAGAAAGATTAGTGTGAAATTTCAACTAATTTTTCTCTGTAATTACGAAATTGATTCCGAACTTGGCTCCCAGCGTGAACAAGAAAACTTAGGATCGACACTCTTCTGGATCAGTAGTTCGCATATGAAGAAAATGCTTTGATAAAGGATTTGGTTAGGTATAAATACGATAGTGTACCTAATAAATGCTTCAAAAGGTAATTGGTCGACAATACTAGTTCCGTATGGCAAAGAAGAGATCGTGACAAATTTGGTAAGGAATTGATGACGTACTAAGGCTTGGAAAACCTGTTCTGTGACGCACCTGTAACGATCGTGATATCACCGTTAATGAGCTACCGTAGCACGCAGTGTCGGAGTCGGGGAAAAAATGTTGCAACTTGATACCATGGAAACAAGTTGCTCGAGCAGAGGGAAAAGAGAGAGACATAGAGGGAGAGAGGGAGAGGGAAACAGATTCGAATGCTGCATGCCATTAATTAGGAAACGAGATTACAGCTGTGTAATACGAGCTTCGATATTAAACAGCGTCGACGCGGAAGTCGGACGAATATTTCTCTCCTTTCTTTTTGCCACTGCAATAAATTGATCTCATTCGCACGAGCCTCGTTCTTGGACACATAGATTTACAATTAAACTTCGCAATGACTGTTAAAAAAAATGAGTTTTGTCGGTGTACAGATCGGGATCGACCGAAAATTTTACTTCAGCGATAATTACTTGGCATCTATCTTATTAAACAAACGCACCCCCATTGGGGCAAAAATTTGTTGAATAATAACTAAGTTTTTCATATTTTTTAACTATTCTTTATTATACCATAAATAAATTTTTCCACGATTTATTAGATAATAGACAATTTTGTTTTCTCATGCAAGTTTTTTCTCAATGGGGCGTCGCGCCCCACCCTCCTTTACATTTGTCACCAGACCCATTGCCAGAGAGCTGTCTTAGGAACCCGGAGATATCCCGATTTCAGACGATTCCGCGGTGGTGGTCACGTTTTTTACGATGATGAATACGTTTCTCGAAAAATTATCGACTCTCCTCCGTCACAGAAAATATCCAAAGAAGTGTCCTTGCTTATCTGTGAGTGACGTCCGGGAAACTCATACCTACTCTGACGTACAACCACGACCCTGATATCACCGCTAATGAGCTACCGCAGCACGCACGTTGTCACGGCCGGAGGCAATAAATCGTGTGAATCACCGCGGCGAAAAGAAGCTGCCGCAACGTACGTACTTACGACAGAAACGATCCAATCTCCAAAACGGTCCGAATGCAGACGATGTTAAAATTATTTTTGTTCTCCAATAGCAATTGCCTACCCCTAGATGACTAGCATGTCAAAATCACGGATTTTCAACAAATTTTCTTAGGCTATTCGAATTTTTCGAGCCTTAAGGAATATTCGCATCGCTCAAACTATTAGGATCCTTGAAATAATGCAAATCTTACATGAATGTAAGTAATCAATGTAATTAATAAATTCAACTGCAATGTATTGTGATAAAATATTTTCATCTCATCAGAATTGGAGCGGTACAAAATAACGACGTGGGTTTTCAAAAATTACACTTAGCACTAAGAACTTTTTCATCTTTTGGACTTCATTAACAATCATTCTTTTGTTTGCCTCTGGATCTGTAAAAATTCAATAAAATACTAATTTATAAAAATTAGATGCAATTTAATTAATTGAGTTATTTTCCACGCGAGGAAAAAGTATAAATAGGATATTTTTGTTCATTGTACCTACGAATTTTATGGTACAAATTGGTTCTGGAAATTACTAAACCAGACTGAGTGGATTATTTCGACTGGTATGCTCGATTATTTTCTTTTATTTCTTCAGCAACAATGTGAAATATTCAATCAATATGCAGGGAATTATTTAAGTAGACAATTATTTCTATCTGACATGTATAAACTTATAAGCATATCGGTAATAGCACAGGTTCAAAGTTTAGCTGAAATTCGAAAAAAAATTGGAAACCCTACTGCTTACTATAGAATCTGATCCGCTTGCCATTTTTGCAACGAAAATGTTCGCGAGTATTCTCTACTCGCAATTAATTGTTGGTACCGCCCCAAGAAGAAAATTCCCTATCATCCGTCATTCGCGACACGCAATCCGCGTGGACATCGATCACGAGATTCTTCCTGTGTTATCGACGTTTAAGGGATTTTTTTCCTGCCCGAACACCTCAGTACTTAGCGCTTTTTTAACCATCTTTAATCATACTCGCACGGGTCGGTGCGGATTTTATTTATCGGACACGTGTTTATTACCTCTCGCATATCCGCATTGTTGCATCCATTGCAACGTATTTCGCCTCACCTCGTATTTAAATCGGCCAAGATTTATGTCCATCTGAATCGATGTTGCGAAAATAATCGTCGATTAAGCTCCGCGGATGAGTATCTTCGATACTCGATCGGCGATCCGCTCGAGGGGCTGCTGTTTTACGATGCTCTAAATCATCGAAATCCAACGGTGCCCGTAAATTTTACGATTATTTCCAAACCCGGGTCTGTGACAATCGAGGACTAGTCGACTCTGGCCAGTCAAAATTCCACGGATACAGCAAAATCGTTCGAGTTATCCATTTTTCCAATATTCGAGTACTCAGAGATGCTAGTTAACTCCTCGAGGCACAAGATTTTCAAGCAAATAAAAACCCCAGCTGTACGGATATTTTTTTCGCCATAAAAAAATAGAAATAAACGGTTGCTCCGATTATTTAACGCAAATCATTTCTCGAGATACAAAAAAAAAATAATAGTAATAACATTTCAATAAGTCATTGTTGTTTCAATGATGTCTTCGACATCTTTAGGCAGCAAAGAATAAATTTGTGAGCTTATAAATTGACGATACGAACATTTAAAACGAATTTATAGTTTGTTTGATTATTTTTAATGACTTGCACGGTGGAATGTACAATCCTGCCACTTCGCAAATTCAAAATTAATATAAAACAGCATTTTCATATTTCTGCGCGTCATTTTAGGGAAGAAATCGCGTTTAAGCTTTTGCAGATCTCTACTGTACCGATCGAGTCGTTTATCAACGATACAGCAACGTTCTTGCAGACTTTCTCATCGGGAAGCGTGAGAATAAGGTTTTTCCCCGAGAATTCACAGGCAGAAAGGTTCGAGAACAAATCGAATCTAGTTATCACGAAGTTTTTCGCGAAAAAAAGTTTAATTGTTCTTCTCTTCCTTCCCTAAAGAACAAACCATTTTCCATTTTGAAGCGCTGGTTCGATTTCTGATCGACCTTTCATCAAATCTACTTAACGACACTAAATTGCGCGAGGACCCGCGATTCGAGTGTTTTTATACAGAAAGAGTTCTACCTTACCGACTGGCAGCTTGAAAAAAAAAACACGACCACTAACCAGCGGTCGGTAATGTAGGCTGCACCGTAACAGATCGAGGATACCAGCAGTGACGTCACGACGATGGTAATTCGCATGGAACTGAAAACGACGCTACATTTTTGCCGAATTCGAGTGTTTGTTGTTGTTGCAATTATCGAGCCAAGGTGAATTTCTAATAGGATCTTCGGTATTTCTACCTCGTAATCTCATTTCCGAACCGGACGTTCGGATGAGTCGCGTGTTTCTCCCGGCAATTAAAAATCCGTTCATCCGCCTTGCCAGGCAATTCTCGGACGCGAAATGCGAACTAAACCAATATCTTTCAAAGTACGGCATTAAAAACAAAATACATGTTCAAAAATTTCTTCCACAGTCGTAATTCGTCCGACACTGATTTAAGTAATCATCGACTCTCGCACATTTTCGCATTTTTCATATAACTTTATCTCGTTACCTCAGAGCCGTTGTGACAATTTTTTCTACTGAATTTGGTTCACGAACTAACAATGATCCAGTAGAATTCACAACAGGATACAATACCACTATCGATGCAGTTTTTTCGAGACGCCTACGAGAAAACCTCTTCAACCCGAACTTAATGATCTTGATATATAATGTAGAGCATCAAAAAATAAGAGACACGTGTTTTTCCATATGTTCTGAGAAGCACATTTAGGGGGTGAAATCCGCCCTCAAAGTTCACCGCTAAGAAGTCTGTTTAGAATATTCTTTTTCGAATTAATATAAAATGGGCAAGATGTATCTTGTTTTTGATACATAATAAAAATACTTGAATAGTCATTTTGTAAATCTGCAATCGTGTAGATCTACTAAACTGCTCTTTGATATTTTCAATCAAAAAATGTATATAAAATCACTATAAATGTATCAATAGTCAAATCAGGTATCCATTTATCTATTTTAAGAAGTTGTCATAATTTGAGAATCGTTTTTCTTATTATGTGTTACATGACGCATTACATAATGTATCAGAAAAAAAATATTTCTCTCGTTGTTGCAAATGACCAATGCTTGAAGGGGCTGCAAAAGTGTTTGGGGCTGTTTAACACGAAATCCTCAAATTTTATCACCCTTCCTCAATTTTTTTATTTAACTTTTAAAACACTTACAACATTTTTTCTACGCTTTATCACGGCTCGTTTTTTTTCGTAGACTGTAAAAATAATCGGAATCTGTTGGTAACAAATTGTTAACACAATAAACATTAGAATCGACGATTAAAAAAAAATGAATTTCTTTTATCATAACATAGAGAATTGCTGATGACGATTCTTAGAGAAAAAACAATTTCTCAATATATTGTTTGGATAATAAATTTAAAAAAAAAAAATGTAAAACCGTAATCCCCATCGAACGGCACGGGAGACTGACAGTGTCGTCGCGTTGCTCCAGCGAGATATTTCGCTTTGCTATGGCATAATGACACACAAATGGAGTTTGAAGAGTCTGTAA
Organism: Arge pagana; assembly: GCA_963969455.1. Taxonomy (NCBI): domain Eukaryota; kingdom Metazoa; phylum Arthropoda; class Insecta; order Hymenoptera; family Argidae; genus Arge; species Arge pagana. The sequence goes on along the minus strand of OZ018309.1, from coordinate 12,516,007 downwards.
AGATCCGACTGGCGCCTCGGTTAACGGGCCTCGTTTGTATCAATCGTCTACGGATTTTGCCGGACAAAGAGTTGAAGAATTTCTGCCTCGAGTCGCCAGCATGATCTCGCCTTAACCGCCTACCCGCGCTGTTTTTTTCCCCTTTTTTTCTTTTCATCTCAATTATAAATCGGTCGAGCCCAACTTTTGGCGGACTCCTGAACGCGTTATTGTTGGTAAATAGAGTTCGCATTTGCCCAAAAATCATATCGAAAACGGTGTAACGAGGTCTCCAGCTCGTGAACAGGATTGTTTCGCGTCGAGTGATTCGATAATTGAAAATTGGCGAGAAAAATCATTGTATTTTTTGCACAATCAGTTGCCATTTTTTGACCCAGGCGAAAATTCTCCTCGCAATTTTTCGTCCCACTGGTTCTATTTTAAAACTACAACGACTCTCCATGGATCGCGCTTGTTTCGTTATAAACATTTAAAAAGTACCACCAAAAGCGAGCTAATAAACAACAAAACACTTCTCCCTCGAAAAACAGCACCAGAAATTCAATTTTATCACGAATAATAACACCAAAAAATGGTTTACCCGACGAACATTGGCGAATATTATTATTAAATGTATAATCAACGGATAAAACATTTTTTTTACGACAGTGAGGATCAAAATCGTATTTCTTAAATACTTTCTATTTGAACGTTACTCCGGTAAACATCGCGTGACAAATTTTCCAAATTGAAAATGAAATCTTGCTGCCTTGCTTCAGCGATATATTTCCTGTTGTTTTTATACGAAAAACGTAGAAATTGCTAATTCTATAACAAACAATTGAATTATCAGTAAAAAATGAACATTATTCTGGGACGAAGAGGATCCGGTGTACGCAAAATTTCGCAGATTTGGAACGGAGGAAGTCGCCTTTCGCGATAGCGATAATTTTGGAAAATATATCGGCAAACATCTGATATTTTCATATCCTCGGAATAAAAATGATTTCCACGATTCCCAGATATTTGCTTCGTCAGGTTGATTTGTCGCGCACGGATTTAGCCGTCCCGATTGAATTCCTCGCGATTTACGAACTCGATTTCCAAAATCGAGCAACGAAACGTTCGCAAATTTCACGAATAAATTTCACACTTTTTGTTTCCATCCGAAGAGGAACAACGAGGCGCCATCGGCTCGATAACCGTATACTCCAACATTCACTTGTAGCGATGCAAATTGATTTGTATCGACGGATTTGCATATTATTTGTTTTTTCACCTTCGTTTTACATACTCGTCTCGATTTTTCCCCGTCTCTCCGTGATTTCGCGTTTCTTGTTCGATCGCGAATAATTCTACTTATTTCGCATCCGCGACGATCGTATGATTACAGCGGAGAATCGAACCGGTTCAATTTCATCGCATAAATTGCGTGGATTAATGTCGAATAGCAATTATTGTTCGTAATGAAGTTGCACGTGTCATTGAGAATGTCCGAGTTGCCGCATAAATACAATTATTCTGGTGATTTGTACGCGAATTTGAATACATTATTCCTCGTCCAATCACCATTTCCCGACGATCGTGCGGAAGGACGAAAGAAATTCAGCCGCGAACTGTCCTGAGGATCCCTCGCAAAATAAGCAAGCTAAAAATCGCGGCGTCCTCCGAGGGGTTGTCGAAGAGTTGAAAAAAATGACCCTTTTAAATAATTGTTTAATTTATTTTTTTAAAACAAATCCTACAAATTTACCCCATCATATTTTAACTGTATTAAATAAACTTTATTCCACCAAAATTAACAGTAATAGATATTCGTTGTAGATCAAGTTATCGACATGTATGTTGCTTTTTTTTTATTACATATTTTTTATTTTTTTTATTATCAATCATAAAATTGATATGATTTGAAGCCATTGCTTAGGGCGATTTTCCTCAAAAGTTCGCGAATTAACAATCAGAGGCGCCATTTTTTTTATTTAAGTCGTTGAGGTCCGGGCAAAAATTGGGCTAGATGACATCAATAATTATGCAATTTATGGAGAGGTGAGAAAAAAATAGCCGTGATTTTTCTTTTGTCATCGAAATGGTTTATAGAAAATTATTTGAACGAATTATGATAAAATTGCGAAAGACGAAAGAAGACTCGGGTATTTTGGTTTTGCATCTGCCTACGAATGGCAAAGTTAGTTTGATGCTATCTAGCCCGGTTTTTTGCGATAGGCTTTGATGCTTGTAAAAACATTGTCAGAGACCTTTTTCGCAGAGCGTTCAACTCTCTTAAAAAATATGTCTTGGACCAATCTGTAAAATCTGCCAGTGTCGAGATATAAAACTCCGATCATAAAACACTTTTTGCATCGTGTTATTGAAATGTGAAATAGAAATTCGCACCGAGGCGCCTCTTAACATCAGCATTAAGAGCTCAAATTTTGACAGACTTGTTCTCCTCGCTTTTCTGGAAGGCTACAGCATGTTTACGAATAAAAAATCGTTACCCAAGGATCCACCCCCCCAAAAAAAGCATATCGTCTACAATTTTTCTCTCAAACACTATTGCATATATTGCAAATATAACTATTTATTTATTTATAAAATTACTTTGCCATTTATTAACAAACAAAAAAAATCAGCTTGCGCACGTGATTCCGGCTCTCCTGGTATTTTGAAACGGACAATTGAGGGATATAATCAAGCTTAATCTCGAAAGTCGTTATCAGTTCACGATTCCCAAAATGACGGCGTTTTTTGCAACGGTGAAACAAAGGCACATTTTGGGTGATAAATGAGGAAAAATTACACGTCAGAATCAAAGAATCAACAAATCGTTTCGTAAATAAATAAATAAATATGCTTCGATCATAAAAACAATTTTTTTCTTCACTTTCCCCAATAATATAGTCGAGCGGCGAACAGTTTTGTCCAAATACATGCAATAGTTTTCAACAAGAAAAATGTTGAAAACGCGTGGATTTTTTGCCGCGACCCAACTAATTTTTCAAACGTTCACGTAGACCTTTTTTTTAGTCGCCTGTTTTTTGCAAAATCCCTCTCGAAAATAGCCGCGAGGTTGTTTCGTACCGGATCGAGCAGCGTCGTCGGATCGCATGAATCATGTCCAGTGGATTTCAAAGGGTCTCGAGCTCGACGCTGATCCTCCGCACAATGCGATGAAAGGTGGCGGATTATCCTGGCGAGAGCAACAGGCAAGAAGAAGAAGAAGAAGAAGAAGAAGAAGAAGTCCACGCTTCGCGAGAAATCTCCGTCGCTTCGGAATAAATCTCCCAAGGGTCTTGGTTCAACGATTTCAAATTAATTGACTCCGCTTCGTTTCACTCGAAATAATTCAACGACATTTTCTGTAATCTCGAACCGCGCGGTCGGACGCACGAAGCGATAAGTAAGATCGGTTGCGACTTATTTGCCGGCCGTTTTTTTCCTCCTCTTTTATTGCAATTACAGCTGAAAGGAGTCTCGATGCAGACTCGAGGAACGCTCGCGCGGGTCGAATAAAATCCAGCTCTAATTGTAATCAGGATCTTGCCGTTAAATTATAGCTAAATGTATTCGAAAATTGGCTCGGTAAAATTGTACACAATTTAGGCGACAATTTTCCGGACAATAATTATATTTTCTGGAAATTTCGGTGAAACACAGTTGAAGCAAAGTTGTATAATAACTTTGTATCATTTGTTGCACAAAATAAAAAAAACTACTGTCAAAATAAAAAAAAAAAAAAAAAAAAAAAAAACTGATGAAAATAGTAATTATTTATACCTCCTGCTGCTTCTTTGGGCATTTTTTTCAAACCTTCATTTTCTACTTTTACTCTGCTCTCGAAGGCGTGCTTCGGCGAAGGGGAGCAGCGACGAGGAATAAAAATTAAAAGTCAGAGAGGCAAAATAAAAAACGAAAAATAGGTAAAAAATAGAAACAAAAAATAGAAAATTATCGCCGCTGGTGAAATGCAAGTGATATTTAATCTGCGAATTTCCCGAGGCTGTTTACGTCGTATGCCGGGTAATTCAGGAGAGAGGATGACGTTTATTTATCATTATTCCTCGGCGAGTTGTTGACAAGCTGACAACGTGGTAAAAACAAAAGGAGAATCGTAATTAATTCGATCGGCGGACGTCTCGTGTAGCCGGCAAAAACACTTTCCGTTTCTGCATGCCAGAAGATTGTAATTTTTTGATTTATCGCGCGATTTGCGCCGGTGGGTTACACGTCGTTTCATACGAGGCGCGTCGAGGGCTTCGCGCGCGAGCAGCTTTTTCGCCACATTCGCGCCGATTTCGACCAAAAATCGACGACCAGGTTCTCCTATCGCGTTCTCGGGACGTTTTTCCCGGCAGCTGCGTCGCGAGCCGGAAAGCTTCGGGGAAACGCTTCCCAGGATTTTGTTACCTTTGAATTTGATTCGACGACGTTGCGCCAGAGATACGTGGAAGCAGTTACCCTTGCATACCGGAATTTCATACCACTATCATTTTTTCGCGAGTTCCTCTTATTTTCCATCAGCCTGTTGAAGCATCGCCGTACCGCGAAACCTCCTTCTCGAATTCTCAAAATGTTTCGGTATTCGCTTTTACGCAAAGTTCATTTCGACTCGAAATTCCTGAAATAACTTGCGAAGGATCTTCCGAACCAACATACCCGACGCTTCTTTCCAGTTTCTCCTCGAAAAATTCTCACCGTTTACAAGATTTAAAAAAAAAAATGGAAAATGTCGTTTTGTTGGAAAAAAATGGCAAAGAATTATTATCTGTAAATTAAGAACGTTTGGGACACTTTGAAAACGCTGATAGATTTTTGTGTAACATAAGAATGTTAATTTACAAAGTATTCTGAATGAATACGATTTTAGTTATAATAAGATCAGTATTTTTCCTCAAAGTCTAAACTACTGTTATAATTTATAATGTAGACTAACTATTAAAAAAAAAATTGCACCTTCGGCAGCGTCGCATTTTTGTACGGACAAATGCGTAAGGCGTTAATTTTTTTTCTACCTAATTGCGTCCCGATACGCTTTGGGATTTTTTTTCAACGAAACTAACCCCGATATCGAAATTCGGTGTACAGCTCTTTGTTGCACAAGCATTTAAGAATCTTTACGAATTTTATCAGAGCTCTACCAAACAAAATGGCGGCTTCCCAGAATTTTTCCGAGAGCTTTTCTTTTCTTCTCACGGCCGCGTGGCGCACCGTTGCAATTTCAAAGATACAATAATGAACAAAAGACAACAAAATTCGACGCAGTGGAACGACAGCTTCGACGGTACGTGGGATTTTTTCTTGAAATTGATTTTTGCAAAAATGACATGCTGCTGAAAAAAACCCTCGAAGGACGGAAAAAATCGCACGAAAATTGTTAATAACAAATGAACTATGCAACATAAAAAAATCCCACGTACTGTCGAGGCTGTTGTCGCGCTTTATCTATTTTTTGGTTTTCCCTTTGGTTCATCGTGGTTTTTTTGAAGCTGCGGCAGTCGGGGGTTCGACTACGAAAAAAAAGGCACCGATGGGAAAATACTGCGAAGCCGCCATTTTGTTTAGGAGAACTCTGATAAGATTTGTAAACAGTGTCCAATACATGTTTAATAAAGCACGTATTTCCAAATTTCGATACGTTGTTTAGTTTTTTTTTTACAAACATCCCAAAGTTTGCTCTATTTTTCGGCCTGCAGATCGGTTTACTCGCTTAAATTGGACGCATAATAATAATCATTATAACAAAAATTGCACTCAGTGATTAGATATATTATAATAGCTAATCAATCGTTGGTTTGGTTCGGGTAATTCTAATTTTCCAGGTAAGTTGTACGGATAAATCTTTGGTTCGTGCAGCTTCAACAGATTTTATCTGTGGCAAGTGCTGTGAGCATGTTTGCTCTTTTGCTTTGGTAACCAGCGATTTGTAATCAGGTATAAAAGAACTGAATATGATTTTTTAAATTTTCACGAACAAAGTTGTTACGCAGTGCGGTGAATTTGGATCGTTTGTTTTATAAAATAATGGAAATTACGAGCAAAAATGAATAAATCCATATATTCAATATATGGATACTGATGAATGTACAGTTGCGCAATTGTGGTTTATTTATCGCGGGTTAAGCCTATGACTCCTGGTAGAAATTGCGTGAAAGTGACGTTTTCATCGAGTCACGTCGAGTTGAATGAACGGCAAGGTTGCGGTGATCGTTGAAACATATCGGCGCGGATGATACATTTTTTTGGAATCATCTTCGCGCTCTCGACGCGTCACGCGCCGACCTTGACACGTATTTGATCAGCCTCGCGATCGATTCTTCCTCGAATTTGGCAATTAATTTCACCGGAATCGCTCGCTTTCTTTCGTCGTGGGCAAAATCGTGACGCGCGTTTCTGGCGTGACTTTGGATCGGATTTCAGGGTCGATTCGTCTCCGCGAATCGGACGTTCCCCGTTCCGGAGAACAGTCGCGATGGACGAAGCGTAAACGAGATCGAACGCCGCTCGTTCGATTCCGAAAATGTGCGCAAATCGAGAATCGTACGACAACGCGACCGTCCCGAAAACGGATTACATATAACCGTATCCAAAAATCTGACTCGATATAATTATATAAAATGTTTGAATAATTTATAAATAATTGCATACACTTCCATATAATTGTATAGATTGCTTCGCAATTTTTTTATACACTTCGATGTATTTTTACATAAATTATGTGTATTTATGGCCCGTCAATTTTTCTCAAAATACTGTATAATCTTTTTTTCTCAGAATAAATGAGCGAGAAGGCGAGTCTCATTTTTAAAAAAATGAATCCTCAACGAGTAATGAAATTATAATTAAAAAGACGAGCTGTGGTAGCGAAACGTGAACTGAAAAGTAGAACATCAATTTGGATTTGGCATTTTGGCTAATTGGTCGCAATTGTAATGGATTCTCGAGCAGTTTTGTCGAGCAGCTATGTCCCCCCCCCCCCCCCCCCCATACGAGATTTAGAAGTCAAAACTGTTATTTTAGACCAGAATCAACAATACCAGCCTGACATCTCGTTTACCTACGTATAGAGAAGCATTACTTCGCAATAAAAGCTCGAACTGGCTTGACTCGTACACAATAACGAATGGTATGGTATTAGCAAAGAGTCGAGACGTATGTTAGCCTAGGATTAGATAATAATTATCATTGTATAATTACTAAGCACATCTACTTTGTACGAATTTATTATTCCCATTCCGTGCGATTTGGCGAATTCTTGTTAGCAATTTTCTAAATGAATGAAATACAATGAAATGACTTTCCCTAGATCGTCTCGATTTCCCAGCTCCAATATCGTAGGCTCATTTGTGCAATAGTTAAGGAAAAAAAAAATCCGAGTTAATGTTATAATCTTACCCGTCCTCTCTCGTTGTTAGTATCATTCCCGTAATGGTATACGCAAAAGTGCACTCGAGGAGAGGAACGCGGAGCTCGTAAGGTACTTATGTTAGATACTTCTCCTCGATCTTCGGGACGACGCTTATTCTTGCGGCGTGTCAAGAATTCCTCGGTATGGCTAGCGGCTCGAATATACACGCCTAGGTTCGCGTAGGTGTAGAGATCTATGGGTGCTCGTATGGGTTCTCGTACGCGAGCATATACAGCCGCAAAATCGCGAAGGCAAGAAATGCGAGAAAAATTGTAAGAAAAATTGCAAAGCTATTCGTACGCCTCGCGTTGGGTAGCCTCGCGGCGTTGCGTCGAGTCGCACTCAAACTCGAAGGATGCAGTATGCACGGGCGATGTACGCTTCCACGCGGCCGCCAATTACCGGACGTACCCCCGACAGATCACAATTACGAACTCTAGTCCCCGCTCGTAATTCACGAGCGTAATTCTGGCAAACGGGATGAGAAATATCCCCGCGTTATTTTACAACTTTGCTTCGGCGTTTCTTCAAAATCGCACGTTATTACAAAATTTTGATTTCGACTTTCTCATTTTTCCTCTTTGCTCGAATAATCATTAGATATACTTATAATCGCGAATAATTATTCTCATATTTTTCAGCATCGTTAAAAAAATTATTCACCGTGCAAATATTCACTATTTAAGGCGAAAAATATTATTTATTATTTTCATATTTGCAAATAATTGTCGAGGTAACGATCAATTTTTTAATTTTTCGATATCAACAGCAAAATTGGATACTAATTTTTCTAATAACTCGTAATTAGCGACAATTTCGTAAGTAGTAAACAAATTGTGCGTATATTACGCGTAATATTGTCGTTTCAATTGTATTGAATTCTGCAAAACAGGTAAAAAATATATATTTATATTTGTTCGAAATCACTGTGCGCTCTATAATTTTATAAATATAACAAAAAGTGAGAACTATAAACTGGACCGACTTTTCAGTTTTTAAGTTGGAAGTATTTCATTTTATTCTGTTTTCGAAATACTTTATTTGCACTGATATTCCTAATAAATTGGAAATTGCGAATGAATTGAAAAAATTCATTTGTGTCGAGCAAATTTTTGAGGGCGTCCGGTCTCCCTGGGCTGATCACACTCGTACGGAGAGTCACGACTGTGGTAGTTGAAAAATACCGAGTCGTGCAGCGGTGTGGAGTCACGGATGTGAGAATTGCTAATTCCGAGAGGTCGGATCATCAATTAGGCAATTTCGCGATACGTCATTACGCTCGTATCCCTCGGCGTCTGGCGGCGTGTCCGAGAAAGCGCCGTGAGACGAGGAGAATGGGATAATTATTAGGGCGTCTACATCTATGGTTCACGTTTAATCACGTATTTGCAAACCGAACCCCGCAGCAAAGTTTCGTGCCGCTCGGGTACGGCGAACGCGGAGAGTCACGAGGAGATAATATTCCTCCCGATGTCCCGTCACGACCGAGATAAGGCACAGCAACGAAACCGCACGAATGACTGACTCAGAGTCATTCCAATTTACCTATCGGGTCAATTCCAACGCTGAAAATAACCCCACATCGCTGTAATCTTCGTCAAATGGCAATAATCTTGGATATTATGCGTTCCCCTTTTTTATTACACAAGAAATGGAAACGCACATTTTTTTCCATTACTTAACAAGAATCATTACTAGAAATGCGAAAAGAGAAAATAACATTTCAACGAGTCATTTTCGTTTCGATAATGTCGTCGATATCTTTAGACAGCAATCTTCTTCCCTTCGCGTTTGACACATACACGTTGCGTAGGCGGTAAATAACAAATTTATATGCTGATAGATTGAGAAAAAATTCAAAACGAATTGATAGATCGCTTTATTATTTTTAGTAACTTGCATGGTGCGATGCACGCGATCCCACCTCTTTGCAGCTCAAAATTCGTATAAAACATCGAATAACAGGTTTTTGGTTTTCGTTGTTATGATGCATGTTAATGTAAAAGTTATTGGGCTCAGTGAATACACTCTCGAAGTATATTTAAAAAAATACTTTTTGCACGCATTTAACTAGATAATTATCTACAAAAAAGATAGACCCAGGCAACTTGTCAAAAGAGAAAAGACCGGACCGAACCTGCGCTTGTACCGTATCCAATAGTACGTGATTTTCGTATTTCGGATGATCCGCTGCAGAGAAATCGACAAAGTAAATTGCAATATTTAGTAGAGTGTTTAAAACAAGTTTGCCTATTATTTTTTAAGTGGTAGCAACATCAACAACACAAAAAAAAATGAAAATATAGCCTTTTCCGTAGAACGTCTAAGGTAGACTAATCCTACAAGACGACGGCGTTTACTTCGAGCAGGACAACAATTTTAGAAAATAAACGCGTACTTCAATTGTTTTTCGTGAATTCCGGGATTTTTTTATCAAGGTACGAAGTGAAGAATTTTTCGCCATTGTGTAGAGCGTCAAATTTTGGGTGCACGATATTTAACATTTTAGCGCGTTGTGCTGTTAACATTAGTGCTGTTCTCCCAGTGCAAAAATTGTAGTAGCACTTTTTAAACGTACTCCAACATCGGTTCGTGTTACCTTTAGCACAGGGCTGTGTTACTTGATGACTACACACGGAAATAAAATTGCTGAAATAAAATTAATTTTGTGTAAAAAAAAAAGTCGACGCAAGTCTGACGGAGGGTTTTTCACCGCGTAGTATGCCCAAATGGGTTCTCCAGCGTCCGTATGGATCAGTGAATACGGTGACTCGTCTTCGAGAGTCACGTCCGCGTTTCTTTCAAGGTCGGTCCCTTGGAATCTGGACGTGCATACTTTTACGCCGAATTCTTATCGTCGGAATATTTTCACCGACGCGAGTGATCGAGCGAGCACGTGGCGTTGGCGCCACGCAGCAAGTAGGATCGAGAAAGAAGGCGATCGAGGGCGAAGGAGGTGGATGGGGAACAAGAGAGAAAGAGAAATGGGCGACCGGCGGGGGAGGGGGGGGGGGGCACAAAGATAAGTACGCGGATCGAGGGAGAGGGAGGATGTTGCGGGAAAAAGAGACGGAGAGAGAAAGGACAACGGAGAGTTGCCAAGGTGGATCAGCTGTGCGGTGAACGACGTTCGAACTCGAGAATAGGATCGAACGAAGTAGGTAGAACGCGGCGACGTGGGCTTCTGCTGTGACCCGCTGTCAGTTGTCCGAGCCCTGTGCTACGGTTAGGACCGCAACAAGTAACCACCGGGGTCCACCGTGCGTTCTCCACGCGTTCTCCACATCTCTGGTACCGTTACGCCGTTCGCCACTCTCGCTCTGTTCTTCTGCTCGCCAGCAACGCGACAACGCGCACGAATTTTCTCCGTCCGCGAAAAAAAAACCGAGACGAGTGTCAAGTCGTTGAATTATTTGGAGTGTCCCATCTGGAAAAAAAATGACGTCTTCGAAAGAATAACCGGAGAATCGGGGAAAAATCAGCAAAATAGCGAACAACTCGCGTGAGCAGGTCGCCTGAAAGAAATCTATCGCCGGCAAAAAGCAACAAAAGCGCTTCGATGCGAAGTATTTGTCGAAGGATGCCGAAAACAGGGAGACGATCGACGTTCATCGTGATAAATTTGCATCGATGACGAAGGGTTGTAAATTCTGAAGAAAAACAAACAAACGAAAAACAAACGGGACTTTGTTACGGAGAGTAATATATTCGTATATATTCGTGTCGAGAGGAGTCGTCGAAGTTTGATCGTTGTTTTTCGGTAATTAACGAGTAACGGATTACATAAACAGAGTGACGTTCAAGAATCAGTGACATCGGTGTTGTTGCGGTGGTCAGCAGCAGCGGCAGCTACGCGAGTCTCCACGCTTCAAACGACACTCAGGATGATCTGAACGAGCCGCGAGGAGGTCATGAGTGTTGGTGAAATGGCACGTCGAGTGGTAACTTTTGATAACACGGCTACGAGGACCGCAGCTTCGATTCTTGTCCTGCTGGTAAGAGAAAACTTCCGTTATTTACACAATTTACCCGGCATGCCGGGGTAAAAAGAATATACACGTTTATCGAGAATTTATCTACCATTACGCCTAATTTATACGTTATTATTATTTTCGCATCCGAGAAAAAAGGATTGCATACAATTACATGTAATTTATATATTATTCTATATAATTATATAATAATTGATTTCGTTGATAATTTCATGCTTAGTTTAATTTATTTATCGCATTTTATCTTATATTTATACTAATTTAAGCAATTTTTTTGCAATTTTATATCCAATTCTATATAATTTATACATTATTTTGTACAATATTATATAAATTACACGTAATTAACAAGTATCCAGAGATTCCATTGTACGTTGTGCTCTGTCTGCAACGAGCTTGCTGTCGCCCAACAATTAAATCCAGAAGCACGATTCGAATCTTTGGCAATTTTTACGAACGACGAGGCGATTCTTCGGAATTTGCATTGCTCTTTCTATTTATTTTTTATCTACGAAAAAAGCTGTTTTCTGTTACCATAATTTTGAGCGTTCTGCTTAGTGGATAAAAATCGACCGGCATTTTGATCTGTGAAGTTTGAAAAAAATGGCTCGATGAATAACAATTGTCCTAGTTTGTTAACCGTTTGCCCGAGCGGGTACTGAATAAGTTCACCAATTTTCAAAGATATCCGTTCGATAGATTTGGAAATATCGTGCCTACCGATTTAAAAAATACTGTTTTGCGAAAAACACGCCGAGTTGCCCGATTTTGAGTTTTTCGTGACACCGATAAGGACCAGCCTGACCTGTAGAACTGTTTCGCGAGGATCGTCTCGCGAAATCTTGACGAGTCTGCGTTCTTTTTCGACGAAGAAATCTCGCGTAAACGCTTCCAGATCCCTACCTTACCGACCGAGTCGTCCTATCAATCGTACAGCACCGTTCCGGCAGACCTGTCGACTATTGCTTGCGAGAATGTTATCAAGGATGCGCGACACGCATGTTTTTCGTTGAACTTGAACCGATTCGAAATACCATTTCTAATAATATCTATATACGTAAAATGAAGCCTCTTCGTAACTAATTACGGAGTGATCATCCAAATTTACCACGACTCATAGTGAGATAATCACTAATCACCGAACGATCTTCAAATTTGCCACGACTCATAGTGAATTATTCACTGATTAGTCAATTAGCATTCGGTCATTATTTACGAAGGGACTTCATTTATATATTATATAGATATTATTACAAATGGTATTTCTAACTGCTTAATTTCGTACTTTGATGAATTATTCAGTACCTAATCGTAAATAATGTTTCGATCTCAAACGGTTCGAGCAGCGCGGGCAGCGACAAAATTCGTTATCGTGAATATTAAGGCGGTCGATTTCGACATATTAAAACGTTCACTTCGAAACAAAAAATTGCCACACTCTCGATTACTTTCCAAGCTGTTTTCTCAACGGGGCAATGAAAATTATATGAAAAATGAGGAACTTCAAAATTCAGCTCCTCGCGATATTCGAATAAAAAGTGTTTTTTTCCTCATAAATAAAAACAAATAAATTTTAAAAAATCACCGAGAATAATAAATAAAATTAAAAAAAAAAAATAACCACAAAATATGGAGGATAACAAATCAAAGGAAATAAAATTAACAAAATTACCGCTACGTCACATTTTTGATCACATTCGCATTTATCTGCCAATGAAATATTGTCTCGTATTATTATACGCGGTCGAATCTAAATCTATACTCGATTCGCGTTGTCGGAGAATAAGTATCGGCGTAATAACAGCGTTTGATATATTTATGTATGCATATTCGCGAACTGCTTTGCCGCATATAGAGCAACTTTAGGTATAATTTATAATAACAACAACAACAACCGCTACTGTTTCAGGTGACAGTGGTCGAGCAGGTTTCTTCCTACATATATACATATAAATATCGTACGTTACACGCGCACGTATCTACATGCGAAGCATTTCATGTAAAATTTGCCAACACCTCGCTCACATCTATCTTGCTCATCGTATTTTCCCCTGTTACCGAAATTTTCAACTGCTTGTCCGAATCTTCCCGAAAGCTAAAAACTCGGAAATTATTACCGAATTACATCGTAATTCACTTTTCTCTTTTTTCTCGGGCAGAAATTAAAATTGTGTATTTTTCGTCCAATTTTCGCGACGCTGCCTGGCATTTTTTATTTCATCGAAGTATGAAAAATTCACGTCGAATTCGAGAAATAGGATGCTGAGAATATTATTATCAACCAAGTTGTATCACCTTCGCAACGACGAGATTTACAGGCGTTATACTTTCTTACGAAACACTCGACACCAGACCTTTCGCGCGTTACAAAAATATACAGTCAAGGATAAAACTGGCCGTAATGTCCTTTGACTCGTTGCCGGCTTGTCTAGCAGCGGTACATTTACCTATGCCGCGCATACGTCGTACACGAGCGACGCGAGTACGTATTATTCAACATTTTATATATACCATGCCATTCGACTTCCATCTTATCTATTTCTCACATTCCTGCTGCCCATTCCTCGACTTATCATGATTTGATCCTTCGCGTTGCTCGTTTCTTACTCCCGAGTCTTTTGTCCTCTTTGCCCCCCCCCCCCCCCCCCCCTCGCATTACTAGTTTTCCCTACCAAAATCCGAAGAAAACTTCGAATTCCGTCTGCCGCAGGAATTTTTTTCAGAGTCCATTCGATGCACAAATTTGAAAATATAAATCAAGAATTACAAACACACTCGAAGACTGATTATTAATTTTCAACGCCTGGTAACAATGGAAAAGTGTAAAAATTATCCCAAAGTAACTGCAACAAAGAGAACACACGATGAGAAAAATTGTCATTTTTATTGGTTATTAATTAATAGAAAAAACCAAAAAAAAATATCCAAAAAAATCTAAATATGTTATTTTTCGATCGAGCTATTTTTCGCAACAGAATCGAATCCACTTCTCTCTTCTGCTGTTGCGTCGGTAAATTTTTCATCCGTCGTAACAGAATCTCGTTAGAAATATGTGACTGTAAAAAAAAAGATGTTGAAAACAAACGTAAGGCAGCCGAAAGGCAAAAATGAAAACTGCTGCGATTACAAAAAAAAAGAACTGACGTTTATCCCATGAAAGTATTTTCAAAATACCTGAATATGAGCTAAATGAGAATAAAAAAAATTGCGAAGGGGGAAAAAAATGTGACCGAATAAGGAATAGAAATTATCACGATGACGAAACACGGGAAAAAGATTTGTTTTGAGTAAAAAAAAAAGATTTTGTTAAATGATACCGCAAAAAATGAGTCGGTCGATCTTCGATCTAGAAAAGAGCGTGCCTCCCTGTTTTGGGTATGCCGCGAAATGTTGATCAGTTTTGCGAGCTTCGGTGAGCTTTTTCGGCCCGAGCTTCTTTAGTGCAGGAAATCTCGGGCTTCTACGTACCTGGTCACGTTTCTCGGGTATATCGGCGCCGATCGGCGATCATCCACTCGTTCCCCGGTAGAGTATCTCGCGCGTTACAAAGATATCCGTGGAGATATACTGTCAAGGATAAGACTTGTCGCATGTCCTTTGGCACGTTGACGTCGTACAGCAACGATGCACACGTAGGTACCTCGTGTACGTACGACGACACGAGTATTGGCGAGCAGCGTCGATACCCACACGAGAACACGCAACGGGTTCGCACTCCTACGACAAATGCAACTTTCTTAAGCAAGAGTTATCTAACGAAGCGATCGAAAATAAACGGCGAGCAATTCGCGATTTAATCGCGAATAAATGATGCAAAATTTTCTCCTGTCAGATGCGAGGTGAAAAAAATAACGCGGATCGTGTCGAGAAAACTACGGAAGAAAGAGTTTGGAGAGACATTATTCGTCGCAGCGACACGATGCTGTACACTTCTACCATTATCACTTCTATTTTTGAATTAATCTCTTCAATTGTACATGCAAATTTTTTTTTTAAAAAAAGTAGAAAGAAATTTTTGAGAAAAAAAAACGAAATAATTAAGAATGGCGGACTTTGAAAAATCGACGATTTCTTCCAAAAAATTAAAAATGTTCGTAGAAAACCTAATTTAATAGTTTGGTTCTATTTTTTTTTCCTCAAAGCTCATTTAAACGCAAACGAAAAAAAGTCCCACTTGGTAAATTTTTTAAGGAGGTTGGACTATTTAAAAACCAAAAATATAACTGTTTTTCTGTTTGAACGAAAAGGTATTGAAAAAAATGCTCGTAAAGGTTTTCAGCGGGGTCTACTAGGTAAAAAAAATGGGTCGGGTTCGAAAGTCGTCGATTCGGCGTGGAATTGCCCATATTAGGCAGAGATCTGGAAAAATCGGTCGGCTCGACGAAGAAGCGAAATGATTTCGAAGGGGAATTCGTAGGAATTAGGGGCGGAGCATCAGGGATGATCGATGAATTCCAATGGATTTTAGGATTCCGAGCGTCACCGGGATACGACCTTGCTGGAAGCTTTTGATCCGGGTCATTTCTTTCACCCGTTAGCTTGGGCCAGATGACCTCGAAATATCGCCCGAGGGATGCTGTTGCCGGTTTCATTCGATATCGATTACGCTATCGCGATCCTATCGATCGTTACTAACGTTGCTGATTTCCAAAAATAGTGTTTCCTCTCGCGCGAATGTCTGATGATTTTTCGCGTTATTTTCAGCATCGGTAATATCGTATTCCGTTGAAAATCGCGTTTCCTTTGCTCGCCTCTCTGACTCTGGATCGACGATCAGAGCGATTTCCGTCGATCGTTGACGACGTGCGCGGAGAAAAAAATCCTGCAAAAATTACAGCGAAATCTGTAAAATTCCTACATTCACTCCTGCAAATGCTGAGCTGTGAAATCTACGTTCTCAGACGTGTCATCTTTACGTTATAAAAATTGTCAACCTGAAAAGGTAAATTTTAACTCGAGAAAAACGTAAATTGCACGTTTGGGAGGATATAAATTTTGTGTTAGGAGGATGTAAATCTTCGAACGTGTTGACAGGTCTATTTCCAACTCCGCTCGATTTTTTCCACGGTATCCTTATTTATTTCCCTCTCCTGCTGATCTTTCACCAATTTTCCCTGCTCGATTTTTAATCTTCTCCAGTCCTCGTTCGTATTTTTCCCCTCTACTATATTGTATCACATACGCGCATCTGATCTACTATTTTTTATCTTCCAAGCTTTTAGGCTCATTTGAGTCGTGCTTCGCTCAGTCTGGTTATTTCTCCGCAGGATTCGGCCCGACCTACGATCATATAAAAATGTCGATTCTTACTTAAATCTTTTTTTTTGTAAAAATCACTCCAAAAAATCCCGTATTTTTGTTAATTACGCCCAAAAAATAATAACCCTACTTTATCAAGACTCGCCTTGGTCTGCCATTTTTGTAAAAAAATTGTTTTCTCATATATTCTGAGAATGTACATATTTATTGAGCCTAACAACTTGTATATTAATATCTACTCTGGCAACGGCAGAAAGATATAATCGCACAAGTAGCCTTTTCTCGCCAAATAGTCTCGAGTAGACTAAGAGAATTTGCACGTACCAGCAAGAGGAGGGAAATAAAAATAGAAACAATCGAAAGCGCAGCGACAATTCATGCTTAAAAAAAAAAAGAATAAGAAAAGAAAACAGACAGAGAATCGCAGCGAACATTGCGATCGAAAAAACGATTGAAATTCCTACATCGAGGACCTAATAGAATCGGATGGGCTTGGCGAAGGATGCTCGAGGCTATAAGATTGGCGTCAGGCTAACCTGAGCGTAGGTTGTGCATTCTCATTACAACGGATATCAATACCTTTTGCCTCGCCTATCCACAGCATCGATATCACTCTCCGCATCCTTCCCAAATCAAGAACACCTTCTGTGAAAACGACGCGTTCGCGCGCACGCGAATAATTCTTGCAGCCTTGAATCCTCGTTCGCCATCCTTATCTCTCGTACTTTCCTACGCTTCTCGCGACGGAGTGCCGGCCGTTTCCCTCCGCATCGCGAATTATTATTTGACTTTTACCACGTCACGTTGTACTGGCAATAAATTCCGGTGTCGAAGAAATCCGATTTATGGCCGATTTATTTTCAATATTCGTCGCGCGTAATATGCCTTCGGAAGACGAGAAGTTATCGAGTGGCGCGCCCCATCGATGTTGATAAATTCGATCGGCGCGAATTTGACGCCAACGTTAATTCGACGCCGCGATAAATTATAGCGAAAATATCGCCGGAATTCGCCGACAATGTAGCGGAGTCTCGCGATTGCTGCCGCTGATTATAACCCGCGGTGGTACCTGCTCGGAGAACACGTCGATCGCGCCCCGAAGAAAAATACAACGATCAATAAATCGAAACGTCAAGAAAAGACAAACGAAGAATGTACGATGAAAGGAAACGTCCGAAAATCTGGAAACCGCGAGAAAAAAGAAGTACCGCTTATTTTTACGATCCCAGGACCGCGAATAACATTTTTAATACCGCGCAGCGGGATGTACGGTCGCGGAAAAACGCGCAAAGGCGCCACCTTTTTTGACCGCGAAAACGTGACGCAACGCGATCGACGGATAGGTCCGAATACCGAATCGTTCGTTATTGCAACAAGAACAACGACGACGCAACAACGAACGAACGAACGGCGGAACAATGCCGCGTAATAATTTCAAGGTCACGCGAAATTGATGGAATCGCCGGGGATCATCTTCGAATTGATTTGTTTGTCAGAATTTCTTTCGGACCGCCGCACCTATTTATAAATCTCGAAAAAACGAGCAACGGAAACTAAACCGCGAGAATAACGGCGACGGGAATGTCTTTTCCGAAAAAACGACGAAACATCCTTGCAAAAAAGGCTGTCTTGGTCCCCACGTTCGTGAGGGTATTGTTAGTCGACGACGCAACGAGGTCGAATCATAATAGGCGACGAAGTCTTCTCATATCCGGAAAATAATTCGATAAATATTTACAATCGCAGCTTCTTCGAAAAATGGCGATGCATTTTTTTTAATCAGGTAGCAGGTAGAATATAATATTCTACATCTAATAATGTTAATTATGGTTATTATATCAGTGTTATTATTGCTTCAAATGTTTCCATATAACTTGATAACTTGGTTTCTTTTTTTTTTTTAGTAAAAAAGTAATCATTCGATATAAGAGCTGTTCAGGCACGTAATCTGAAACATAATTCTTGTCTTGGAGATTCTGTAAAAATATCAATACTTTTCTTACGTTCCAATCAGCAGACGAACAAACAGACAAATTTACTTAATTATAAGTTTTTGTAAATTGTTTAACGTGCAAATTTGTTTGTAAAAAAATGGTGGGAACTTAGTTGTATATTGTATTTTCGAAGTTAATCGCAATTTTCTACAAAAATTGTTATTCTCTTTTTTAGTTATATTTACTCATCTCGTGGGTAAAAAACTTGTTTGAGAATAATTTCTGTTAAAAAATACAATTCCCTACTAAAAAGGTCCTCAGATAAATCGGGCAAGAGTTTTTTTACTCGATGCATAATTGAAAGCTGTCAGGAAAAAAATAACGATTTTCGTATCAAACTGCAATTATCTTTGAAACTGCAATATTTACGTCGTAATTCGCGTGAATCATTTTTGTGCGGGATCAAATTGTCTGACGAACAATGTAGAAAAATTATTTATTTGCGACTTTCAATTTGGTGGCGGCGTATGTTAACCGAAAAGTTTGATCCTGGGCGCACAGTTTTTATTTATCTCGAGGGTTAATATTTTTGCTATTGCCAAATAAATTTCGGAAAAAACGAATATTCAAGCAACTGGAACGATGAACGATTTACTCGGCGAATTTGATGATTAAATCGACAACTTCTCACGCGAAGCAGGTTGTCGGATCGACAGAGGTCAAAATTGGAAGCGAAGTTCGAGCGAAGCTTGTGACGTAACTGCGCGACGATCGGTCGGTATGCAGCCGAGAAACGAGTCAGTCATTAAAGTCATATTAGGCTCTCCATTCGAATGGCGGTTATTAACGCCGACAGATATAATCGCGGCGATATATATTTTTTTTATCACCTTCATCTACCGTTAGGCGATATTATCTACCGCCGACAAAGATCGCCGCGACTGTTGGCCAAATAAATGAGATTCGGAAATTCGAAGTCTGTTTTTTCCCCATTTTTCGCAAATTTCGACGCTTCTCGCGATTCTTCTAGTCGAGGCGAGATTTTTTCCCACGAGAGACGAACAGCTCTGATCGGGTGAATTTGCGTGGCAGACATCCTACTACCGCGGTATCGGGAACGGCAATTTACCGGGAATTCGCTTCGTGTTTTATTCGTCGTTGTTATTTTTCAAGTCGTATTTACCCACGCGTAAAAGATCGATCGGACAAATCTCGACGCGAGAGTATAAATAATTAGCGATCGCGTAGCCGAGTGCAGCTCGTGAGAGTAAAGAGTCGAGTCACGACTCTTCGCGGGAATTTAAAGGTCTCCGGATCGCTCTTTTGTACGACGGCTTCGAATAAACGTGACGATTCTCGATTTTTCGAACGAGATCATCTGCAACGAGACGAGTCCGACACGCGGATCGCTCTCGCTATTATTCGTTTGTCAAAAATCACGCCGAGGATTCACGATCGCGTCTGGGAAAAACTCGCTCAACCGTCTCGCAGCGTCGAGGGGTTTCCCCCGAACTTCCAAGGTCACGGCCATGTCCTGAAATATCAAACTTGACGGACCGTCCGATGAATTAAAGGATGCGGTTAAATAACAACAACCGGATACAGCCGAACGAACGGTGGCGGAAGATTCGTGTCATTGGAAAGAAATTTGTCGGGGATGAGGGAAGCAAGCCGGTACGCGTCGGACAGACGAGAGAGTCGAGCCGCTCACTTGACTAGTCGGGCGCACGGTGTCCAAAAACGGAGCCAAGTACTCAGCGCTATCTAGAGACCCGTCAAACTATGGCGAATAAGGCGTGGGGCGATTTTTTGAGTTTGGCTACCTCCTCCACCGCCGCTGACCTTTCGACCTTCAAACCTTCGGTGCGCGGAAAAATCGTGAAAAGTTGCAGATTTCGAGAAAAATTTGGTATACGGGTTTTTTTTGGGTCACTGATAACGAATATGAGGTCAAAGAGGTGATAGCCGTGTCGCCAACTGCCGATATCGAGATTTTACCCCATCCCCCCTGATTCGCTGGTATTCCGCGTCAGTATCGCGGAATGTATCGAAAAAGACGCGTTCACGCATCGTTTGCCTAGTGTGACGAGTATTTGAAAAGAAGATGTTAATTAATCGATCACGCTGATCTACGCCTGGCTCTTTATTTCGTTTTTTGACATTGTGCGGCGCTTCTCCGAAATGGCTGACTCTTCTTCTCGAAAGTAATGGAGCGCGACAGGGGTGGTTTAGCATGTAATAGATTACGATATATGGTATTATCATCTAGCCAAATGCCGAATACCAAGTATCTGGTATCACGTACCGAGTTCCGCATACCGGATTCTAAATACCGATGACCGAATACCGGATAGTGAATGCTAAACATCAAATACCGAATACCGGATATAAAATACCAGGTACCGAATAACGAATAGTGTGTATAAGGAATATCAAATACTAAATACCGAGTATGAAGTATCGAGTGCCGAATACCGAATACCGAATACTAAATACGGAATAACAAATAATGAATACCGAGTACTAAATACCAAATACTGAATATCGAATATCCAGTACCGATAACTGAACAAGGAATACTAAAGACCGCGAACTGAATATCGAATACGGAACACCGAAAGCCCAAAATCAAATAACGTAGAACGAATACGAAACGAGGAACACCGAACAGTACTCTACGTATCAATTGATTTTTTCGTTCTCTTCCAAACGTTGTGCTAATTTTTCAGCGCAATATTATTTTAAACACGTAATACAATGATTGGCGATACGTAAAGGGTAGGTTCCAAGTTATTGGGTTCGTCATTGGGCACAATCGAAGAGAAAAATGACGAAAATCGGTGAAAAATCGAGGTTTAGGTAGCTTTTTTGCCAAAAAATGAATTTGGTTCCCACTGTGCGTAGTCGCAGCGGGCGTTCGAAACGAGAGGGACTTCCGGTACTCGCAACGAGCAGCTTCCTCCGTTCCCTTCCCACTCGAGGCTACCGATTTCCGGTAATTTACGAATTAACCGCTCTTGATGGAGCAGAATTGTCGAGCGCGTCGATCGAACGTTCACGAAAATAATTCCTCGAGTCGATTCGATCGCGAGGAATCGTGTGAAACGGGAACCTCGGCAGCCCCGAAGGCCGAATCCTCGCGTTCTCATCGCTCGTGTCTCCCGCAACGACGACTGCTTTGTTCGAGGTGCGCGAACTGCCCGCGGGAAACGAATAAAAATTAACGCGAGATGAGAGGTGAAAAAGAAAGACGAAAGGAACGACGCGCCGCGGCGAGACTCGACTGCTGGGAATTGCTTTCGTGACGGAAATTATTTCTCCTACGCTCCATCCTCCTCGGCGATCTTGCGCCCTGCTGTCATCGCGATGAAGACATGACGCACTTCCGCCGTTCGTTCAGCAACTCCGCCTCCCCTCCGGCGAAAATGACACCGGAAAATAACAACAACAACAACAACAACAACAATTATAATGATAATAAACAGAAACCGACTCGAGCTTTTCTCAATTGCATAAAAACGTGAAAACACGATTGGACAAACTATCTCGAAAAAAGTGCGAAAAAACATCGAAAATTGCTGCAATAGGCGTTTTTTGTTTGTTTTTTTTTTAGCCAAAAATTAGCGACGTGACGTTTTTTAGAAGAAAATCACTTTTACGAGTCGATAGTCTATGAATTTTTGTAAACATGTTGGAGTCTTTTTTTTCGATTATTCTTTGAACTAAAAACAAAGTCACGTGTCTGCGCCAATATGAATAGATAGAACGCAATTGCGACGTGATATGTTGATATAGAGTTTATGGTTGGAACGAGCGAGTTGAAAATGATGTGTTTCGTGTGAGAGTACAATAATTACAAAAAATCGAGACGTTAGCAGCCTCCAAATTACACAGCGGATCGGGCATCTACGTCCTCGAGAAAAGAAACGAAGACTTTTTTTTTGCTCTTTGTCGGAGGCCTACATATATTGAATTCCTGGCAACATTAGTATAATCATATCGATAGGTAGATTTATTTCAAGTCAAAGTTTTTTTTAGTGCTGAAGTTACTAAATAAATAAATAGAGAAATAGATAAATAGATAAATATATAAATAGATAACTAGATAAATGGATAAATAGATAAATAGATAAATAGATAAATATATAAATAGATAAATAGATAAATAGATAAATAGATAAATGAATAAAACGAGGAAATAGAATTTCTGACGCGAATAAGACGGAATAAAATGATACGAATGGAATTCACGTGAATTCTGGTTCGCTTTAAAAATAAATGGAGGATGAAGCTCGGTGATTTTAGCTCAGGGGATCCTACTTTTCCGAGTAATCGTAATTTGATTTCTGATATCGCTGCTCAGGTGGTTTCTCGGACCAAAACATACCTAGGAGTAATTTGAATCTCGTCTGATATGGCGCGTAGCTCGGTAGCGGGGAGAGCGATTTCATGATCTAATTGGATCACGTCGATAATGTCGATGATGTCGACTGTATCGTCGCGAGGTGATCTTGCTGCACGGAGGACCGAGGTGACGATGGACAATAAAAGGTTGTGAAAAATGTATCGCCGGTTCTTTCCTTGACCCGCTCACATATCTCGCGTCAGTCAGCGGGAGTAAGATCTCCGGTATTCTTTAGAGGTAGCCGGGGAGACTACGAGAGAATGGAGAACGCTATAAATAGGATCTCGAGCTTATCTGCGAGTCGCCCGCTCCGCGTCCCATCGTATCGGTTAGCCGGGGTGATTCGAGGGGGTATTTCTACCGGTTTCTGGAATGGCATCTGTCCCTCGTCGTTTTGCAGCGCTGATCCCGGTTGTACCTCTGACATCGCCATGGTAACCAATAACGAAAGGTCGACGCGATGCTGGTGCGTTTCCACAAAAAGGCGTGAAAGTCTCTCGTTGTTTTTCTTTCTTCTTCTTTTTTTGCCGCAACCGGAAGAACCGACGGAGCACGTCGCTGGGACGCAAAAAAGTAACTTTTTTTCTCCCCTCAATTTGTTTAACACGAAAAAAATCCACACAACGTTGTTAAAAAATTATATTAAATAACAACAACAACAACAAAAAGAATAATAATACTAACAACAATAATAACAATAACAATAGCAATACTAATAATTCTAATAAACGTTCTCTGAGAACATGGAGAACATAAATGTGAAACAATTATCAAATATTTATATCTGGCACTTAACTTCATCGGTGAGAGGATAAAATGAATAGTAAGTTGAGGATTGTAGAAATACATCGATGTTTACGCGTCCTCTGCGGTTTTATGTCGGTTAAATCCGACGAAAAAACGGACAAAATGGTCAGGATCGTGAGGGGGATGAATTCCTCTTTGTTCTTGCAGCGATTCGAGGTGAGAGAAAAATCGGAGAGAAAGACGAGACGGAGAGGAAGAGGAAAAAAACGTGGAGAGGGGTGACAATTTGACTCTCGAGGATCGTAAAGTGGTCGCACGGTAGAATCGCACGCGATAAATTGGCGAACGCATCCGGAATCGTAAAAGAGTCGGCGCAGTGTCTGGTTTTCTCGCGTTCACCGCAATTTCGTTCAACTCGATTCCCACCGGAGCGACGCGCTCTTTTTCTCGCGCGGATGCGCGCAACAGCGAGCCCAGCTTCTACGTCGTCTCTCTGATTTATTTCAAGGTCACAGCTGAGTATCGCGAACATCGCTTAATCGAGCTTTTAAACTATCGTCGCGCTTTTAACTCATTAAGATGGAAAGACTTGGCGAACATCTCCAACGTTATCCCGACGAAACAGCTTCGAGCCTCGTACGGCGATGCGGAGATATGTACACCGTTTATGCTCTTTCGCGATAAACGCGTCGTTTTCTCGATCCGGCACCGCGTAAACCGCAGTTCACTCTCGCGGGACGAATCCGGACTTCTTTGTTAAAAAAAACTCGTCTGCCAATTGAAAAAAACATCGGCAATTGGGAAAAAATACCTGGGTATTAATTTTGTTATTTGCAATTGTTTATGCAAAATTATTCGAACAAATTATAATGAAAGTTGTGATTCTGGAAAACTGATTACACTGCTCCATTTTACGGGAAAAATCACGACGATAATCTAATAACACTTTTTGGTCAAAGTTTAATTTGTTAGTGTAAAACGATCACGAACAATCAAATTTCTGTATAATGGAAATTATCGAAGATTAGGGTTTCACTTCCTGGTTCTCTGACTTCGGAGAAAATAGGAAATTATTGTCATCGCCCCGAAAATGAAAAGATGAGTTTTCACTGGATCTCCACGTTTCGATGCACCGAGAATCACTTCCGACTATTTTCAGTTGGACCACTGTATGTGTACATGTACGCGTGTACGCGATCAAATTTTTGTCCCGACGATATCTCGAAACGAGTGCGCGGATTTTGATCAAATTGGGCTCAATCGACGCGGCTTTTCTCAACTTATTGTTAGAACTGCATAGATTTTGGGTGCCTAATAAATAGTAATGATGAATGGTATTGATTAGAGCACAAATAACGGGATGTTCAAAGGCTCGCCGTCAGCCCAAATCCGCTTGTTATCCCGTAGAATCGATTGGTGCGATCAGTTTGTCAAAATAAGAGCTCTTATCGTAATTTGTTTAAATAATTTTTCGTAAACAATTGATAATGACAAAATAAAAAACACGCGAAACTAGCTAAAAAGTAGTTTGTGCGTTTTGTAATGTAAGAATCGGAAAATGAGAAGAAAATTTACGTTCAGGAAATGGAAGAGGGTAAAAAATTCCGGAGCTTTGGCTGAAAATCCACGACATTTTCGAGGGGTTGAAGAAAAAGGGTGAAGAAAAGCGTGACGAAAATTGAGGCGAGACTGAGATTTTTCCATTTTTGCCGAGCGTGCGCGGCGCCCGGAGCGTTGAGGTTTCGCCGGAAGTGCGTCTTCGGCGGGTGGAGCGCGCCGGTCCGTAATACAGCGGCGGCGCGGTGATCGTTCGGAACCGAAGTGGCGGCATTGAACGACCTTCACGCTTCAGGTCCCTGCACTGGTGTACCAGGAAGAAGACTGGTGGGGATATAAAAGGCGAGTAAAACTGGTGCCAACCGCGCGTGGCACTCCATACGTGTCCCGGGGCCAAATTGTACGGCCGTTTGTTGGTCTCTTCGGCTGCGTTGCTTACAATATTACGCGCGCCCCGCTACCGCGATACGGCGCGAACGCGGAGTTATTTCACCGACGGCTTTCTACAAATACATTTTCGACCGACGCGATGACTGACAAAAACTAGCCGACATTCCTTCGCGGGAAAAATGACCTTGAGGAAATTGGATCGTCGACCGATGACAACGGACGATTGGGGAAAAATGAACCGGCTGATTGTGAGAAATTCGACGAGCGACTAGACAACTTGCGATTTAGGAAATGCGCCCACGGCGAATATATTCTCTACATACTTTGCAAGACGATGATTTTCCCTTTCGCAGCAGTAAAAATCGGCAAACAAATTTATATAAACGGATCAAATCCGACGACACTGGTCGGAAGAAAAAAATTGTGCGCGCCGGGCAAACTTTTGTTCAAAATGCACAAAAACCGCCAAAAATTGTGATCCACTCATGTTGTACACGAGATTTTGTACAACGCAGTTCTGCTTCGTCTTTTTCCTTTTTTGTTCGTTTCTCTTTTCTAACGTCCCTGGAATTGCCCTTCGAATTTCCTCAAGTCCTGCTGACACTTTTTCTCCTTATTCTTCTTTGAAGTCTGCGTTGTTTACCAGATGCGAATCAAGAGAGTGCAATTTTAAATTCATTAACTAGTCCAAATTTCAGCTGCCACAATGTTTCTGTAATTACAAGTTTATTATTACCCGAAAATTTAGTGCACGCTTTTTTAAAAAAGCCTACCATGACGTCCTTTTTGTTCAAGTATGATCAAAACAATCTTTTTTGTATCTTATAGAAAGAATGACTAGATCGGGATTTTCGTCGGTTTCTATGGGTTTTCTCACAAGTTTGCCCGGCGACCCCGAATTCTGAGTGTCAGATAGAAAAAATCAAATTTTATCCTCAGCACCCGCAATTTTTTTTGCAGACCCGCGTAATCCATCAAAGTTCCAAACAAATTTACGATGATTTCTTCCTAATATTGACGGAGAATCGCCGAGAAAAGAACGGAGACGAATTGATAATGCTTCGCAGAATCAAACTCGAACGATAGAAAAATCACAAAAACGCGGCGGATTCGATAAAGTGGGTGAGAAACGCGATAAAAATGGAAATTACAGGCAGAGAAGAAGGAAATTTGTGGAAATGTGGATACAATTCAATACGAAACGTGACGTAGATTGGAATGGAACGGAAACAAAAAAAAAACGCGGAAAAAGCAGCCCGATGCGAGAGAAATCGTAATGATGAAAAAAAAAACCGAAGGAAGGAAAAGTAAAGCTGGAAGCGAGAGAAAATTGGAAAGAATTTTACCGCTGAGGCGGTAAATCAATTATAGAGAAGGAAAATACTGGAAGAATGGGAAGTGAAAACGTGCGAAGAGACGAGAAAGAAGATAAGAAGAGAGATCCGCCGCGAAGTCTGCGAGTAAACGAAAATTGTATGTCGCGAATGCATGCCGAGTGAAATTTCGTTGAAAAAACGAGACGTGTGGAGATACACGTGTAGAGGATCGTTTTCGCCGTTAATTAGCGCGAATCCTCCCGAGTAATAGATCGCTGCGGATGAGCGATACGCCCACGCGCGAACACGGAGAACAAGACTCGCGGGTCTCGCGTGCGGAGAACGAACGAAACGGAATAATTATCGTTCAATTTCCTCGTTCCGTTGATGATAACCAGAATATTCTCGCGACTTCCGCCACGCCGAAGCTTCGATTGCAGATAATTCATCGGTTTTTTATTACTCCGTTTTTCTCGTTTTCTCGCCCTCTCCGTCGTCATTTCCACGAATTGTGCCACATATTTTTATGCGAATGTCTCGCTAATATTGTTATTATCGACGCACTTTTTTGGCGAGAATTTTGGAAATTTGATTTTGGTTCCTAGATAGAAATTGAAGTTCCAATCGATAAGAAAATGTGGAACAACTATCGGAAACGAGCTTGGTCCTACGCGGAAGGGTTGCTCGAACCGTCATTCTGCAAAACAGCTTCGGTGCGAATTATTTTTTCGGCGACTTGTTCGCTTTTACGTGGAAATCAGCGAAGGATGATGCAAATAACGACGAAAGGCGGCGTTATCGCACAATTTTACGTGCACTTAGGGAGCTTTGCGTCGCGAGCGAATTTATTGGACGATTCGCAGAAGTTTGAGTCGTACCGCATCGACGCGGAAAATTTACATGTCAATAACTACGCGAAAGTCGGGTGAAACGAGGAAAGAAGACGGGGTGAATCACGATTCGACTATACCTACCGCCCAACAATTTTTATGAAAAATTGATTTAAAAAAACTTGATAAAACAGAGCTGTTTTACATTTTCGTACGTTTATTTGAATTCATCTCGGAAACTTTTTTTTGGAAAATTGAATTTCCAACAAAAAATGCACTGATGTAATCTTGCTGCAAAACTGATGGTTCGCGAGAAAAAACGAAAAAAGCCTGAAATTTGGTGTAAAATCGAGATTTTTTATCGGCCACACGGTTCGCAGAGCGCGGATCAGCTGCGAGCACTTTTGAAGGTCGGAGATTCTTCTACGATTTCCGTCCATGACCAAATAAATAACGCGAAGTGCGGCGCAGTTATAGATAATACAACAAAAAAAAAAATAGTATTTTTTTTGGAAAAAGCATTGAATTGCATTTATCCGCGAGATTCGTCGCTAATATGCCGAATTGCTGATTTAGTCGGCGAGATGATTGCCGAGGAGTCCTAAAATTGTGTGACTAGTCGACTTGATCTCGTTGTTCCACTGATACGTGAAAAATTGGACGTTTTTGTAGGCTTTTGCTATCGTGGAAGAATGACTTTGACGCGTTTGGTGTGCCTCGAGTGCTAAAACAATTATGTACGTTAGCCACATTCCGCGACTCGTAGAAAGGTGACGGAGGCGACCATCGAAACATCTTTTCCCATTCTCGTTTCTTACAAACAACTGATCAAATTCTGTGGGGAATAACGCGTGGAAAATGATATTTTCGGAGAATTTGGGACGCGAGGTGATTAATGTACGTCGGTGAATTTGGGAACGTGCAACTTCGAGAGTGTCACTAAAAAAACGAGAGTTCGAAGTGAAAGCAACGCGATTTAATTTGGTTTTGATAGTCCGGAATTTGCGCGGTAATCGTTACGTGACTTCGTTTCGCATCGATATCTTTGCTCGCGCTCTTACCGGCCGAATTTTTTTGCCAGGCATTTTGACGAAAATGCATCGTCGTCTCGTTTCAGTGGCATATATTACAAACAAATAATTTAGTTCAACTGAGGGGGTAAACCAGGCTACAGAGGTCGAAGTGTGACATTTTTTTTCGCAGAAACTAATAAACGTACTGAAATGCGGTAAAAAGCCCTTTGCGAATTGAGTATTTAGCAGTGTTGTCACATTGTGTAGGAGTCGTACAGGAGAAAATAGCGGCTTTACAGCATTTTCCGCAGATGTCTTTTTCTTTTGTGCCTCCACGAGCGAACGCTTTTCTCTTGTTATTTTGAAGATAGAATAATGAACCAAGGAAATTTCGGTTGAGGATATTGAGAGCTACGTAGGATATTATTTTTAAATTTATTTTTGTCCGAATGACGCCATATTGGAAGAAGAGGCGAAAAACCGCAAAAAACGAGCCGATTTTTTTCAGTCGGTTTGAAATTTGCTGTTTTGAGAAAAACGCGTTTGAGGTTCTTTATTATACAAGTCTTAGCTGAACTGGAAAACGTTGTTCGGCTGTATAAATTATTTGTCGTGAATATTTTGGCTGTCAAATAAAAAATAACGAATGTATTGTAAGTCTGTGGGGATGGGATCTGTGACAAAAAGTGGCGCGCTGCAAACGATGACTGGATTTGTATTTAAAGTTGACTTTTACGAAAACTGTCGACCAATTTGAAGAATATAGCATTGTTAATAAATTTGGGTCGGGGGAAAATTGCAGACAAATAATTGAGAACATTTCACGTCGCGTCTACTGCTGACGACGAATGTTCTCTCGAGATTTTTCCTCAAAGTGTCGAGAAAAATCGGAGCCGTGGGAAAAATCGCGGAAGAATTTGTTGTGGTGATGGTTGAAATTATAATAATTACTTGTGAGCGTTGTTCATCGATTGAACTCTGATGTAATCGTTGTTGGAATAGGTACTCGAGTTTGCCACGGAAATCCTTTAAGGTCGTCCAATTACTCGGTCGGGCATCGAAGAAATCGCGCGAAGGAATTTACCGGAGTGTTCGTAACGGTGGAATTTTCTCGCGAGATCTTGACCCGTATAAAGTTGCGCGCAACCCGGCGAGGTCCGAGATGGTAAAATCATCGCTGAAACTCATTCGAATACGCGGCGTCGCTTCGCGCCGGAATTTACGAGACTATAACACTCGCGAGCCTGTCGCGTTAGCATTTTTCCAAATAAACGTTGATCACCGCCGATAAATTTCGCGCGAATATTTCTCTTCAATTTCACGTCGCGCGGCACTGGAATCGTCGTGGAAATATTCTCGCGAATGCCACACCGGTCGAAAATCGCTCGCTGCTGCGCCCACGCGACGACGCGTAAGTCGAGGGGAAAAATAACGATAGCAGACCAAGAAGTTGTTTGTCTCGAAGAGAAACGCATTTTTCACCGCGAAACGCCAAAAAAAAAAAAAAAAAAAACACTCCAATTTCAAACCGCCGCGAAAACCCTCCCCCCCAAAATAGGCCAATTTTCAGGAATCGTTTCGCCGCCATTTTGAACATTTTTCGCGGCACAAAATTATTTTTCATACTTTCATACGTGTACAGTAAAATCGCCCGAACCAAATTGCTCAGTCTTTTCCACTGTTCAACCAGCAAACGAAATTCCCCCAAAAAAGTACATTTTCGCCCCCCAAAGATCACGTAAAAAACATGGATGCACATTTTTGATTTTATATCGCACATTCCAATTGTTATGCACAATCTTTTCGCGGTTTCAGGACATTTTTCGACGGAGAAAATTATTGTTTCAGCTAGTCATTTTTTATTTGATTAACGAGCTACAAAAATGAGAACAATGCAATGACATTTAAACATTTCCGAACGCGATGGTTACAAAAAAAGATGCAGAACGAAACAAATGGAAGATAAGAATTGAGTAAACATTTATAACCGATAGCTGATATTTATAGCGGACGCGCCGCGAAGTCTATTCTCTCGCTGGACGGAATATAGTAAAAAACAGTCGGTTAATTTGACCGGTTGCGTCCTGATTGTTGCTACATTGTACATTGTGTGTAGATTACATAGACAGTCCAGTGAAATCTTAGTAGACACGGGTCTGGATCACAACCTTCAAGCCAGGAAGCTGGGAATTTGATTTATCGCGTGCGCTACTTTTTGTCATTGGTGACTTCACAATAATAAAGAATTGCAATTTCCCAGCAAGAACTCAGCTTTCGGGTGTCCACTGTCGCCTAGCCGACTTCTCGTCCAGCGTTTTCGCAATGGGCGAGGGGAGCATTTCCAGGTTTTCGCGTTGGGGCCCCGAAACGACTGATTGCATCGGGGGGCATAGTCAGGCTTGTTCGTTGCGTAGTCAGGCTATTTTGTACCTCGTTACTTTGGTGAGTCGATGATTTACGAAGTGGACCGTTTCGACGAGGAGGGATCGCGGACTTCGGAGGACTTCGTTCCGAGGACTCTCAGACGCGCGAGTAGCGAAGCTATGCGAGCTGGCATTCGCGTGCAGTTATGTGAAAGGCATATTGATCGAGCAAGGTAGCCAAACCACCGAACAGATTCTTGCATACGGTTGGAACTTGCGAACTTTCACAGTTAGATGACCGTGGTGGTTGTGACCTCCGTGAATAGTCGCTCGAGCTGTGAAAAAATAGTCGAGGTGATTCACAACGTACGAAAGGTTTCAAATTTTCAATAATCGAAAAAAAAAACCCAGTGATTGTAAGGATCCCGCGATCGAGGCTGAATGCTGGTCAGAGGGACAGTAGTTTGTGATGAGAAAAGTTTTCCAAATAATCATCCAGTCAAAAAAAAAACCTGTAAAGCTTAATCTTAAAAAATCACGTATAAAAATATTCGAAACATTTTTTCAATTATTCGAAACAATTTTGCCAAAAAATTAACCGATAGGTCCATAATTGAAAAAGCTACTGGCAAAGAACCGCAATTTGATGTCTTTTGATCGGGCCACCGGAAAAATGTCGAAATTTCTTTGGAAGGTTTTTTCGAAAGTAACAAAAAAATTGAGGAAATCAAAAATATTTTTTTCAAATAACAAAATTGAGCTTCTCACGGCTGGCAGAGTTTCCTGCGAGACCGCGCTATTTCCATGATCGCAGAAGAGTAAATAGAATAACGTCGAAGCTGCGAATAAAATCGTTGATCGAAACGATTTATTTATCGTTGGATTCTCGTATAAATATTACGGTGTATTCTGATATTCGCATCCTGCTTTGCCCACGGTACGAAAGTCCAGCATTCAATGTAGAGAGCCTGTCGATCCTTGGAACGTCCCAATGATGTCGAAAGTACGGTGTGTTGTATCTGATGAAAGTTCCTGGAATATCCTTCGATCCGAACTCTTGCGCAATACTTCGGACTATTATAGATCGGGTGGTGATTCGCAATCGCGATGATCGCGCTTCGTCCTTTAAAGATTTGCTACGCTCTAATTGTAAGCGCGAAGACACAATCGCCGTGCTATTACGACTCACGATGCGGACTGCTGATATTTTTCCATTCCACGACGAAATGGATATTTTTTTTTCTCCCAAACAAAAATCCTGAGATTGGCCGACGAATAAACCTGCGAGACGTTTGTTCGCCTCGAATCGACGACGTCAACCTCGTCTGCTACTTTCGATACTCTCGCGCGGCAATTTTGAACCGCGTTATTCCTGCATTTTCAGTGAGTTAGATATTTTTCAAGCAAGTAGTAAATAAATCTTTCGAATCTCGATCGGCTTGGCCTTTCTAGCTGCCGAACAAGGAGGACGCGGACAGGCCGCAAGAGATCAGCGCGCCTGGGCTTTGACGCTCTCCCACGACCCTGGAACCTTTTGACCGAACGAGAAAGGTTGCCCCGGAACCTTTTACAAATCGGAGCGCTCTCGTCGCGACGAACGAAAAGAGCCCGGTAAATTTCACGCGTGAGCCTGAAAGCCCGAAGTAGACGCGAACGGTTTACGTAACTCCCGAACGATAACTCGCCGCGCTCCAGATTCGGCGGGGTGAAATTGAGATATTATCGAGTTATGATTGAAAACTAAGAGTGCGAAAGGTTGTAAGCGCTTAATCGAGTCGTTTCCTCGCCGCGTTCCTTCGAATGCCTGCCTCTTGTTCTAATAAACACATCAACGGTAATCGCGACGAGTGTAATTACGACAAATCACGAGATCGACGATTCTTTCCAAAAATCGAAACCGTCGCACGAAAGTGCACGCCCAACTGACTCTCGCGAATCACACCAATGCTACCTTCATTAACTTCCAGCCCACGAATGTCACGCATTTATTGTTATTATTATTCTTTATTTTATGATTATTATTCATTTGGTCGTTATTGTTGTTGCTACTATTATTAAGATATTACCATCGTGTACAAAAAGCTACTAGATCGTGATTCCTATTGATTATTCCACGGGCTTTCTCGAAAGTCTGCTCCGCGACCCTCATTTTTGATTTTAGATTCGTTTTCGGTGGGAAAAGATACGGTAGGAAAATAAAGCTCGATGCTCGGCACGCGCAGCTTTTTTTTTTTTTTTTTTCATTTCTTTTTTGCTGGTTGGGCACGTGAAACCGTGGCGATGATCGTGAAGCTCGTGCAGGTGACCATATTTTCGTCAGACCAGGTAGCCTTTGCCGTGGCCTCACCGATCTCTTTTGGCGCGCGAACTCGATCTGGTTCCTCAAGGTCGCGCACCGACGAAGCCGCAGGAACGAAACGGAACGCGAAGCACGTGCTTCCGCGTGATTTTAAATATTCGTTGCGTCGCGTTGCCCAACTGCACGGCCCGAGGTTCGAAGGCGTTCGAATCAACGACCGGGCAAACCGTTGCGAATCGTTCGTTGCCAGAAAGACGCGCGTAACCTTCGGGATTTCACGCTACCAAAGTCTTGGATTCTTGGAGAAAGTTCGGTAATTATCGCGGCAGTGAAAAAAAAGGGCTCGCCCGTGTCGTTCGATAAATATTGACGCGAGATTCTTTTGCGCGGAATTTGAAAAATTCTCGTTCGTGTTCGTTCACCGAGAAAAAAGACCCACGGCGGACGACGACGACGACGAATCGCCGAGGAAAAAGTTCCGCTTCGGGACGAGAGTACGATCCTCGCTCGCTTGTTAGGTTACCGCGGATGCTCGTTTGTTTGCCGCCATTTCGCGGGCTCCGCGCCGCCATTTCGCGGGCTCTGCGCCGCCATTTCGCGGTCCGCACTCCCGTGCCAGTTTGTCCATCCTCATCTAAAGTAACCTGTCGTCGACGCACGGTGTAAAAAACTGTACTAATAAAAAACAACGAAACTTGTCATCCAAACTTCGCTAGACGAACGTTTGAAAATCGTTTTTTCTCAAGTTATTCGTTCCAAAATAATCAACCTCCGAAATTTCGTTTCTCGATGAATTACTTTCCCGTATTTTTATTATAAATACGTGTTTTTTCAAGAAGAAATACCAACAATACGACGTCTTATAAGATATCTGCAAAAAAAAAAAAAAAAAAAAAAAAACTAGTTTAACAACAAAATACAAAAGTTTGCCCAACGTGAATAATACTTTGACAACCCACTGTAAATTTGTGGAAATCACGACGATGACAACGACGTTAATTCCAAGCCGAAACGAATGGTTGAAATTTGCGGTGGAAATGTTAATGTAACGGGCAATATACACGCGGATATGAAGCTGATGGAAATTTGCGGTCGCCGCGTAACAGGCAATTATTGGATGATCATAGGGTTTCGTTCCGTTGGTCGAATATAATTGAATTGACAAGTTAGTTCGAAGGTAAATACATCGGCATTTGCGGACGCACTCGCCGCACCCAGCGCCGACCTTGTATACCTACTCTCTTTCCCTCCTTCGCTCTTTTTATTATTATTTCACTACTCGCGCTACTTTGATTCATTTTTCTATCCCATGCTATAATAATACAATCACGCGGATTCCGCTGGAGCCTGATAAGTCTCCGGTCGCCTTCCTCGCCCAACGCGCGATCACGCATGACGCCCACGCGTTCGGTTTCCCATTCGCAGCTTCCTCGCGAGACACCGAAAACACCGCGCGCGAATTTCTCCCAGGCCTCTCTTCATCCCGATCAAAATCCTTAATTCTCCTCGCTGTCGCTGCAACGAGAGACGCGAAATGCAAATTCCAAACGACACCGCAGCTTACTTCTGCGGCGAAACAATAATACAATCAACAATCCGCTGACACCGACTGAACATCAAATTTGCCACACTTTCATCCTGATAATAACAACGTTGAACGATAATAATAACAATAATAGGCAATAAATAATGATACGAATGGGAATAGCAAATGTCGAATAATAACGACGAGTAGCAAATGATGATGGACATGAGAATAATACGTGACAAATAATAACGACAAGAACACCGAGAACTAATTTGCGTCTCCTCAAAAAATCCCTCCAAGTAGCCAGCATCTCGTATTATTTTCAATCGATGTAACGTTCGAAGGCGCGCGCATCATTTTTCATATCTTTCACTTTCATCCTCACTTTCGCCGAATGAAAGTTATCAAAAATACGCGGAACGTTACGCGATGCGCGTATAGATGCGGTTTTGGTCCCCGAAATGCGCTCCATCGGTTTCCTTTCGACACTGCGTTTCCTTTTTTCCCCCATAGAATTGACGGTTTTTGGGATCGCGGTGAGAAATTCGGAACCGCGTTGTTTTTTTCGTTTTTTACTCTCTTTTTTTCTCGTTTTTTTTCCTTTTACCGGATCGGAATCGAAGTATCTCGAGAGTTTCGATGCGACTCCCATTGTTTATTGGTGGGTTGTTTGTTCCCTTGGCGAACATTTTCACGTTGGAATTCATTGTTCGCATTCTCGACTACTTTGAACGGATGTTATTCCGCTCGCGCGACTCATCGATCATCATTCGCTGAGCTACTGACGTCTATCGTTGACTCTTAGCTATGCATTAGGATACGCGTACGTCATAATTAGCGTAGGGAATTCCGTTTGCCCACGCCAAACCTTGAATCATTCCCTTGATACGCCCGACAAAACGCGCGTCTGCGGTGTCGATGAACCTCGAGTCGAAATAATTTGCATCGCTCCGCTCGATGAACGAGATCATCGGAGACGAATGATCCTACGGCGAAACGAACGGATCAATCAAATTCGGAGGTCGCTGAATAAATCCATGGAAAACGGTAAATTCGAGTTTGACTGGAACGATAAATGGCTGATTCTCACAAAACGTCGAATTTAGCTTTTTCGAATTGGTAATTTTTTGTTTGACTCATTATCGATTTTTTTTTGCTCAATCCTCAGTTTATGTCTTGTTTGATAAAAATATTATAGTGGTCCCCAACTTTTTTGAGTTTGAATTAAATATAAAAATAAAACAAAAAATTCGAAAACGAGGGAATGACAGATTCGTAAGGGAAGGACTTAAAATATGATTTTACAATAATTCAAAACTCCATAATGTACCAATTAGTTTTTTTATTGCAAAATTATAATAATTAAACAATTTTATTGCAAAACTATAATAATTAAATCTATATAAAAGAAAAGAATAATGAGAAAAACAAGAATTGCGATTTTTTTAGTCTCTTTGCAATCTAATTGCAGCTGACTTTAGTTATTTTTATCTTCTTAAAGTTTTTATTGTTTGTCATCGATTTCTTTAACGAAATAACAACCTCGACTGAGTAATTTAGGGGGTTGAATTACTCGAAGAACGTCAGGCCAAGCATACAGTTCTTCATCTTTAACTGTCGGCCATTTCCAGCACTTTGATCCTTTCTTCATACAGCGTACTAAAGGTACAGTCAGTACTATCCTATATGAGTGAAAAATAAGATAACAAACAATAAGCTAGGAATTTTACGATTTAAGTTAATAATTTTCTCCGAATTTAGCAGTTGGGACATAGTGAGGGAATGATTTTCAGGGTACTTTCTTGAATATATCTCGTTTGTTTATCATATAAAAAATAAATTTGTTTCATAAAGTTGTATATCCAGTACAGTAGTTTTATTTAAAAAAAAAAAACTTGTCGTAATTGACAATCCTTGGTTTGTAAAAATCATTAAGGACATCAATTTCGATTATTTTTTAGAATCAGCCAAATATATTTAGTTATAATATATTTATAACTAAATATAGACAATTATAAACAATTAAACTTATTATAAACATTTTAAAAAAACGGAGTCAAACGATTCGTAAACTCGAGATCCGTGGTCGAGATCTTTGTCCGTCTCATCCGCGCGGTTCTAAGCACTCGAGCTGACGCGGGGCTATTAGCCTGCTGATTCTTTCGGAGAGAAGTGTAGTCGACGGGAAGTTGACAAACCCGTTTTGTCGAGCAGGGATAAGCATTCGCTAACGAACCTAGTTATTCGCTCGTGCAATGATTACCGTATCGGAGCAGGCCGTTGGCTGATTGTTAAAAATAACACGATTCCATTAGTACGCCGCGAGGTTCGCCAGCGAAGGATTAGCGTCGCGTTGCGAGACCAAGGTTGGTCCTACCTTGATCTTCGACGTTACGCAATTACCTCGCTCCCGTCGCGATTATACGTTGACCCCTGCTAATTATCATCCAATTTTTTCACCGTCTTTCTTCTTCTTCCGCAACTCTCCCGACAAACTTTACGCCCGTCGAATCGGTTCGCGTTTCCGCTCGACTTTGCCAGAATCATCCTCTCGTCTTTTTGGTTTTCTTTCGAAAATTCGAGCTCGACCGAATTTTCCGCTCGTTCCAAACTTTACTCGCCTACTTTGACTCGCAGATTTTTCATGGATTAGCCATCATTTTTTTTCTAATCTCATGAAAACGACGGAAATTTTGCGCTGGGGGTCAAAATATATATATTTGCTGGTAACCAAAAATCCTAAAATCGTAAACTCGGACGTGAATTTTGGAGATTCTAAATTCGTGGATTGCTTAGTGTTAATACTGGTAAATTGCGAGTAATGAACTAGCTAATTTTCATTTATCAGATATTTCCTACCCCCACGTTGATCAATATTCAAATTTTAATCCAACTCTACAGCTCCAATTTTTTGGGCTAAAAATTCAATATTCTTTTTACACGCGTCGTATCAGTGGTTATGACATCCACGGAAAATCGGGCACACATCGTTGCAGTGAGCTACAAAAAACTGCTCGTATTTTTTCCCAAATTCTGTGAATTTTTCCAGATTCTTAAAGTGCGACGTTTTTTTCTGCTTTTTACACTAAACCAAAAAATACCAAATCGTGGGAAAAATCCACAAAAATTTGAGAGTGAGTTTTCGAACCAGATTGACTACTTGAAAAGTCGAGATCAAAATCTGAGGGGTCGAGGTCGCGGGCTGGTCGAGTTGGCGTGGAACCTCCCATGTACGAGGAACCAATACGAATGATCGTGAGGTTTTTTACTAGTCCTAGGCACAAGTCTATTTGACTCGTGGTATGACGTTTCAGAAGCACGACTCGCTGATCCAGAATCGAATCCGCTTATCGAATCGTAAACGGAAACGAGTTTTTGGCAGTAGATTCCCACGTACGAGATAAAAACGAAGCTGTCAGCGTTTTGTCAGCCGTGAAATATGGTTTCACCTATTCGATTTGCTCGTTCGTTGCGATCGAGTTATCATCTGGTATGTCACACGAAATTACAGACTCGTTTTCTACTTCTCACGCTTCGGATCGGTTTTTATGCAAATCTGGGACGAAAATTTACTGATATTTGTCTCAACGAGGAAAAATATCCTGTCGTATCCGACAGCATTTTACGCAGCCCAAAGGATATTCGAGGCAGTCACAATCACGAATAATTTCGATCGAATGCAGAACCAAGGCGGATTTACTTACGATAAATAAATAATCCTATTAAAAATAAATAGATTTAGAAAAGTAAAAATTCTAATGATGCTAAAAAAAGTGAACATCGCTGGCTTGGAAACGACCTATTAAACGAATATATTAAAATCGTTGTTTGAAAATTATTCGGTTCGTTTCCTTTCTTAATAAATTAGTTCTGCTTTTTTTTCATCACAAGAACATATTTTTCCCGAGAACAAATACATAGCTTACTTCTCGTAAATTATTGCTCTATTATCTCGGTTAGATGCTCTTTTGTATGAAAAATAACAATAACACCTATCATCAATTATTTCCACACAAAAAAAACTTTAGTTACCATCGGACTGCTGTAAAAACGTTGGATGCTCATTCTCTCGATCCGAGTGCCAAACGTATTATTATTATTATTATCGGTATGAGAAAAATTGATTTGTTTGGTGCCGAGAATTTGTAAGGCGAGGGTATTTTTTCGGGGTTTGCCCGGGGCGGAAGTAAAAAATTTCCGAATAAAAAGGGTGATCGAGAAGCGTGAGTTTTGTTGCTGACGCTTTACCGTTTTTTTGTTTCAGGTGTTGCTCCAGGCGGCGCTGGTCTGGGACCAGGCAACGTCGGCCCCGGCGAAACGTGACGAGATACTTGCCGGCACCGATTTCCTGTCCGTGTTCATAAACGGCGCCATGGCGCCGACGCCTCCGCGTCGTCGAGGATCGCGACGGGGTTCGATAGCAGTGGATAACGTCGCGTCGGAGTCGCAGCAGCACGAGGCGGCGATATACAGGATATCAAGGACATCGAGGACCTCGCAAGCGCGACCAGGTTCCCGACCGACGACGCCGGGTTCCCCGCGACAGGAAGGAATTTCGCGATTTTATCCGATAAGCCAAAAGTCGTTGGACCACTCGGCTGATTTCGTCGTGTCAGCCTTCGAGGAGTCGAGCAGCACAGACGAAAGGCTCGAGAGCTCCTTGTCTCCGGTACCAGACGAGTCAGCGACGACGACCTTGACGATGAGAAACGACCGGCCCGAGTTCCCCACCCAAAGGGTCATCGGGGTTAGCGTGACCTCGACCGTCGAGGCCACGCCCTACAAGGTCAGAGTAGAACACTACGTCGGCGATGAGATGACTACGATGAGCAGGACCTCGGCAACGAAACCGATTCGTACCCCCACGACCCCGAGGCCCGCAACACCGCTCGCAACGTCGAGGAAAATGCCAACGACGACGACGACGACGACGACACCGATATCGGCGCTCCTCGTCACCGAGGAGTTCGGCAACCTTGTTTCAGAGTCCAACGGTAGCGACTTCTCCGTCGACGAAGGAACGCCGAGAACGAGCTGGAGAAATCGACCGAGAACTACGCACAGGCCGTCGTCGGTTTGGCACGTATCGACGGATAGGGACGAGGAGTTCAGGCTAACCGAACCGACCTTACCGAGCGTCGCGGAGTCGCGGCATCAAGGTCGCAAGGCTGCGCGGCACTACGAATCGGGAATCTACGCTCAGACGCCACGCCTCTACAGCGAGCCTTCGAAGGTCTACGGTAAGCCGGAGAAAGTCTACGCGGAGCCTTCTAAGGTCTACAGCGAGCCGGCTAAGGTCTACGGCGAGCCTGCGCAGATGTACGGCGCGCCGGCCAAGGTCTACGGCGAGCCTGCGAAGGTATACAGCGAGCCGGCAAAGGTCTACGGTGAGCCGGAGAAAGTCTACGCGGAGCCTTCTAAGGTCTACAGCGAGCCGGCTATGGTCTACGGTGAGCCTGAAAAGGTCTACTCGGAGCCTGCCAAGGTTTACTCGGAGCCCGCAAAGGTCTACGGCGAGCCTGCCAAGGTCTACAGCGAGCCCGCGAAGGTATACAGCGAGCCTGCAAAGACCTACGGAGAGGACGGTCAGCCCGTCGGTGGCAATTCTACGGAACGAAGAGAGGAGAACTCGGAGGAGGACGAGCCTCAGGAGGAACAGGACGAGAAAAATGACGAGGTCGACGAATCCTCGAGTATCGATGGTCTTGGAAGTATTTACGGTCGTCGGACGCTGTTGGACGGTGGAAGCGAGGCTCGCGGTACCGACGATGGCAACAAGGTCGGTTTCGTCATGGAAGGTCGCAACTACCGGAAGTATCGGGTCGAGGAGCGAACTCCTGACGGTTTTATCGTCGGCGAATACGGAGTCGTGAGCCACGACGACGGATCGCTCCGCGGGGTCAGATACACGGCGGATGGATCGATCGATCCGCAAATAATCTACGACATCCTCAAGAAGTACTTCGATCCTTGACGATCCGGACAAATCGAGTTCGCCACGTCCTCGCCAACTGAACTGCCTCACACAAACTACATAACTAGAGTCTTAAGCGCAGGGTTCTCTTCCACCGATTCCTCGTCGGGAGGATCCCTCGTCTTCCGCGTTGTGATGTCACGATGGAGGGCTGTTTTGCCATTAGCGATTAGAATTATTTATATGCCCTCGATCGCGTGTTTTTTTTTACCTTTCGTTTTTTCCCCTCAATTGTTTACGTTCTTTTTTCCGATCTAGTTTTCGGCTCGGACCTTCGGCGCTCGCTGGAAATGATAAATAACGGAGAGACGTCGTTGGCTCTGAGTTTATGCAAATTTTAATCTCAGCTGAGCTTTGCGCTCAGCGTCGAAATGTTTTTACCGTTGATCGAAACGTGTTAGCTCCATTATTTGTCATGTCGTCCGATCGACTCTTGCGATTTCCTTCGTTCGCATATGGATCGTCTTCGAAACCTTTTATTTGCGAAGTGGTCATGCTTCTGTGGCGAATATGAGTCTTCGAGTGGATTGGCTCGGGCCAAAGTCTCACAACTACTTCTGCCTATCTCTGATTAGCAAAAATCAAGGAGACCGGTGAGAGGTCACAGGGGAGGCTTCGCCGTTGCGAATCTTGACTTCCTTGTCACGGCAGCAGACGATAAGACCACCGAACCTTCGCGTCAAGGTTGATTAATCTTAACCAACGATCGAGCTTCGCGATACCCCAGAAAAAATATATAATTATATAAATTATATTATATTATATAAACATGGATTTATATACCTTATATATATAATTATATCGGACCAATTTTTAAAAATGATTTTTTGTATAATCATAGAAAATCACAAGAATTGTGCGGAATTTATTGCGCCAATTTTCCATAAATAATTATATATAACCTATTTTCTCGGGTATCACGTAAATCGACTATCATTCGCGTGTATATTTGTTCTCGTTTTACTTCCGCGTTCATCTCACTTCGCTCGTTTTCATTCATTTTCGTTCGCGTTTTCTCGTCGTTCGTTTCTTTCGTTACCTCATTTCCATAACCTCGAGCCGCAACAACCTACATTCATAACCTCAAACTTCGTGGACATTTCTCGATGTACGAAGCAATTGGAATAATCAGGGTACGACGCTGTGGAAACAACCTTTATCTGCCTAGAAAATTGAGCGCATCGATTTTCATAAATGCTGTTATCATTTTATCTCCCGTCACGTTTCTTCTTTCCTAGCGTTTCCTCTCGTTTCGCGTAGCACGGATGTTCTCTCCGCAGTCGTGCCACTCGCGCGCGCCTGCAATCCACGCGGCGCAACGGCTCCGCCGCTGCGAGCCAAGTTGGTAGCACTGCGACTCGGACAGTCCGTGCTACACACGATCGAAGGTCGCCGTCTTCTTATTCCGCGTGAATCTTCTGGAACTCTCATTCGTTTTCGCTCGTTCTTTTTCCATCCCGCTCATCTTTCTCCATCGATTTAGGTAAGAACGTCTAGCTTTTCGTAAAACTAGGTGATAAATAGTCTTATACGTTAATTAATTACCTCGTCTTTTGAAATAGTTCCTCCAACAGTTGTACACGACTGGGGCGTTTCGCACGTTACACGAACGTTCTTTTCTTATTTGCAAAATGGAATCGCCAATGAACCATGTGATTTCACACGTTTCGAGTGTAACGAGCCAAATGCAGTCGTCGCGTCGGTGACAAAAGCGAATAAAAACTGAATAATGCTCATCCTTATACCGGGCGATATGTTATAAACGGTGTAATCCTAACGTAATGCATAATATTTCGTAACAAGCCATAATCATAAGCATTTCCTTATTTTAAATATCCTCGATTCCTTCAGTTTCTCTACCTCTTTTTTGCGTTTGCCTTTCGTTTTCATCTCTTGTCGGACGTAAAGTGTAGGTAATATTTACTGACTAATTTACATTACCGTGCCACCGCCATTGTTCAGAAAACGTATTTTTAATAAATCCATTTCCACACGAATTTATTATTTCTTCTCCCCTTATTTCCATAATCTATTTCTATTTCATTCGTCGATGGCATACAATTTTGCTGTTATCCTTCCAACCACAGCTGATACGACCCTCGAATGAGCAACAGTGCAGCAAACGCCAACTTACCGCCCTAGGTGAGTAAACATCCGTTACTGCTCGCGAATAAAAAGCGAATATACACGTTTCCTCGACGAGTAGAAATATACGCTTCGTTTTTGAGCTTCGGAAATTTAAACATGCCAGTTATTATTAGGCTTGCGATTTCGTCCCAATTTTTCCCGTAGAATCGATTGGTGTGATCAGTTTTCCAAAATAACAACTTTTATCACAATTCGTTTGAGTAATTTTTTTTAGAAATTATGTATAACGAATTATTGTTTATATTTTTTTTATAAACAATTGCGACTGATGAAATAAAAACACGGATAATTTTTCTCGATGTATCCCTGAAAATAGCTGGTTGGATGCTATCTATCCCAGGTTTCGCTCGGACCCGATTGATGCTATTCCGCGAGGCACAGAGTTTTGGTAGAGCCGGCGCGGTGTAGTATCATCAAGGCGGCAAAAACTCGACGGCCGAATTGACCGATAAATTCTGGCAAATTATAATTGAAAGATAAAAACGCGTTCGAGGTAAGTTTTTCGCATCGGCGTGATAACGACTCGATTATCGAAGGTCGTCGAGTGAAACGGAGCGGCCACTCCATTTCGAGAAACGATCGTGCACCTTCATCGGGGCCAAATACGTGGAAAGATTGGAAAACGCGTGGAAGCCGCGAATTCAAAGGAGAAAACGTCTCGAATTTGAAAAACGTTTCGTCGCCTCCGCATCCAATTCTCGGTTCCTCGATGGACTAATTTTGAAAAAAAATATACCAGAAACGTGCATCGATGGATGCGGTAAAAAAAAGAAGAAAAAAGCAAAGAAAAAAAAACGGAGGAACTGTGAGAATCAAAAATGGGACGGTCACCTCGAGTCGAATTGCTCG
Organism: Arge pagana; assembly: GCA_963969455.1. NCBI lineage: Eukaryota > Metazoa > Arthropoda > Insecta > Hymenoptera > Argidae > Arge > Arge pagana. Next base: position 12,472,019 of record OZ018309.1, on the reverse strand, counting down.
TTATATTGTAATCTGGTCAAGGAAGTCTGGATACGATTTCCTATCTTATCGGACTGAATTAATCGTTCGACGAGCAATAATTGGACACGGTTTCGCGAAATTCTCTCGCGTCGTTTTCGCCAGGATTAGCTGCTCGATAATCGGTAATTGACGATATTATTGCACGATACGTCTCGACCGTTGATCGCACCTCGTCGTCGTAAATATCGCGACTTACCTCGAGACTGATAAAATAATATCGCCGCCATTAAGGGAAGGACGGAGTCGTACCCGGCGGAGCCCAAACGAACCTTTTACTAACCGCATGGACTTTCCAAATTTATTCACCGCGAGAGGCGACAATTTTAATGCAAAATCACGCGATCCGAGTCTGCTGAATTCGACGGCCAAATATTTTCAACTGCAAATAGCGCGACGCGAAATCGGAACTTCGATAGCACCGATTTCAATTCATCAGCGTTGATCGCCGACTGGAATAAAAAAAAAATGTCAGAAAAAAGTGAATCGAAGTCGCGTTATTCGCGATTTGATCGGTGCTACAAACTCGATGTTTGTTTATTCGTTGATTTCGGCAACGAATTTCACCGCCAAAGTGAAGTTGCTGGTTCGGCTGATAAGCGATCAGCGTTCGCGTTCGTCACCTATGCGAGCCGAATAATTATTATTCGTGCGTTTTCTCTGTTCCCCCGATTCGACTCGCGGAGTCGAGTTGACTCGCGGAGATCGTTGAATTACCGATCCGAAGATGATTTGGGTAATCTTTGAGGGCAGCGATGCGTGAACAAACTCGTCGGGCAATACTTTACCGTCCACTCTTTGCTCGATGCTTGCGCAACTTTATTACAGTACGATTTATGTTCCAGCCGATGCTCGACGCGTCGATGACTGATATACTTCGAGACGTTTTCACAGAGCAGCGATTTAATAATAGTAATTCGAGACGACTGATGATTCGTTATTGCGCCAGATCTGACGTCGGGCCATCTTTGTCTCGCGTCACCCTTTCCCAGCATCGATGGGATTTCTCTCCATCTCTTTCCCATCTCGCGCGACGCCACGCATCGTGGGTCGCGCTTGACGCGAATCGAGGGGATGAGCGGAATAACGGTAAAACTCGATCTGTGAGGCTTTCGAGCTTGCGTCGGAATACGAATCAGCGATTTCCGATCCCAACAAAAAGTGAGGAACCTATATCGAAGCTGTGGAATTGAGACGATCTGGGGAACAGCGGCAAAACTCTGAAAACTGGGTTTGCAATTGTTGGGAAAAAATTATTTAAACGAGGTATGATAAGAGTAGTTATTTCACTGATCGATTATAGGAAAAAATCATAACGAAAACCTGTACAACGCTTTTTTTAACAATTATTAACAAGTGAATTGGGTGCAGTTCCGAGAAGCGCGAACCGCCAATTGAATTTAATTTTTGAGCAAAGTTTCTTTTTAGATCAAAAATGAAAATTCTGGCAGGATTTTTGGCGAGGAAGTCCCACTCTCTCCCCACTCTCCCTTAAAGTGTTTCCTGCCTTTTCACTGTATCTCCGAAAGTAGTGATTTTGGAGAAAAAAAAATGTTTCAGGTACAAGATGAAGCTCTTAAAAATTTCTATAAGAGACGTGATATAGTTTTTTTTAACGTAAATGCGAATTTTAGCTGATAATTTGACAAATTTAGCTCGCATCCGAAACGTAACTCTAACGTACGTGGCATGATGAGGTGTGGTGTAGTATGGTGTGGTGTAGTGTGGTGCGGTGTAGCATGGTGTGGTGTGGTGTAATGTGATGTGGTGTTGTGTGGTATGGTGTGGTGCGATGTGGTGTAGATTGGTGTGGTATGGTGTGGTGCGGTGTAGATTGGTGTGGTGTGGTGCGGTGTGGTGCGATGTGGTGTGGTGTGGTGCGGTGTGGTGTGGTGTGGTGTGGTGTGGCGTGGTGTGGTGTGGTGTGGTGTGGTGGGGTGTGGTGGGGTGTAGCGTAGTGTGGTGCGGTGAGGTGTGGTGTGGCGTGGTGTGGTGTGGTGGGGTGTGGAGTGTGGTGTGGTGTGGTATGGTGGTTTCTCCATTTGCCTGTGAATGGCATATTTATTTTGATGCTATCTAGCCTAGTTTTGGTCTAGGCTTCAATGAGTTAACGAATCGTACAATTTTGTAATGTGAGAATCATGAAATATTAGAAAAAAAAACCAAGAAAAACTCAGCCACGATAGCTGCAAACTAACGATACCATTTATAGGCAAATAGAGAAAAAAACACCCATATTTTTTCTATTGTCATTTGCAATTGTTGGGAAATAATTATTTGAACAAATTACGAAAAATTCAACGTTGTTAAATTTAAATCTTTATAACATTTAAATAAAATTTGGCAATACTCGCGGGAATCGAACGGTTTAACGGATACCAATGCCCACAAGCGAGATATAATCATATCGAAATAAATTCATGTCGATGAGCTCGTTACCATTAGCGTCGAATGAAATTTCGCACGATTGCTTCGATACTTGATCGAGATGTCGAATCGATTTCCATAATACGCATGCCACGTCGTTGATACGTGGTTTCCTCAGCCGATTTAACGGATCAAGGTTGCTTCGTTTTTTCAACTTATCGTTAGACGTAAACAGCTTCCGCGTCATTCGAGACGGTTCGACGTAATTTCTTATAATTCCCATTTGATCCACCCGACTTACGCGGCTATCGCTTCGGGCTCCGCGCCAAATGACTTACTCTCCTTTTTCGATTCGCGTCTCGAAACTTTTTCAACTTCCTCCGCCAAGTTTTTTCTCCTTCTGTCAGAATCCGATCTTCAACCTCATTCGGCGTGTCCAAAATATTCCCGCCGCGAAAAAAACATCTCAAACTTATTGGCCACGTAGAAAAATCTGTTACACCTTTTCTGCGCGTAAAATAGCGACGTAGATGGAAAATTTCCAAAATATTACAATCAATTTTGAACCAATACAACGAAAAGCTGCGAATCGCGAAGAAATATACGGAATTTGTATCGATCAAATTTCAGTAATTTTTTTCCCGCCGAATAACAATAATTTAACGATTATAAATAATATAATTGGCCAATAATTTTCTTCTCGTTGAATAATAATGATCAAACGATTTAATTTGATAAAAATTAGAAATGTGGAGCAAAATAACTGGATTTTCAAATACCGTGGGAATTTCGTTTTTGATTGCGAGTAGGATGTGGAAATATACCGATCAATCTATCTAACACGCGTTCAAAAAATATCGTATACTAATTTGCAATCTGTTTTGCATCTGAACATTCTGTTCGTCGTCGTTGAACAAAAAAATTTATCACGAAACAGCCAATAATTGTCAATACGACTAAAATTATTGGCTTACAATTTATCGATATCTAACATTATTCGATTTACATAACCAGTTATGCTAGCATATATATATATACATACACGTATATATTCGTCGCAAAAAAATGAAAATCAAGTTATAGGAAAAGAGAATATTGCGACTATGACTCGTCTTATAGACTATCGGAAGGGCGAGGAGGAAGAAGGGTTGGAAAGGGTGGCTTTTGAGGGCTTTAGGTACAATATTCACAATGTATCAAATGATGCTATTGAAGCAATTGAAAAAATACTAATTTTTGAATTTTACAGGAAAATGCAATGGAAAAACTCTGATTTTATCTAAAATTTGTCGATTTGTTTACTTGTAAAACGAGCTGTAATTGAAATAAAACAAAGTCCTCTATTCACAACCAAATAATACTTCTCTGTTAAAGAGATCTTTTTGGTTTCTACATTTGAAAAATGAGACAGTCATTAGTTACTCGTTCTACCACAGGGAGACTTTTTTGTCGAGGCACCACGGTTTTCGAGCTACCAATGACATTTTTCAACATATTTCTTGATAAAATTCTCATAAAGTATTCTTAAACCGTTATTAAATAGTGTACAAAAATTGTAAGCAAATTAAGAAACACAGTACCACCTAAAAAGCATCACAGAAATACGTTTTTCGTGTGCATCTGAGATCCTTTTTCCCCCCTTTACCCTTGAGCAAATTTTTTCAACTATCGTTTTGTCATGAAATTTGGTATGTAAGGGTTTTGAGCTGGCTGATCGCGAATCCACTGTAAAATCAACGAGCTCAGAAACCCCTGTACACCAAATTTAGAAGAAAGCTTACCGTATTTCAAAAATTTTAGCGGTCATTTTGAATCCGCCATTTCGGATTTTAGAAACTTGCCAGCAGATGCGTAATGCGTAACTTCAACAACCCTGACGTACCAAATTTCAGAAAAACTTACCACATTTCGACATTTGGACCGGCCATATCGAGTCCACCATTTTGAATTTCGTTGGGTGGGCCAAATAACGCGCAGGAAGATGGGCAGAGGATGCTGGAATCTCGAAAAGTGTCGCGTCCGAGAAGTGGAGAGCAGGATCGTGATCGTGAACGTCACTCGTCAGCATACTTGTCAGCTCGTAAATGTTATACATTCCAGAAAAGTCCTAATTACACCGAGGACAAAGTACGAGGAGAGGCCGAGTCAGTGGCCACGTCAACCTGTCATCCAAGGCCGACTTCGGCCGTTCTTTAATCGCTCCGAAGACATCCGTATCATCGTCGTGCCGATAATAACCGGGACTACATTCCAAATTATCCTCTGGCATCTCGCAGCGATTAATTCCTCGCCCGGGGATCTCATCGATCAACAATCGGAGAACGGAAAAAAAAAATCACGCCGCCAGCACAAACTTCGCCCCCTCTGTTACGCGCCGATTTGCGCGCCGTTTTTAATCATAGTCGCTCGAAATTAGCCTCGTATTATATTTTCAATATTCATATTCAATTTTCAACGACCATATTAGATATCACTGCGCCGAAAAATTATAATTTGTCGGCCATTACCGATCTTTGATCGCGCATAAATTCGCTCGCTTGCTTCTGATTGCGCGGCTGAAGGGAGCTGTGATGGAAAAATACGTAAAAGTTACGCTTATAAATAATTCCACACATTTTATAAACACTTTCATAAACAATTTTGCGTATTATTCGTAACAACGCAACCTTTTTTAAATTCCTAGCTCATCGCCATTTCTTGTCACAGGCTCTTGTGAAGTACAATTTTGAAAGAGAAAAATTCTAAAAAATAAATGAAAAATCACCGAAGAGATCAGAATTGTAGGCTAATAACAACAGTATAACGATGTGATAACGTAACTCGTATTATTGTTGCTCCAGATACTCTCCCGTTAAATATATTCGCTTATTTATGCTTCCCGGACGAAAGTAAGCAGCGTAAGATGGGAAATAAAGTGTACATAGACGTCGCTTGTTTGCAATTTTATCGTGCTCTTGAAAACGTATCAATCTTGAAACGTAGAGGAACGCCTCGCGTTAAGTCCAGTCATAAATTAACTCTAAATTGAACCTTAAAGTTGAATTATCGAAGATAAAACGCGTTTAATTATTAAAGTCTTAAACTTATGAATACATAAGCACCCTTCAGTTTCACCAGGCTTCGCGAAATCGCCTTTTTATTACTCATTTTTAAAGCCGAGTCATTTTTGCGATTGCGAGTCACGCACGCGCGATTAGAATTAGAACGCGCGAGGCAGACTGCTCGTTGTCAGTCCGTTATTTTCAATTTCGTCATCGCGTAAGATTTATTTGAAAAACCTAATTTGCTCAATTATTTTTATTTCAGACTGGTCAAGACTGGTATTCAGACTACTTGAAACGGACTCTATGATAGTTAGGAAATGGATGAAAAAAATACTTCAATAGGAGGCGCAAAAAGAATAGTCATTCCAATTCAGCCCACGAGACTCGTCTGTGACTGGAATTAGCGTGCTCGTGCGATTTCCAACAAAATCGTCTGCTCCTCCATTCTCACCCAATTTTTTTAAGCTTTTATTTTCTTATTTTAACGCATATTTACGCAATTTGTTGCCGTCGATCGTATTGCTTCAAATTCAAGCGCGCGATAATCGGTTTATGTCAAAGTCAAAAATTAAACGCCGCTGACTCGGCGCAGCGTTCGCGTAATCGCGCGGCAATCCTTTTTTTTCCCGCCCGTTACCAAACCCCCGCGGAACGCATCGAGCGCCTTGGCCCGGGGCGACGCAACCCTCCTCGCGGGTCGCGATGCCGGTAAGTTAGGAAAACACGTAATCGGCGCTCGGTCGGATTACCGATGGAAGCGACGAGCGCCGCCCGTGGCAAGCGACTCGGGTAAACATCGCCACGCGACGCCACTCGATATTGCAGCGCCGTCGCGTCATTGTGCAAATAATTGAAATACTAATCCCCCCTTTAAAATGACAATCGGCATCGTCGGCGAGAACAATGATGGCTTTTCATCGCCGAACGCCCATGAATCGGGGCAGAGCGTGGACAGAAATGACGTCGGGACGGCTCTCTCGACTGTACGCGGCGAGCGCCGATCCGATTTTACCCGGTTAAAAAACGAAACGGACCCGCGACACGGCCAACAGCTTCGGGAGCGTGGCCGCATCCCCGAGGGGGTTGCGACAATTGCGCTACTTCGGTCCTGCAGTCGATTGTCTCGCGAAACGAAACACCGTAGGACGAACCGTCGCGAACGAACATTTGATTTTCTCTCGACGAGAGAAAAACGAACCGATCGGTTTTTCTTTCAGATTCCGTTTTGTATGCCTCGTACGGTATACGCGGTGAAAAGATTCCGTCAAATATAACACAAAGATTTGGGTTGACAACATTTTTAACACAAAACTTTGTGTTGATAACTTTTTCAACGCACAGATTTGTGTCGACAACTTTTTCGACACGAAAATTTGTGTTACCAATTCTTTTTAACACAAAGATTTGTGCTGACAACTTTTTTCAACACAAAGATTTGTGTTGGCAACTTTTTTCAACACAAAGCTTTATGTTGGCAACTTTTTTTAACAGACAAATTAGTGAGGACCACTTTTTTCAGCACAAAGATTTGTGTTGATAACGTTTTTTGACACAAAACTTTGTGCTGACAAGTTTTTTACATACAGATTTGTGTTGGCAACTTTTTTTAACACAAAGATTCGTGTTAATAACTTTTTTCGACACAAATATTTGTGTTGGCAACTTTTTTTAACACAAAGATTTGTGGTGACAACTATTTTCAACACAAAGAGTTGTGATGACAACTTTTTTAACACACAGATTTGTGCTGACAACTTTATTCGACACAAAAATGTGTGTTACCAACTTCTTAAACATAAAATTAGTGTTATTTCAACACGCTCCGTGTGCAGTGATACGGTAACACAAACCGATGTTAGTGTAACGTTTAAAAGTGTTACTTTAGTACAAAATAACATTTTCGCGTGTCGAAAAACGGACTGTGAGACCAACTGTAACGATTGTGTTGGATCAACACACGAAAATGTTAATATTCTACCCAAAAATGTCGACTCTTTGCACAACGACGGAATTTTTTTACCGTGTACCCTGGGCTGCCAATTTGTTCGGGACAGTACACGGATTTTTGTGTTTTCGAGATTAAGTAATGTTCGCTGTTTCATTCGTTAATTTACGCGTAACAGCTTTTTCCTTATTTTTTTCACAAAAAAGGGACGATATTTCGCGATTGTAACCTGTGCGGACAAGAAACGGGGAATCCCCGATTTTTCGTCGGTCTCCGAGAGTACCTGGCATCGTCCACTCGCTAATGTAATAAATTTACCTACCCGAGCGTCAGGTATTTCGTATCGGTAGGTATACGCGGCCGGATGATCGCGCGCACAGATTTAGCGCTGTATTCGTGATACCGCGACGCGAGAGGTGGGAAATTCAGTTGACAGCGAGCGACAGATCACTTAGCGTGATTATACGGCGCACCTTCGCGCCACCGCTCGCGAGAAGTATCAGCCGAGGCTGGGAAAATGGAAGAAGGTGTATATGGGGGAAGATATATCGAGTCTACGAGCGTCGAGCACTCTGGTTTTCCTCAAAATGTGAGAAATTGTCGCTCTCGCCCTCGGCTGGTCGTTGCATCGCCGAGAAGCAAGCCTCGCGAGATGCTAAAAAGAAAGAACGACGAGGATAAAAAATGAGGAAGCGTCGTTCGTGGAGATTTGACGGGGTATTTTTCACGAGCGAGCGTTTCGGAGATCAAAAATCGATACTCGTTCGAAGAAAGGCGATTTCGTGGGCGCGGAAGAAAAAGGATGGCGAGTTGGGGTGAAAAAAAGGAAAATGGGGAAAATCGGGGGGAGAAGGAGGAGGAGGAAGAGAAACTGACGGTGGACAAAGGGATGGAAGGGAAGCCGAAGGGGAGGCGCGATTGTTGGATGGAGACGAGAATCGAGAAGCGATGACATTTCCAGTCTCGTTTTTCTCGACCGGACAAAATGAACTGTGGACAAATCGGAGGCTTTGAATTGGAGGTGGCATTCAATGTTTTATCGAACGGATCTACGTTTGCCTTGAATACCTTGCGACGGAATATTATTGTTGTACCCGGGCGAGATTCGTGATAGAGACGAGAGTGCGGACTCGAGAAAGCTCGTGGTAGGCGCACAGAACCGTACTACCTACACGTACACGACAGACGTGACCAGATCTCACTCGACATGCGAGCTGAAAAAACTGCAACTTTTTTTTTTATTTCTCGTTTCTTTCATCCGACCAAAACCCGACTCCGTGACTTTTCGCGTAGAAGATTATGGCAGTTCCAAGGCTTCTCGTGTCTGTACCCAGTAGCAAATGAGAGAATACCTGCACGCGAGGCATTCTTCCTCGATGCAGCCACCTATTTTTTACGATGTCTCGAAAAATTCCGAATTTTTTTAACAAAAAAATTTGTACAAAAATTTGACACCGATGGCAATGTGAACGAAATCCGTTGAGATCTATTTTCTCCGAAGCTTACTCTCGTCCCGCTCTCGCGTTTACCTGAATAACTTCTATTTGTCACACAATTTACCCTGGAATATTTTCATTAAAAAAAAGTGTCGCGATGAATATGGGTTAGTAGACGTGTAACTTCGGCATCGAAGCTCCAAAAATTCTGAAAAAATTCACGGAGAGTCCGTGCAATACGTAGAACAGGATGAATTTTTTTTCAGAATTTTCAGAGACCTCGCAAAAAATGGGCGGCTCCGTTGAGGAAGAATCCCTCGCGTGTCTCTTATGGTGTGTTTTTTTAATTCACAATCAGGTTGTAATCTTTCAGGAAGGTGAAAAAAGAAGTCTGTTGCTATTTGACCTCCTAATATTAATATTGAGATGTGCCCATTGCGAATTTCGATTTCATAAGGAAACTTTTTTATGTTCGGAATTCACCATCTCGACAATGGCTCGTTGTACAGATCGGTTCAAGGCATATTTTGATAAAGAATTTAACGCTCTATAAAAAAGATTTCTGGGACTTTTTAATACTCGAGCTTGTGATAAAATAATGTTAACATTTTAAAATGATGCGAATAATTTTATCACCTTTAAAGAAAATTCGTAACAAATGACACATTGTCGGGCGTCCAAAGCGTTTTCTCCCCTTAATCGGCTAAGCGTAGTGAGAAAAGTGAAAAAAATGATTGTTTTGGAATAATTTTTTTCGGTAGTAGTTTAATTTATATCATAAAACAAATGACACGTTATTTTTCAATTTCATCTCACCAAAATGTAGAATAAAAATATTTTATTGGGTTATCTAAAATCAATGAAGCAAAAGAATCATTTGTTTAATAGTTAATCTAGTGCCCTTTCTTTCATTAAACTTCATATGTTTTATATGCAATTAACCGACACGTTGTTCCTTGGAAATTTTACATCATGTGTAAATAAAATTAATAAATTAAACTAATGGCAAGGAAAAATTGCTGAAAATAATCTAACCCCTTAACTTACCTCAGCCTGACTTTTTTTTCGACGAAAAACATGTGAGATGTCCGACAAAGTGGGTACGATGTATGCTCTATTCGCGAATCGAGGGATAAAAAAAAAACTTGAAAATAAAGAAAATTGAAGACCGTCGAGGCGGATGTTTCCGTTCGTGGAAATCAATGTCCGACCATCTGGTAAATTTTCGGGAAAATCGGGAGGAAACAAAGTCAAACGGCGCGGTAAACGTTTGAAGAGTTCTCGTATCCAAAGGATGACGCGCATGGAAAATGTAAAAAAAAAAGAGAAAAAAAGCGGAATAAGATAAAAAAACAAACAAGAACAGTGGATCGAGGCCGTATTTTTCGATTTTACGTTTGCCCCGAGCTCGTCAGCGCGTATCTGGCCGCACAATGAAGCCTGGTGCTGCTGCCCTCGGAATAGTTTCCCACAACTTATAAAAGAGACGAGAAAGATATGCGGGCTGACGTTCGTTGCCCGGCACGACTAGACGACGTTTTGTCTTTCGAGTACCTTTCAGGACCTTCTTCGATTCTTCAATAACCGAACAACTTTTCTTACACGTACCTTTTCTACGCGCGCGCGTGTGGTGAAGGTAGAGGTGGCCTAATTCGTCTCTCCTCGGCGAGCCCGCGATGTGTGCGTGCGCGCGTCAATAGCATCCCCGTTCGCCGATCATCCCCCGGCGACTTCCCTCTCGGTTTACCCCCGGGTCACTTCGCAAATATTTATATCGTCGCTACCCGCTGTGCCATTGTATCCCTCGATTCGTAACTATATTTTTGCTCGAATAATTTTTCACGAAGGTCGACGAGACAAGTGCCTTCACCTTGTTTCCCGCGATTCTCCGCAGCTTTCATTTTATTCAACGGCCCGTTGCAACGTTCCTCTTCTTTCATGCTTCTCTCGGATTCTGCGGACTCGCGAAGAGACGTTCGCCAGCAAAATTACCCGTCAAAGCACACGAATCCTGGCCCATCGCGAAGCCCCGGACCCAATCACCTCGTATAAAGTAGTCCATCGTCACATTCTTTCAAGTTGTCCGTTCAAATTTAACGTTGGAGAAGTTTAACCGAAAAATTTGCTTCAGCGTGATATCTCGACGCGCGATATTTCTAGTGGTGTAAGTAGATGCGAAAAAACGGTGGCAAGCCGAGCAAAACGCACGTAGCAACAAATCTGCTCGATTTCCAATTTTGACAACCTTAAAAAAATATTCAGGTGGGTAGCGAATAAAAATAAAATAGCGGATCCGATAAAAATATTTGAAAAAAGCGATCGTCTCAGTTTATTTTGTTTAGTCTTCGTCCAAGTGCGAGAACAAAAGTTCGTGGTATGGAAAAAACAAAAAACTCGTCCGGAGAGCTCTGCAAAATAAATTCTCGTGGCGGCGATGATCGTCCATTGCGAATCGGTTTAGCGAAACCATGACGCGTTATTTCTTGACACCCTGTATTCTCACGCGACGAGGGCAGCTCGGAGACGCGAAGGGCGCATGTGCCTTTTAGATTCCGATCGGTTGGTCCACGGATATTTGTAGGCGCGGCCTCCGTGGATCCCTCTCCGCATCTGATGCTCTCGTCGACACCTGGTACCGCTATAGATGATCGAAGTATACCAATTAACGCCTTATGTCGTTTCGACGCGTTTATGATTTTTTTTTCTTTAATAACGAGTCACTCTCGTCAAATTCTCACCGACCTGGATTATCTGACGCGTAGGAACGAGAAATGAATTGTATTTTATCGAAACAATTAACCTCGTGTGTTTTAAAGATTATTAATAGTTTGGCAAAATAAATAGGTTCTTCTATTTTTACAAACTACTCGCAATTTATGGAATTTAAACAATTTATTATCAATTATCTCAATATTCGACAATTCAGAATAAAAAAGCTACTTCTTACAAGAATATTCAATAATTTTGTTGGAAAGTTGGAAATTCAATGATAAAGTTGGAAAATATTAGATAGTTCGAAAATGTTAAATCATAATTGTTCAGAGATGTTTAAAGCGCAAAAGTAAAAAGTGCATCGGAGAAACTCTTAAAAAGTGGTTGTTACTATACTTTAAGTTACATTAAGTTAGTTTTGCAGCCATTTCACGTAAGCCAAGTCCCCAAACAGGTTTGTGTACCCCCTGCGGGTGCTAGTACCATGTGGATGTACAGGTATTAGCATACTTCTTCTATGCACTTGGTCAAATTAATACAAATAAAAAATGCAAAAGATAAAGAAGTGATTAGAGTGGACGTATTGAATTTATCGTAAAAAATATATAACAGAGCAAAACTTTGTATAATTTAACAAAATTCAATTGGTGTTGGCTCGTTCAGCTGCGTCGATCACTCTAATTTATGATAAAAAATTGTAAACTGATTTCTAAATAATAATTAAATAATTAGTATTCTTTCTTATTATATTGAATACCTGAGAAATTAGTAATTAAATCAATAGCTATTTACATCACTCTAGTTAATGATACACATTTTTTAAGCTTATTTCTAAATCGCTAATTAGTATTTCATTTTTTTCCATCGAATATTAAGAAAGTTAGTAACGAACTCAACAGTTGTTTGCACGTAGTCGACTAATAAATAATATTGTACACACTGAATGGTAAACATTTGCGTGATAAGTACTTTTTTTTTTAAATAATGATTAATTGAGCATATGAAAAGGAGAATCTACTCATTTTTCGAATAATCAATAACGAGAAGCGCTATCGCTGCTGAAAAAATGGTCATCGTCGATCCCTGCTTCAACGATCATTCGTGATCCCGCGTCGCGGTTTATTTCATCGAGGCGAGGAAAAAAAGGAAATTGTACCGCGTACGGCGGAGACATCGCGAGACGGGATAATAAATCGTCAGGTGATAATGGAATTCTCAGCGGGCGTCCCATTGACACCGGAGAAAATGGTACGTCGCCGAAGTAGTAAACAGATCAACGACCAAGCGAATTCCGGAACCACGCGTCGCCCGTGGAGAACGCTCGCCCGATTTGATCAGGGCTTTGCGAACCTAATCGGCGAATGGCGACGAACGACGAGCGAGCGAGAGAGAGAGAGAGAGAGAGAGAGAGAGAGAGAGAGAGAGAGAGAGAGGAATAGTTTTTTTCCTAACGAGAGGAGAAACGTGGAAAGATAGATGGAGAGAGGGAGAGAGAGAGAGAGATAGTGGAAAACTCTCGTGTGAATTCTCCCATAGTGAAAACACGTGTCTCTTCTCGCAACCGGTCCCGCTCTTCGACCTCGGCATCATCCCCCGCCCATTAGACACGGCATATCGCATCGTATGAATCACTTTCCCCTGCCTCCTTTGCCCTATCTGTCTTCCGATCTCTCGTCTCTCGTCTCTCGTCGCTCGTCTGTCGTCTGCACATCTATCTCTCTATTCTTCGTTCGACTGGCTCCCATGCTCATTCCTACCCCGTTTTTTCGCAAGCTCTCTACTCTACATTCTTACCTACATTTCTCGTTCCTTTGTCTTTCTGTCTACGTATATATATGGGTCATTCCACGTGCCAAATCGCACGTTTCGTATAATCTGAATTTTTGAATTCCGTCGCTCTTGATACTTTCAAGTATCTACCCATCGTAAGACTCTGTCTAGTGAAGTTTGACATTTTTCTGATCACCGGTTCACGAGACGCTTTTTTTCCGTTTTTCGCTCGTAATTTTTTCAAAAATGGTCCAAATTAAAAATTGTTGTTGCTGAGATTCTTGTTTTTCTACATACTTTTTAGAAAAATACAACAAAATTATTTAAGGTGTTTTCATGGGCGATTTTTGAGTTTGGAAATTTTAATCTTGTTTTTTTATTTCAAACTTTCGTTCATTTTACAAATTTTAAGACCAAGTCGATAGTGAGCCTATGATAATTTCGATTTGTTTTCTATTTTAAAATCAGTTCTAATAATGGCTACCGGCCAAAATTCTTATATCGAAAATTTTAAATTTCGCCTGAAAGAGTTTTTGGATGGGTACTTTAGAATATCAAAAAATGAAGGAAATCAAAAAAACAAATTGTATTTCACGCGATGAAAAATCGTAGTTTGTAGGTACCTAATGTAATTACAGTAATTGTCGCGCAATTTTTAGCGCGATAAATTTGAAATTCGACTTTATTTTGAGAATCAAAAAATAACGTTCGAAAAATGATAATTGGTTACTCCTGTTCGCCAAATTTCCGTTGATATTTCCTCATCTTCGTTTTATTCTCCGTTCCGATTCTTCTCAGGTAGAAGTAAGCATCCTTGATGGTCATTTGTGGCCATTCTGTGGCCAATGCTACCGTCCAGAATATGTTCACCAGCAACTGGCCATGGCATGACCATAGTATGACTAGTTACAGGGGCAATTTATGGACAGTTCAATTGACTGGGAAATCGGAAGATTTACGACTTTAAAAACGTTATATATTTCGATAGTATCCGGTACTTTTCTCGACTCATCCATTTCTAAGACTCGGCCGTCAGAAATTTGGAACGGATATTCCCAAGCCGAAAACGACACGTACGAGCGGTCACGCGTAGGCGAAAGATCGCTGCCTCGAGTTATCGGTCCAGAAGCTGCGTGGAATTGCGAAAACGATTTGGGAGCTCGAAGGATCGGAGGAGACTCGCCTTCGCCGTATGAACGGAGGAGGAGCGGCGCTCCAAGATGATCCATGTATCAATAAGGTGTACGAGACGCGTTCGGCACGCGAATCGAGCAGAGGACATGCGCGAAGAACCACGAACAGAGAGGAGATCGCGAAGAGAGCGCGGAAGATCCGGAATTCGCATGGTCCGACGCGGAGAGCGTTGCACGTCTAATTTTCCGCCGGAGAAATTACCGAAGATGAGGCGCTCGAAAACGCCAGTGGCAAAGACCAATTTTCGAAAATAAGCATAATCTCGCAGACGGCGGCGAAATTTGAGCGAAAAATAAATCGCGGACGGTAACGCCGATCGCATTTCAGCGCGCGTCCATTCATCTCTCTGACGACGCTCCGTTGCTCGTCGAAATTCACCCCCCCCCCCCCCCCCCCCCATGATAAATCATTTTTCAAAACTGACCGTCGCCAACCTGCGTACGCTAACGAGATTTGTCACGATAAGCCTGCCGGTAACGTGTCCCGTAAATTGGCTAGCTTTCCATCCTCGGCTGATCCGGTTGCCGATTATTGGCCATTTTCCGAGCGCAAACGAGCCTAGTTATCGATATCTATCGATATCGTGTTTGCATTTATTCGTAACCATTTTTTCTTCGTCAACAAATATTTCAAAACTACGGAACTGTAGGTACACTTCTGCGGCGCGTTTTTTTTCTAGACGTCAGGAAGCGGTGGACACGATTAGTCGAGGACGACTCGTCTGGAAGAAAAATTAAAAAAAGATTTTTTTATATTTTTTTTTTTAATATCAACCGGATCTGCTGCAAACTCTAAAGCGTCGACTTGATGCGATAAAAAAAAGTGCTCAAAAATTCCGGTCGACTTGGGTGACGACGAGCAGAAAAGACAAGCAAAACTAGTCTCCACGTTCGCTCACATTTTCAGAAAAACGATGTCACATTTGTTCATCGATCGTTCCTCCTACGATTCTTATTTTCTTATATCTTCCTTATATTTTACACGCTTACATGATTATATTTTTCTTACCAACTTATCGCCACATCGCGTGTTTATCCAAAATAAAAAATTGTCTTTTTTTCCACGACGAAGATATTTGTGCCAAAGTTTATCGAATTTTTCTATTCCAGGTGTGGAATTTTTTGTTTCCGTACGCTCTTATATTATAGGGGTTAAAAAAAACGTTTATTTTCAAGTCCTATCGTCTCAACACTTTCTCTAAGGGATGAACAAATTTTCCCCAAAAGGCAGCTCGATATTTCAATTCTACGAGACGCTCAATATTTGTTGTTTTTGCAAAGAAATAACACAAAAAAAATCGTTTTCTCCGGTCAAAACTGAGAATTTTTTGTTTATTTTGATGCACATATTGTCGTAGGAAATTTAACGCTAAATTTCACGCTGTTTATGTGGAAGAACAAAAAATGATTTCACGTCTCGTAGAATTGAAATATCCAGCTTGCCATTGGGGAGAATTTTTTGTATACCTCGACAAAACTGTTGAGATGATAGAAAAACAAAAAAATTGTGTTTTCATTCCCTTGGGTTTCTTTTCTTTTCTTTTCTTTCGCGCAGGGTGACAATTATCGCGATGAAAGTGATAAGATGCTCCGAAGTAAACGCAATAAAACAGCTGCGCAAACGAAGAAGGTGGCATAAAAGTGAGCATCGGTCGAGAATAGGACGCCGATTTGGCGTTAATGAAATACGTATTAAGTACTTGGTATTTCCCAAACGACAATTTGGCGCCAGTTTTATGGCAGGATGGCGAGGCTCATCGTAAGACTTCGGATTCTCCTCCGACCGGTCCTCCTTTGTGTACGCATGCCGATGTTGCTGTTTTTTCTGTGCTTTACCTCTCGCTCTCTCTCTCTCTCCCTCTCTCTCCCTCTTGTTACAACTTGTTAGATCGGTATGCTTCAAGCCGATACTTTCCCCACCCAGATTACTCATTCGCTCGACACCAAAGAAAGCTACACGCGTAATAATCCAACCTCCCCGCGGATCTTCGATAATCCTCGACCCCCAATAAATTCCAAATCCGGTAAAACTCGTATTACCTAAATATTTCGTGTCGGGAAAAAAAAAACGCGCGCGCGAACAAATATGGAAACAACCGATCGCATCTATCGTTCAACTCCTCGTCTTCCCACGAATCGTTGCAAATCTTCAATTTTGTCACTTCAAGTTTGCATATTTGGAAACGACGCTTGACTTTTGGAA
This sequence comes from Arge pagana, assembly GCA_963969455.1. Lineage (NCBI taxonomy): Eukaryota > Metazoa > Arthropoda > Insecta > Hymenoptera > Argidae > Arge > Arge pagana. The sequence continues at coordinate 12,455,331 of OZ018309.1, read as the reverse complement.
ACGAAAGCAACATGCGTCTAACCTCCTCCCCACTCGTACATCAAAATAATAATGCGAACTTGAGCACACATTTTTGTTTCATTTTTGTAAATTAAACAATTAAATATTATAATCGGTCCAACTTATAAAAATACATATACTTAAGTTACGCACACACAGCAGCACTTTGAATAATAATAAACAATTAATTATCGATTTTCGACCGCGATCTTCGAGCTTGCGTAAAATATGCTGTATAACATACCGAAAAGTGTAAAAAAATGTAGCCTCAAAATGGCCCCCCGACGGGCGTTACGTAATTTGCGCATGTTTCTCAAGCTTATCTTCAACAATTGTTATCCGAAGGTATTTCATATTTGCCTTTATTCTATAGATACCAGAGACGAAGCTGTGGGATCGCGAAGTAGTGACAATCACAGTTGAAGTTCTACGAATGGAAGATTTATCTGTATAAATTGGCTGGAGAATTAGAATTACCCAAATCATCCCAGTGATTGATTAGATATCATAATATATTTCTTAGGTAGACATTTTCTAATTATTAATCATTTTCAATTATCGTTCCGAATGCAATTTAAGTATACCTACCGCTTATTGTGATATCAATATCGTGCCCGCGAAGGAATTAGGTGGGAAAAAAACATTTTTTAAATTTTTACTTTTTTGTAAAAGCCATCTTTATGGAATTTGACCTGTTATTCCTTAACGTATAAATTATTTACGTGTAATAATTCGCTTTCCACATTTTTTCTCCCAAAAATGGGATGATATTTGGCAGCGGTAGCGCGGTGTGTTCTCGATTGGAAAAATATTCAAAATCGTGCGGTAGACGCGACGCGCAAAGTGACAATAGCGAAGGGCGCGCGCGTGCCTCTCGTATATCAATAATGTCGCGATGAGGTCTAAGCATCGTGGAACAAACAGCCAGGTGAGATATGAGGGTGATCGTGTTTCGGATAGTTCACAGACACAGAGTTCCATCGGTCGGCACCTATAAATTAGCGTGTCAAACAGTAGCTACGAGAATAGAGCGTCGAAATGGTCGAGCAGGCCATTTTCTGGCTCTTCTACAATCGTTGTCCAAATTGTCTTTCCTATTTTGGCTATGGTCAAAAAATGTGGGTACCGAAGGATAGAATACGCCCAAAACGAACATCTCTTTTGCACTTTTGCCCCTCGGACGACCAACGCAGCTAGCGAAACCGGTCATTTCTCACAGCCAGTAAAGAACAGATCAAGAACGCTGGATGTCGTCGGTACTGCGACACTGCTCCGTGCTTGAACAAATTTTGATTTTACGGTTAGTCAAAAATGAACAAATCTTCGATATTCGTGGAGCAACAAACTATTTCGACTCTTTGCAATTGATCGGACGTCGTCCATTTTTCGCACGCGGCGATTACAGCTGAAGCTCTCGATTTTGACGAGCTCAACGCTGACAGGATAAAATATAACAGCGTTGGTTTAATTAACACTGCTGTATCGACGACTATCATGAAATATCTAATTACTCCTGAAATATCTCCCATTATTCGCGTTCGCTAAGACATTTTGCGACGTTTCCGTACGTGAAAAATTAAATAAACGAACAAATGATTAAACAAATAAATCAAAGCCTGGGTAGGTACATAAATAAGCGGATGAATAAACAAATAAACGAGTAAATAAATAAACGGATGTATTGACCTGCATGCGCGTCCGTACTTGTTGTCGCCGTCGATTGCAGTGGGAAAGGAAAGAATAGGGATTACTATACCTTCGCACAGGTAAGAAAACCGGGCGCGGGTGTAAAATTTGGCGCGGGTCGTCGTAGCACGAGGTACGGGGAACACCCGGCTGATTTTCTTTTGCTATTTACGGAGTTAGCCTCGCGAGGCAGGTAATCATTGTTTTTCCGGTCCGTAGAACAATGAAGGGGGGTTTAGGACTCGTATAGTTTACTCGTGCCCCGCGTCGCGCGAGCCTTATCGTCGTAAACGGCACCCCACTCGACGAATTATTTTCTCCGCTACGCGCCACCATTATTCTCTGTGACTTCGTTATTCGCGTACAATCGAAAAAGCCACATTTTTTGTTACCATCATTTTCTTTAATTTCTATACAACCTATTTTTCTCAGCCTGTGAGTTTTCATCCAATTTCTACAATTTTCATACAATTACCTATAATTTTATGCAATAACATGTGACTAATAAATTTTCATCACGTGACAATATTTTCATTATTGAGAATACACCGTAAACTACTATTATTCAAAGAATAACATTCAAATAAAATCAGTAGTCAATAACATGCGTTGACAAATATTTCAAAATAAAGAAATGTCCTTAAAAAAAAATACAAATAATTTTATACGATAATTGGAAAATTGCGTAAATAATTTTTTTGCGGGTACATAGCTTGAGATTACGTTTGGGAGGGCTACTGCAAACGTTTTCGATTCGGTTAAACAATTTTATAAAAATATTATTGCGCAGACCCGCGTTAGTCGAGAAAAATGGGAAGTCGGACGGATAAACAATCGTAAACAAAGTACGAATAATTCGCTCGTCGAAGGAATCGTGATGTTTTATTGGAAAGGAACTTTTGCTCGTTATAGTCAACTACCTGCCGCGTAACATTATCCGCGTCCGGAAATCCTTTGTCGAAAAAATCGTACGTTAGGTAGGTATAGGATGTAGGTAGATGTAGGCAGAGGCAATGAATGGCCAGGTATTGAATAGTATATCCATGCACCGCGCAAAGAATAAAAAGCAGTACGTCAAAAGGCGATTTCTACCTCTACGAACGCGCGACGACGCATCTCGAAGTTTTGTTCGCCTTCTAATGAACGGACGTCGAAAATGCGGAGCACGATGATGCTGTTTAATAAGGAAATTTGAGATGACCCTCCTTCGCGCTTTGCGCGTCTATTCGCCTCTTCTGCGGGCCCTCGGCACCGCTTCTTCCTCTATCTTCCTCTGCAGGTACTACCTACCTATTCGTCGACGTGCGCCTTGTACAAAAGCTCGAGGACCCGAATGCCGGGACTTATCGGCGGAGCGAAGTTTTACGTTTGGGAAAGACTTTGTTCCATTACGTGGACGCGAAAAAACTCCTGTAAACGTTACCGAGCAATATTACGTTATAGATTAAAAAAAAATAGCAACAATAGTAACGTAAGATTTACAGCAACGAGTATGTAAAAATTAGCCCGTTTAGGGGGTGAAATCTACCCTCAAAGTTCACTCTTAAAAAGTCTTTTTTCGACATATCTCTGCTTCTAATTGGTATTCCGCGACGGAACCAATTGGAAAATGCTCTTTGCGGCGACGCGAAGCTACTAGACATCGTTATAGCCACGGGGGTTGCAACCCCTATTTTTTATACCGGAAAAACCACATTTTTCGAAGATATTTTCGTTGTACTGATTCGAATATTGACTTGAAAATTGAAAAATAAATATTCTGGGCGGTGAAATGGAGCAAATAAGTTGACGTCTTCAAGGATTTCGCGTTAACCACCCCCAAACACGGTTACCACCCCTTCAGACATTGGTCATCTGCAATAACGAAGAAAATGTTTTTCTCAAGAAAATACGAATAAGATATGAATCGAGATATCGAATATCTTATATTTGAAGTCATTTATCACGGGGCAATAATTTCATCGTAAAATAGATCACCTTGGTCAAGATAAACTATAATTCGCGAGTGACTTTTTAATCCATCAATTCGTCTTTTCGTCTGATAATTTTTTACGATACCGTTTATCACCGATTATTCGTTTCGTAACTCATCGGTCGGGTATATATGTCGTGAAACTCCATGCTCGGTAATAAGTGTAGTCTTTTAGAAGCATCGAGTAGGTTTGTTCCTCCATCCGGACTCAACAATGAGAATCAATCCTTTGACTGTTGTACATTTATTATCCGCGTTTTTTCAAAATATTCAAATACAAGATGGAACGGCCAATCATAGAGAAATGGAGTTAGCAGAATCGATTAAAGATATACTGATAAGTGCCACAAATGATTTCAATGACGTGGATATGATTATTGAAGAGACATTACATTTTCAAGAACGGTACAAAGATCACGCGGCAAAAATAGTTGAAGATACAATACAGCATCATTTTCCTGATCCTGTTGAAGCACCAACAAATCATCGTACAGATGATGGAGAAGAAGTGAGTTTTTACTATAAACAGAGAGCAGTGGAATATTGGAGAAGTGGGAAAAATAAAAACTTGAAAATAGAAACTGTACAAAGAAGATTCAGAAAAGTTAAATCTAAAGCTCAATAAACTCAGTAAAAAACACGGGTATTTTGGTTTTCTCATCTCCCCGTGGCTTGCATGGTTAGTTTGACGCGATCCAGCCCAGTTTTTGCCTGGGCTCCTGATGGGTTAACGTCTCGGTGCGCGAGGCTCGACGACGACGTCCGCGCACGGATCTTCTCGGAGGTGGGTGGAGGCCTGGGCTCGCCTTGCCTCCGTGGCCCTTCTCGCTCCGCCGATTCAAAGAGCATCTCCCCTTTCTCGTCGGCGGTTCCTACGCAGGTGAGGCACAAAGACTTTACCTGACAGCACTGACAGAGAACTTCTCATATTACGTCACTGGCTGGATGTGCCTTTACGGGGCGGGCATTTAGACATCCCCGTTGCCAGGTTTCCCGGGCAGCAAGAGGCAACCGCCATAGGATTCTCCTCCCACGTCAATTCTCAAACTTCAATTGCGAACCGGAGGACTCGTTCGCGGAGATCGCTGCATCCCACAAAATATCGTCCCGCGCGTCATATCCTACGAAATCCCCGCGATCGAGTCTACCAAGAAAATCCGCCCAACGCAACCCCATTTCGCGAAGCCGTGCGAATCGGGCAGCGAGATTTGTGCCCCCTGCTCTCGTCCGATCCCGCTCCACGCGATCAAATAGCATAAAAGTTGCGACTTTTCTTAAAAACTTCCACTGAAAAATCGAGAGGCTCGGAATATTTTTCCATAGTTCATAAAAATGTCGTTCGCTGTCGAGTCGATAATCTACGGATTTTCAACGACTGGAATCGAGTGGCCCGATATTTCTCATATTTTTAAAGATCTTCCCTGATAGCTATGACCCGGAAACGAGTGGTTAAAAACCGTAGATGTCTTCTAGTTTAGTTGAATATATTTGTGTTCTTATCGTTATGTTATGCGGACCGGTGGTCTGGGGCCGAAAATTTGAGGCGTTTTTGGGATTTTTCTTCAAGGTCAAAATAACGAATACATAGAATTTCACGAGACACGGTTATTTTTTTTTCGTTTTTTTTTTCGAAAAACGTTAATCGAGTTCTGTGGCGCCTGGCTGAAGTTTAGGCCGGAAACTCGTCTTTTCGAAAAGCGAAACTCTCAAAAACGAATTTTCTGCGGCACATAACTCAATGCTCGTTAAGATACCAACGTTTGAAAAAAGATGGAAGGCATCGTTTTTTTTGTTTTTTTTGGCTGGTTGAGTCCACGTGGAACGGGCCTTACAGCACTCGTACTGCGTATTGATAATAGCGTATTGATAAGATAAACTGTCGTCAAATTGTCCTATTTGGCGTGGAATGCTCCGTATACATTTATATATATGTGTGTGTATTTTATTTCTCGCTCGTTCGTACTCCGCAACCCTTTTGGCGCGGAGAGCGGGGACTTGGATTTCCGTTGCATCAGATCTCGTCGAATTAATTTGACAAACCGACGCTGCTGTCATCGGGTTGCGGACGACGAAAACGGAACAACCATCGCCGACGGGAATTTTTTCCCCGCATTTCATAACGAGCGGACGACGTCGCGATGACGAAAACGTTCCCACCGTCTCTTCTATTTTGTCATTCAACGCTTCTCTTTCGACGATGAGAAATTCGAAGCCGGATGTCCACGCCCTGATTTCCAACGAGCAGCGGAATCGACGAGGTCGAACGCGCATCTTCGGTTCCAGTATAGGTACTCCTCAAAGGGCGCAATTCGTATGCGCGCGGCCTCCTCTCCTGCGCCGTCTTCTTCTACTCTGCTTCTTCTTAGGCCTGCCGGTTCCTCGCCCGGACGTCTTCGCGGCCGTTCCAACGGCGTTGAATAGAGCGCAGATCTGATTTCTGATCTGGTGCCGGTGCAGCAACTCGTCACTCTGCCGGGATACGCCTTCTCTCTTATTTCTCTTCTTCTTCTTCTTCTTCTTCTTTGCGCGACGAGCAAAGGACTCGCGCGTTTCTTTTATTACCTTCGAAGCTATCGCCTCTCTTCTAACAGACGAAAATCTTCATTTTCACAACAACGCCGCGTCGCCGACACCGGCGAACGTTGAGCCTCTGCCGAATGGAAATCTGCCCGTTGCTCCTCTCCCCCGTTGCAAATGGCTCCTCCGTCCGTCACAACGTTGCGATATCACGCCATTTCTCTCCATTTTTCAACTCGTTTCTTCGTCATTCCTCGTCTCCTTCTCCCGTCCTCAATTTTTTCGCACCGCCAAATTTTGCTCTCTCCAACTTTTTCTCACTTTTCCCCTATTTCCAATACTCCCCGAACGGTTGTTTTTTATATGCTTTCTGGCAGAACAAGCTGTTTCTTTCCGCCTATTTTTTCTGATGGCGTATATTCGTTTTTCAGTTCCTGCTAATTCGAAACTAAGGATTATAGAGCAAAATACCGTCCTACGTTTGAAGATATTGTTTCTTTAATTATATGATTCATTTTTATTCTTTTCATGATTCGATTTCGCGTACTCATTTGCCATGTATAAATCACCTCTTTACGAGTACCTCTCCCCGCAGGTAATTGTTCCACAGCTGGCTGAGCCATGGAATAATAAAATCGTACATTTTCTTTCGTTTTTTTCAATTTTTCCTATTTTTTTTCATTGTTATAACTATAATAATGATAAAAATAGCAACGAGCTCTGTAAAATTGGTAGATATTTATATTTATTTATTCACGTTTAACACACGAGCGTCGTCTCGTGGAACGTGCCCGTAAATTTTCACATTTTTCCAATCGCATCGGTCTCACAAATGACGAGTGTCCTTGGCGTGGAATACCAACTGCTGCGTAAATTCAGCACGATCGTGAAAATATTTCGAATCGAAAAACGATCAGTGCCTCGATGTCGAATTACTGTCGTGCCGAAATTTGAATTATGTATACTCGCTCGCAGAGATCGTTCAGACTCGCGGTGTGAAAGGCGATACGAGAGATGACGGATAAAAAGAGTGAAAATTCCCATGTCGAATCGAACCAGCCGCGACGTACCTACGGATCGTCGGCCAATAAATTCACATCTGGTGGAAATTGACGACTGATGCCACCCCGTGAAAGTGCTCCGCGGTAGGTACTTTTATTCGTGTTCGGATGTACCTACGCGGGGAAACGTTCGTGCGGAGATAGGCTTTCGCGTCGCGTTCCCATTGCGCGGCGCAGCAATGCGACAGGGACGAGAGCCATATGGTTGTTAGTTCCCATGCATCGCGGACCCCCCGTCAAATCGTGGAGATATTCCGGATAGCCGCCTACAACAGGTTGTTCTGCTGGCGCGAAACAGGATATAAATATCGATCTGTGACGCGTCGTCGATGATACTTCGGATACTGAAACTCTCGTTGGTCGAAGAGATACTAAAAATTTATTGATAAAAAACGGTCACTAGGAGCCAATAAATTTGTATTCTTTGAGTTTCACTTTCATAGGAGATTTGAAATTATAATGTTACTAGTTAGAGTTCCTTCTCTTACTAGCTAAAATTGCTAAAATACTAAAAATTGCACGACCAACTCGTATTTTTCGAACTTCTCCGATCTCACCTCGAAGCATCGTTCCCAGTTAGGGAGGCAGAGTTGGGAAAATAGCAATGCAAAGGTAACGCGCTACCATAACCTGGGACAATGCGTTTCGGATAAGTTCTCCATTACAAATTAGAAAGGCAACGCGTAACGATCAAATGCTCTATTACAAATTCGAAAACGTAATTTTACAAATTACTAACCGTACCTTTACAAATTACGTACGAAAAAAGTATTTTGGAATGGACATTACGAACAGAAAAAGTGCGCGCAATAACAGCATGCAAATTAGAAACCTGCGCATTGCTACCGTATTATTTTATCTCGCGCAAATCGTTACGAGAGTAAGGCAACTTTTTTATTTGTAACGGAATACTCGTCGTTACAAATTACTTTTATAAATAACAAAAATCCACTACCAATAACAAAGTTGCGCATTCCTTTTTTAAATTTGTAACGCGCCACGCGTTCGTTACACGTTACTTTATTTATTTGTAGTGTAGCACTCGTTCATTGCTCGTTACTTTTTCCAATTTGTAATGGAGCACTTATACATTTTATATTATGCAGTGTAACGTGTACGAACGCAGTAATGCATTATCAAAGTAATGCATTGTTCACAACTCTGTTAGGGAAAAAAATTAAAAAAACTGAACAACAAATTATTTCCATGCTGTTTTGACCAGCTGTAGTCGAAAAATTAGTTTTTCGATCAATGGAATACGTCATGATTTTTTTCAAAAAATTCATACAAAATACAACATTCACAAGGTTCCATGTTGGGAAACAAATTTTTTTAGCCATAGCCAAAGATGGGCTTCAAATGACTTCTAGCGAGAGAAAATAAAACACAATTTTAAAAATGGGAAAACGAATCAAAATTACAGAAAAAGATAGAGATAAAAAGAGCTCAAAATGTAGCTGAAGACTTCTTTTTGCATGCATAAAAACATATTAGATAATCACAGATGGGCAGCTTTCAGGTCACGTGACAATTTATCGATACTTTACCAAATAATATTAGGGTTTTTTTCCTGAGATGGCGTATGTACGTGGGTCTTTCGGTTTCATACATTTATTTTATAACTAAAAAAAAACTTCGCCCATTTTCCCAGACAGGATTAAAAAATTGCATTCCTCCAAAAGTACATATTCTCCTCGTTATTTGGCGTCGGGGCAGAGAAATTGAAAAAAAACCGATCGTGTTTGGTTTCTTCTTCTAAAAATGACCGAATTCATTTTTAACAATGACTCCTCTCGTTATGTCGAGTGTTTTTCTTTTTTAATTTAACAAAATGATTCGCTCGATTATTGGAACGATGGATTCCATTTGTCAAATCGCCCAATTTCATTTCCTCCGTTGACCGTCTGATTTCTACAAAAACCACAGAAACGTCACATTTTATCCTCTCCGTTCCTCTTTATTTACATCTGATTTTCAAATTTATCATTATCGATCTACTCAAATTCATTGTATACCACGTGTGATTGTATTTTCCAAATTTCCCGAATTTACACTCCCGTCCAGTTTTCCCCGACAAGACTTATCGCTAATTTTTTCTCTCCAGCGAGCAGATTCTTCTCCGAGGACTAAAGAGGCTCGGAGATTATTTTGAAAAAGTGTCCCCTCGCATTTATTAATAATAATCCGTTAAACTGGTAATCGCCAAAACTGGATTTCTAAAGCAGCTCTCGTTAATATTATCTCGAACATTGGTCAAAGTCTTGGCTCGAGGTTCCGTGTAATTAGAACACCTTGCTGCTCGGCGCGGCAGGCGCGGCAGGTGAACCTCTCTCGGGGGCTTTAAAGCTCGTGGGCTCAGAGGGATGATGGCTCGAGGTACACGCCGCGCCCCGGTCTTTCACGACGCGCCTACGCCGCCGGAGGTGAAACGCAGGCCGTGCGATTCTCTTCGGCGAGGGTAGAGCAAGGGAAAAAGGAATCCCTCTTCCCGGAGTCACTCGTTACTTCGGGGCTTATCCTCCATTACGTTCCGCCGGACACTCGGCAATTCCTCTTTAGCCTGCGCGCATTTTTACCCTGGTTTAACTCGGTCGCCTCGCCCCCTCTCCCGCTCTCGACGATCTCCTCGTGCCGGACCGGCCACGGGATCCGGCCCAAATAATATCCCATGGTTGTCCGTAAGTCAACCGTGCGATAGCCATGGGATTAGCCGCGAATCGCGGCTGCGACCCTGCGCGCACTGCCCTGCGCGCGATTCGAATCATTGAAATGTCAACCTGATTTCACCGAGATCGCGTCGACAAAAGCGAAAAAAAACTGCTCCTCGACTCGTTGGAAATCCGTGAAAGAAGGTTTGAACTCGCCGAAGGCGACTGACTCCGGAAAAATTTTCAACCAAGCAGCCAAACCCGTAAAATCGACGAGGATAAAAACAAGCGAATAAATAGGATAATAATGATAATATATTACAAACTAGTCTCGCTATATTCAAGAAGACGAAAAATCCAGCCTACTGAAATACGAGTTCTCAATATCAACAATGCGAATTTCTATTTCCCATTTAAATAACACGGTGAAGACAGTTTTTTATTTTCTTGATTTTATATTTCGACGATGGCATATCGTAGAGATTGCTTCGAGATGTAATTTTATAGAGAATTTAACGCTCTACAAAAAAGGTCTCTAGAACTTTTTCGCTAAACGTCTCCGTTCGAATGATATTCTAGTTTAAAGATGGAAATGTGCGAAAATTCATCGCTTTTTAAATATTACAGGGGAATTATTGATTCTATCGAAAAATATCAATTTACTTTTTTGTAGACCATCAAATTGATTGTATAAATTTTCTCATTTATAACAAATATAAAATTGGTTCTACCGAGTGAACATCTAGGAAACAAGATGGATAAAATACTCACGAGTAAAATATCGTTGTTCGTCCTTGACAACAATATGTATCGCCAAATTTTTGCAAGTTAATTTTTTGATCACGAATTACAAGTATTTAATAAATTATTACAGCGTGATCTTTGCAATGTCACGCATTTTGTATCATTTTTTGTTTACCGATTAACGAAATATTTGCGAATACAGTCGCGTATATTTTTGTCATTATATTAAATTAGATTACCGTATTATATTTTATTATGTTCGGAAAGGGGTAGCACCGAAAAAGTGACTAACGATATTCTACTTCTTGGAAAACTGCCAACAACAAATTTTAGGGTTGATATCAGGTTAATCGGATAATCGAAACTTATTACCGATAATTAGACTAATCCGTGAGGAATGAGATTTTCCTCGCGTTTTCTGGTGTGCGTGTTTTTTTTTCTCCGCGATAACACGAGTTTTGACGGGATTAGAAAATCTGTGTGGCGATCAACGATGTAACGCGTGGATAAGGCCGAGGTGGGGGATGAAGAGAGTTGGAGGGAAGGGAATCGGCGAGGGAGGGCGATGGAACGCCAAGTCTCGGCGATAAGGGTAGAAACGTAGATCATTGACAGGCTTCGCTCGTCACATCCGAAAGCAAAGATTTCGCCGGCGATAGCGGCAAGCTAAGAAGCTTTTACCCGGTTCATAATACTCGAACATCCCCGGCGAACCACTACAGCACGAGCGTGACCTGGTCCCCCTAAGAACGAAGAGATCGCGAAAGACCACCCGTTGACAAGTGGTTCCGCTACCGTTGACGATCTCGATGCCTAACCCGGCGATAAGTACCCCGCTAATATCCCAAAGCCTTGTATTATTAAAACTTGTCGGACAGCCGATCCGCAGCCGTATGGTTACACATCCCGTTCGCACCGATCGTCGACCCTAACGCACCGATTCGAGGCGCGTCGACGATCGATTTTCCCAATTTCCTGTCGATTCTCCCGCCTACTTCCTACGGGCGACCCTTGACGAAGAGGAATCCAGTTGTCGATTTTCCACCGATTCGTATTTATATTTTCATTCGTAATCGCATTTCCATCTTCGGTGGCACTTGCAGTGGTATTTGCCTTTGTATCTTTATTGGTAGTTGTACGTGTATTTTTATTTCTATTGGTGCTGATTTGTATTTCTATTCGGATTTCGGGACTCGGTCGACGAATCTCGTCAGCTGTATCGAGAATTCACCGATTACAGTTCTCTCATCGAGACGAGGCACAACTCACGCCTGTTTCGACCGCAACGATCTTTTTCTTAACTTCTCGTTTCTCTGATACCAGAGGAAATAGGAAGCTGAAAAGCTGAGTTTTCACTGGATCTCCACGTTTTGAGGCACCTTCGACTATTTGCAGTCGGACCTCTGTGTGTATCCATGTACGTATGTGCGTACATACGCGATCAAATTTCTGTCCCGACGATATCTCGAGAACGAGTGCACGGATTTTAGTCAAATTGGGCTCGATCAACGCGGCTGTTCTTGTTTTAGAAGTGATCAGATTTTCGCATTGCTCGGAGCAGCAGTTTTCCCGTAATTCGAATAACGAAATTGCCAAAAATAAAATAAATCTGTCGACATCTTCGGAACGGACGAACCGATTGGCATCCAAATTTGTATCCCCGAAGGTTTTTGGGATCGTTGATCGCGAATCTAAAGCCAGATTCGGAAAATCCAAAATAGCGAATCCTATACGGTATTAAAAAATCTACGAATCAAAAAATGTTCAGAGTTTGAGAAAAAATAGCACGCTTTGCACTTCGTGGATTCGATTATTCTAATCGATGACAAATATTCGAGCTCTTCGTTACCGTAAATTCTTGTGCTTGGTAACTAGTCTATGCTGAATTAACGAATACGACGATAATTGGTTCTATCGTTGCTTCAATTTCCGAATATTCGTACGATCAGAAAAATTGGTTCTTCTAAATAAACAATTTTGGTAAAATTGACACGTCGCCTAATTTTATTTGCTATTTAAAACGAATGAATACTAAAAAAAATGATCTCTGGAAAAAACGAAGTTAGCTAGGCGCTAATTTTTGCGACGAGAATGGAACTTCCAAGGGTAAAATCGCATCGGTAATTAATTTCGTCGGAGTGAAACAAGAAGCTGAGAGGAAGGAGGGAAAAAATCAATAACAAAAAATCCGATCGCAAACTCGATTTTTGCAGGCGATTTGCCGCGTAACTTTACGGTTCCGCGGATCTTTATCCATCTCGATGCCAGGAGGGGCCGCCGGATCGGGGATGGATGGGAGGCTTAGGAGCGGAGAGCAAACGTCAGATGATTCAAGATGGAGTCACATAGTCAGAGCCGAGCATCTGCCTTCGCGCGCATGTTCGACTGCCCTCGGTGAATGCGTTTGCTTTCGAAGAGAGTGTCGGGGATAGTTTAGAGAGTATTACATCTATCCGCGCTCGCTCCGCGGCGTGTACCGAAAATTTACCTGGATCTACCTTCCGGCACGCATCAACGAGCCTGACGAACAAAACGAACAATACCGCATCACCCCAACTAAATACCTTCCTCCCCGACATTTTTTCGCCCAAATTTCCTACATTTCTATCCGATCTTCCGGGGGTAAAAATTCGGAGAACGCGTTTGCCAATCGTCCAGGAAAATCTTTGACCATCATCCAACCTCGTATTCTCCTTCTCTCGTCGAATTGCAGCTTTTTCCATTCGACGATAAGAAAGTTTGTTTTTGAATCCTCTCGCTTGGAACACGAGGTGGAATTTTTCGAATTTTTGGGGCACATCTTTCAAAGATACTACCGCGTAACAAGCTCGTCGCATTTTTTATTTGATTTTTGTCTTTATAACTAGGGCTTCGACAGATCCTGTCAATATATAGAGTTCTCGCTGTATCGTCTACGTATAGGGTGTTGAAAAAAGATACACGGGAGTAGCGTCGATAGGAAGTAACTCGATAGCGAAGTGACGATGTCTTCCCAAATAATTAGCCCCTGGGAATCGAATGGTGATATCGGATTTTGGGTCCGATGCGAGGACTAACGTTTCCACCAAGAGTCGATATGTTTTCGGCGCGAATATTCTCGCTGAATCCGAATTCGAATAAAAAAACAGTGGTTTCCACTTGGAATTTCAAAGTTGGGCGTCATAATCGTCCCTCTGGGGCGATCGGGCCCAAAATCTGATATCACCGTTTCGCCTTACCTCGTACCCAGGCTACTCACAAGGAAACCTTTCGAACCCGAACTCGCCGATTTCGATGATCTTGATATATGTTGTAGAACATCGAAATATAAGAGACACGTAATTTTTTATATGTGCTCTTAAGCCCGTTTAAGGGGTGAAATCTACCCTCAAAGTTCACTCTTAACAAGTCTTTTTTCGACATATCTCTGCTTCTAATTGGTATTCCGCGACGGAACCAATTGGAAAATGCTCTTTGCGGCGACGCGAAGCTACTAGACATCGTTATGGCCACGGGGGTTGCAACCCCTATTTTTTATACCGGAAAAACCACATTTTTCGAAGATATTTTCGTTGTACTGATTCGAATATTGACTTAAAAATTGAAAAATAAATATTCTGGGCGGTGAAATGGAGTAAATAAGTTGACGTCTTCAAGGATTTCGCGTTAACCACCCCCAAACACGGTTACCACCCCTTCAGACATTGGTCATCTGCAATAACGAAGAAAATGTTTTTCTCAAGAGAAATACGAATAAGATATGAATCGAGATATCGAATATCTTATATTTAAAGTCATTTATCACGGGGCAATAATTTCATCGTAAATTGGATCACCTTGGTCAAGATAAACTATAATTCGCGAGTGACTTTTTAATCCATCAATTCGTCTTTTCGTCCGATAATTTTTTACGATACCGTTTATCACCGATTATTCGTTTCGTAACTCATCGGTCGGGTATATATGTCGTGAAACTCCATGCTCGGTAATAAGTGTAGTCTTTTAGAAGCATCGAGTAGGTTTGTTCCTCCATCCGGACTCAACAATGAGAATCAATCCTTTGACTGTTGTACATTTATTATCCGCGTTTTTTCAAAATATTCAAATACAAGATGGAACGGCCAATCATAGAGAAATGGAGTTAGCAGAATCGATTAAAGATATACCGATAAGTGCCATAAATGATTTCAATGACGTAGATATGATTATTGAAGAGACATTACATTTTCAAGAACAGTACAAAGATCACGCGGCAAAAATAGTTGAAAATACAATACAGCATCATTTTCCTGATCCTGTTGAAGCACCAACAAATCGTTGTACAGAATGCTGTTCGTGGTAATCAGAAGTTATCAACTTCGGAAAATCGTGTTCATATTATGTACGTATAAAAATACACAAAATATTCAAAATCAATTTGGTTTTTTCAAAGTAAAGTGCTCACAGGTCTCATTTTTGATTTAGATTTAACTTTTCTGAATCTTTTTTGTAGTTTCTATTTTCAAGTTTTTATTTTTCCCACTTCTCCAATATTCCACTGCTCTCTGTTCATAGTAAAAACTCACTTCTTTTCCATCATCTACACTTAAAAGACTACACTTATTCCCGAGCATGGAGTTTCACGACATATATACCCGACCGATGAGTTACGAAACGAATAACCGGTGATAAACGGTATCGTAAAAAATTATCGGACGAAAAGACGAATTGATGGATTAAAAAGTCACTCGCGATTCATAGTTTATCTTGACCAAGGTGATCCATTTTATGATGAAATTATTGCCTTGTGACAAATGACTTTAAATATAAGATATTCGATATCTCAATTCATATCTTATTCGGAAATCGGCGAGTTCGGGTTTGAAAGGTTTCCTTGTCAGCGCATCCCTTCGTCCGAGGGGAGTCTCCGTCGACGCCCCTGAAGTCGAGGTGGGGAAATTCTCGGGGCCAATGGCGAAGGACCATGCTCCTGAAAACTCCGGGGAAGCAACTCATCAAAAAGTCTAGTCGACGATCAGCGTCAGTCAGAATTCGCTTAAGTCTGTCATCGGAAGCAAACAGACTTGTTGACTCGCGACTCGGTGTTGTGTTGTTTTCACGTTTGTTCGCGAGGAGAACACGAACGAGGAGACCGTACGCGAACGAGAAGAGCCGCGCCACGAATGCCGGAGGAAAGTTTTTCACACCATTCTCATCCTCCTCGTTGCTACCGACGGAAGCTGCGAGGATTTTTGCGGGTTTCTCAAAGTGCCGATCTTGGGATTTTCACGCGCACCACGTGATCGTGGTACCCCGTACCCGAATCCTCAACGATGCAGAGCCAGGAGGCACAGCTCGGTGGCCACAACGTGCCAGCGCTGCCTCATTTATCGTCCTCGTCGCAGTCCAAAATGCCAGCCTCGTCGAGTAAGTCCAAAATTTCTCATCCACTTCGCGCATTCGTCCCTCAAAAACTCCTCCATTTCTTCTGCTCTTCCTGCAACTCCTTCGTCTTCTTCCTCCTCGTCGTCTCCTTCTGTTTCTTCCCTCCAGAAACTGCACCTCAAAATTTCCATTTCGATTCCGAAAATTCGCATGCAAAAATTTCGCAATCTTCCTCTCACCCCTTTTTTCCTAACGTCGCACGAGAAATCGTCAACTCGAGTTTACCGCGAGCTCATCTTACAGTTTCCTCGTCGTCACACTTGCGCAAAGGAGTTCTCGTCCCTTTCGTAAAGTCTTCTTCGCCGATTCTTCTCGTCAAGATTCTTTCTCACCAAACTCGACATTCACTCGAGATCCTCGACGCAAATTTATCGCGGTATCATTCGTCCCCGCGATACCTGTTTCCGACTTTCATCTGTCGCGAGCTTTCCAGAGCCGAAAATTGTTCGTTTCTTTCCTCGTCAACACCGACGCCGCGTTCGTTCTCTCATTCCAAATCCTGCGCTCCAAAAATTCCCCCAATGTCGAGGCTGAAAAACTCCAATATCTCATTCCTTCAATTTCTATCGTCCCGTCTATTTCTCCGTACAGCTCGCCTGCTTCGTCCAAGACGAAATTTCGTTGAAAAAAGAATTCATCAAATTTCACGCGAATAGTATTTCGTTTTTTCTTGTCCCCTCGACAGAGCAATATAGAAAATGAAAATATCGAAATTTCCATCGCGAATAATTATCAAAACAAGTCGTAAACAGGAAAATACAGATGAAAAGTCCCGAGAATAAGTAATTAAATATTATCGGATACAATAATTACAAAAATATATATATATATATATTTTAAAAAATATTATCCACATAAGAAAATGATTATTCACGCTGTGTACAATTTTTCGCTCATTTTCCAATAATCGGTCGAATCATTCGAGTCAAAGGAGTATCTTCGGCGGGACAGCGGCCCAAAAAAACGTGGCGGTATAACGGTGATGGAAAAAAGTGAAGAAAAACAGACTTAGCAAAAGTAGACAAAGCGAGGAGAAAAAATACAGGGTCTCGCTTAGGACAGAAGTAGTAAAAGTAGCCGATTAAACGGACAGGGTAGCAGCGGTTGGCAGATTAAAATAAAGTTTCCCCCGAAAGTAAAATTCCTCGTTCTTGTTGGTAGTTGTTTCGCAAGCTAGTCGTCGCGGAGGTATAGAATAGCCGTTGGCAAAAAATGATCGTTGTAGCCCGTAACGATGGTATGTTACGAGGAATGCGGGAGAAAACGTTGGGATAAGGATTACTAGCCGACGCGAAGAGTTTGAAGAGGGTGTAAAATAGCGTGTTTCTATCGCGACGACTCGTTGGGTGGGAAAGTGCTGCACCCCCCGGGCGGGGGGGGTGAAGAATTTCGTAGGTAGGAATCGTTTGACCGAAACTGAAGCCACAGAAAAACCGCCCCTACTATTCGCCAGTAGAAGGGTAACGCGAAGGACAGCCGCGAAACATCGTCGTTGACCCAAAAATAATGATTCTCGTTAACCACGAAACCTCGGTCGTAAAGCTCTTTTGATCGCTGCACGAAGACGTAGATTTTATACGTTTTCCGCATTTCTCGTGGGACCAACCGATCGATGACCGGATCGGTCCGTTATCGGTGTTCCATTGCAACTTCGCGTCGCGCTACAGGTATAAACGATATACCTGACTTCGACGCTCCTTTCGCATTCATAGCCGTAAATGCATAGAGGACAACGATTTAATTCACCTCTTCGAATCACTTTTTTTCCCCTTGATTTTCACCTTAATTTTCGATTCCACAAAACCCCACGCCCTTCGAATTCCCGTTTCACTTGCGTTCGATCAGCCTCTACCTACCTACATTTGTCCACATTCTCATCAGGGTATTCGCCTTATTTCACAAATGTCCAATTCTACGAAGCCTTCAAAACCATTTTGTCACATTGTCTACGCGAAATTATATTTCTCAAAACCGTTTCGTCGGTTCTTTTGCCAAATCGTATTCCCAAAATTGTGTTCATCCGGTTTTTTTCTGCAAAATTCTACTTGTCAACTTGCCATTACGAACCTTTTTTTTTGTACAGCTGTATTTCGAGCTTTTTGTTGCTGTAGCATTGACCGCTCGATCTTGTTGTCAAGATTCGATCAGCGATGTGAAATTCTTGTGGAAAAAAAATAGGAAATAGGTGGATGTAGAGAAAAGTGCGTCCATTTTGTTGTGGGGTTTTTTGGGGGTCGCGCGGAGAAGGATATTTCGAGGGGGTTGAAGGGAGACGAGTTCGATTAATAACACCGAATCGCTTCATCTCGTGTGAAACAAAAAACCCATGTGGCATTTAAACGCCGTTCGCTCGCATGAGAAAATAACGGCAGATGTTGGAAACAATATATACGCGCAATATGGTTCGAATCAGCGCGCGATGAGTCCAACAGGTTGACGCGCGTGGGTTGCGCACTCCTGGCGCCGCGTCATTCGGTCGCGGATTCTTGGCGCTACCCCGAAATCACCGGACACGCCAGGAAAAGATAGAGGAAAACGGAATTCCGATTTTCCGCGAAGACCAAAAAAAAAACCCCTAGAAAAACGCACCGATTTTAAAGAAAATAAAATCCCTAGTCGCATTAAAAAAATCGTACAAAAATAAATAAATCAGAAATAAAAGATTATTCGGATTATTTGACGGAATTATCGCTGAAAATGAGAAAAAACAACGACAAAATGTCACGAAGTCATTTCTGTCTCGGTGTCGTGTTTAGACAGCAGCTCTTTCCTCTTCAGATCTGCTACATTGAATCTGAAGAACAAAAGCTTCGTATAAACAGCAAATAATTTTGTAAGCTTATAAATCGGAGAAAAAAGTGGTTCAAGCATTTTACAAGCCTTTCCCTATCTGCGTAACTACAATTCCGAGTTTTTCAACGTCTTCTCTGTATATTCGATTATTCCATCTCGTTTCTCTCGTATTTCGTAGTCGCTGATTGTTGTTACTTGAAATTTGTCCGAATCTGCATTTGTTCTCGCTCCAACTCGCCTCCATCAACTCGTAGACCATCATTATCATTGTGATTGTTGATAACCCGGTGAATTTCCTCGAGCTGATTGATTTGTCACAGAATTTCTCTTCACTTTTACGCGTCACGTTGAAATCCATTGGTGAGAAAAAGCGGAGCAAAAAAAAAGTCTGCGCATGAATTTGTTAACGGTAACTAGTAGTTTAGTAATTAGTGATTCGTCGCAGTTTTTCAGGCCCGATCCGATAATTCTCATGCCATTTTCTCCACCGCGATTTTCGGTTCAAATTTAATTCGATGGTTTTCGCGTTGTTTGCAGTAACATTCGCACGATTTCGATTTCGTGGGTGATCGGATCGTCGTCGACGTCGTTAACCGAGCATGGGAATTTTTCGACATGTGCTACGGATTCAGGTGAAACGCACGCGGGTCGGCAGATGCGCGAGCCAATCGTAGTCACAGGGGTTGACGTTTTTCTCGCAACGCTCATCCCCCTCATTTCTCACATCGGACGGGAAAAGACCAAAGCTGCGAGCGAATGTAATCACCAAAATCGTTATCACGCGTTCGTTTCCGATATCCCAGAACGACCAGATGCAAAAAAGCTCCGTATCGATGGCAGGAAAGTTGCGTTTTGCAAACTCGACGCAAAATAGACCGAAACAAAAAACCCAACGAACATTCCGTTAATTACATTAATTGAAATTGCACTGGGCTAGATTTTTTACTTACATTCCAATCGATGAAAACGTCGAGTTCCTGATTTCTCCGCCAAAAAACGGCTCGAAAAATGTTGGCGACGGAAAAATGATGAATTTTCGCCGCCGGCAACGTATTTTTTTTTTGTCGTACAAAATATTTTCGCAGCTGAGAAACGAGGTTCCGATGATATAACGCGAAGAACGAGGGTGGAAATCTCGCGGCGTTGGATCGATCGCGAGTCGGAGAAAAAAGCAGATCCTTCGAAATTATTCACGCGCGGTTTTGCAACTCTTCCTTCGTGTTCTAAACTCTTCTTTCGCCGCAGCTTGTCGCGTGCGAATTATATCAGGCGGATTCGGCACTCCTTTGCGAATAAAATAAGAGAAATCGATTTTTTCGACCAGTCGAAATGGGAGAAACACAGATGAACACGCGAGCTTTCGTTTCTACGCATTTTTTTCCCCAGGTTTGCAATTTTTTTTTAAGGAAAAAAAATAAAAAAATAAATAAATTAAAAACAAACAGCCGAAGAACGGGCGAATTTCTCGTTGTTGCTCGGCTACGCTAGATTCGTTGTTTTCGTCTATCGACAGGGGCTGGAGCACGGGAACGAAACGAACATCGAGGCACGCGAATCGTCAAACGCAATGTCCACCCTCGATCCGCTCGCTGAATAATTAACGAGTGACAAGTTGTTGTAATACCCGCGCGTACGAATGTAATTTTCATCGCGGTACCGACCGCAGGTTTGCCTCGCGTGATTCTGTCCCCGCGGCGTGTCTTTGCTTTCCTTTCTTTTTTTCCTTCGTAGGGAAGATTGTCGTAGGTCTACCCTCGCCGCGGTCGCTTTGGAGACGAGGCGAAAGTACATGGCATTAAAAGCACCCGCGAGCCACGGATAAGTTGTTTCCTGTCCCTTCGACGACGCGTCGGCCTCCCGTCAACCAACCCCGCGCGCATTACGCCCTTACGCCTGCTTTTTTCTATCCTTTATTTCCTTTTTCTCTCCTTCTTCCCCGTCGTCGCTCGCCGGCCCGTGGACGAATCGTTGGAAACCGAGAGTATTAATTATGCAAGGTAAAAATAGAGTCGGGATGGCTGGGCATCGTTCATGTTCATTGAGTTGGTGCGAGCAACGTGCGATTAGTTCGCGAGACTGTTGAAAACTCTGGCTGAAACTTTCTCATTCGTGCAGTCATCGCGGCGACTTCGTCTCCTCCGACGTCCATCGACGTGACAACTGACTAACGTATGCAATTTCGTACCCAGCGTTTTTTCCCCCAGCCACGCGTAGTGGAAACACTTCGTTTCGCCCAGAATCAAGCTCGAATGATCTGGCAAAGCTGCTACCCGGATCCCGAAGAGGAGTTTTATTTCACTTTCTATGTGTATGAAAATATGTATTTTTCCAGCTTTCCAAAAACTCTGTAATGCATATGAAACATATTGCGATAATTACCTACGCATTATCATAGGGTTTCGAGAAAATGCTTCGAGAAGCCAGCTTTGAGGAATCAACACGATTATTTGTAAGAAACATCAGTGCATTACGTGTAATTTTATTGTGTGAATAAAAAAAAAACAAAACATTTTTTCCCTGTTAAATAAACGAGAAATTAAAGTAGGCAATTAACATTTATTTCAACAATCTTAGTATCCATCCTGTCTCATCTGTACGAAACTATAGCGAACTCGATGAATAGGCGGGCAAAAAATATTTTCAACAATTTGTACTTTCTTGCGAAAACCATCTTTATAGAAGTAAACGGTTGTTTTCCAATAACGAAGGAGTGTCGTGCCCAATGGGCTCCTGATGGCGTCGCGTGGCCCAGCCTCCCAGGTTCATTTTGTTTCCTCTGTTCTACCGAGAAATGCTGTGGGAAATTCCGAGCAAATCTGTACGAAAAGTGTACGAAATTCCGGGGATATTCGCTTCTCCGCGTCATTCTCTCGGGGAGGGAGCCGTGTGTTATAAAGTCCGGTGCTACATAGAATAGGACCTTCTGGTTGAACTGTAAGTTCCGCGCGGACGGACTTCTTCGCTTTAATCTTCCGAAGAATGGGTGATATTTTGGTAGCGGTACCCGTTCGCCATTGAAAGAGCCAGTCGTGTCGTCAATGACTGCGCGATGAATGGATCAATTTGTCGCCAAGTTAGCGTCCATCATCGGTCCGCGTCCACCTTTCCTCGGTGCTCCCAGGATCCGTCGCCTCGTCCGAGGCCCACGACGCGGACACGAGCTTGTTGTTGTCGTCTACCTTGGGCCAGGGCCCAAAACATATTGTGATAAATGGGCCCGACTCGCTCTACCCTCGTTCCATTCAGAAAAATATAGGAGGCACGCTACGTCGACGAATTCATGAACTGCGACTTGAATAGACCGGACGTGGCTGCTCGCTGAATTCACCGTTCAAGTGAGCAACCCGAAATATGACACTTGGAGCCTGGTATCGCGATCTCTCGATCGGATCCCCATTATTCGAGGCTTTTATAGGCCCGTTTAGTCGAAGGTTAAATGCTTTCGAAGCTGCACACCCCATTCATCGGAGGATGGAAGATGCAGCAAAGTTATCCAGAGACAATCGTTCCTCGACTTGCCTCTTATTTTTTTCCTCTTTCCTCTCCTCCGCTGCTTCTCCTCCCACCCGGCGATTTCATTCGTTTCTCTCGATCATCTAATCACGTCTCCGCGCTTTCTCATCTCCAGGTCGCATTCTCTACGACATACCGTGCAAAGTCTGCCGTGACCATTCGTCCGGCAAACATTACGGTATTTTCGCCTGCGACGGATGCGCCGGATTTTTCAAACGGTCCATCAGGAGGAATCGACAGTACGTCTGCAAGGCGAAGTCCGAGGGCGGATGTATGGTCGACAAAACTCATCGGAACCAGTGCAGAGCTTGTCGATTAGCCAAGTGTATCCAGGCCGGCATGAACAAGGATGGTGAGTACGAATCGAACCATCTACTCCCTCGCTTAATTTCCTAAAAAAATTATAGAAGCAGGTTCTGCTCTTTTTTCTCGTGCATACAATTTTTTCTTTTTTTTCTTCTTTTTTTAAATCTCTTCCGTAGTAAAAAATAGGTAATCGTTTTGCTTTATTTATCGTTAATTAACTACCGAACTTTGGTGTGTGTTTATGTATGTATATATTTCACTTGCATCTACATTATACTTGGGACGGTGCGTATATCTCTCGGATTTGATCAGCTCGCGACATTTTATTACTTGTCATATTCGTTACTCGTTTAACGACGGCCAACGTGATTCTGAACGACGGTGCTTTTCGCAGCCGTGCAACACGAGCGGGGACCGAGGAACTCGACCCTGAGACGGCAGATGGCTTTGTATTTCAAGGAACCAGAGGTGATGATGCCGGGGGTCGCGCAACCAACGTCCGCTGGTGCTTTGGACTTGGCGTTACCCAAACCTCCGACCGAGCCCAGAGTCTCCGTGGCTGGACCAGTCCATCACCATTCCGTACCACATCCGATATTTTGCAACGGCATGAGCATACCGAAGGTAAGAAGCTCGCGTGGATGAGACTGACTTGGGAAAACGGATCGTTCCAGCGAAATTCATCCCGCCTGCCGACAATTATCGGGACGATCAAAAGCAACGATTGCGAACCGAACAAATCGCCAAGCTCGCTTCTATGTGGTTCAATTAATTCGAACCGCATTGTCACGTGTTTGCAAGATCTACGCGTTTTATTCAAATTCGCCAAACGGTTTTTGAGAAAAAAAAATGGCAAACCAAGCGAAAGTCTCGTTTTCAAATTAACTTTTGATAATTCGTTCCATAGATTTCAGATGTAATAAACGCGATGTATTTTTTTCTCAAGGTCAATCAAGGAATATTCGTTATCAAAAATTTGCGCGTATTCCAAATTTCATTGGAAAAGGGTGCGAATGTAAATACATTTCTCGCAGTTTAGGTACTTTCCATTAGGCACGAGTTCGTGATAACAAATTAGATTATTTGCATGCCGTAATTTGAGAGATATCCAACATCCTCAAGGTCGCGAGTTTTTTTTCCTGCAATATCTGTCTTGGTACCGCGTGTAAAATTTGCCGTGTTGTGCTTTCAGCTTGCCACCAGCCTCTCCGGTCTACCGGCTCTGCCGATGGTTCCATCGCTTACCGCAGAATCCGTTTGCGAGCAAGCAGCTCGGTTGTTGTTCTTGAACGTGCGTTGGGCCCGCGGTCTGACGACCGGGACCGGTCTGTCGATAGAGGATCAGCTGACTCTTCTCGAAGCATCGTGGCGAGAGTTGTTCCTCCTAGCCGCGGCCCAGATGCTTCCCGGGCTCGACCCAACGCCGCTTCTTCCGCCGAGTCCTCAAGGGCTGGGTCTGTCCGTCGAGGTTACCAGGTTTCGCGCAGCCCTCGCAGGCTTCCACGCCATGAATCTCGATTCCCACGAGTTCGCCTGCATCAGAGCGATCGTCCTCTTCAAGGCTGGCCTCGACAACGAGACTGCACCGAGCAGCAGCAGCAGCAGCGGATCCACGTCGCCCAGCAGCACCAGTCGCCTCCGCGACGCCTCCTGCGTCGCCCGGCTTCGGGACGGGGCCCAATTCGCTCTTGGTCAACGATTGAGCGGTGCGCCTCTGGGAGCCCTGAGGTTCGGAAAGCTCCTCCTACTCCTGCCAACTCTCAGATCCGTCACAGCTCACGCCATCGAGGACTTGTTCTTCAGGAGAACGATCGGCATCATTCCCATCGAGAAAATCATCTGCGACATGTACAAAGCCGCGATCGTATGAGGACGCCTGGTCATTTTCGCCCACGAACTGGCAAAGTAGACAAGATTCGTGGCTGGACTTGCGAGCAAACGATTTCGACGTTCAGAAGAGCGATCGCGGGGAAGTCGCGACCTTGGATGTAAAAAAACGGTTTTAGCGAAAACTAATAAATATCTGTGATGCGCACATATCACGTTCATGGCTCCTCCTTCGACGCCTCCAAGGTCGTCTTTCTGACCCGGGCAGAAAAAAAATGCAAAACAAAACTGGGGCCCGAGGGATAAATGAAAGAAAGGGGAAAATGGTCGACGCGGGTGGAGATGAGTATTTTTCTATTAAATTTTAACGTGGGAAACGCACCTGGTGCGTGAATTGCAATAAAATACTGCTACCGTTATATATATCTATGTATATATATATAAATATATATATATATATATTGTATATTATATATATAAATATAAATAAACAATAACCGGAGGTAAAAATGATGCTAGATCGAAGTTTAGATAGTTGGTAAGATGACTGTAAATAATAATAATAGCGACAGCCTATGATCGACGAGATGTATCAATCGATTGTTTCAAAAACGTTAACAAAAGACGAGTTTCTTCATCGAAAGATATTTTATACGGTTAGTTATCGTGAATCCATGCTGAGGATATTCAGGATGCGACAAAAGAATTTCGCAAAGCGTTTCGCATCGAAATTTACGAGGTAAAAATAAAATAAAATAGCGATCGATATAGAGAAATAACGAATGACAAAAAAGTTCAAGCTTTAACGAGACTTACGAATGTATTAGTTGGAAAAAACGTACGGATAAGGCAAATTAAAATTAAACCTGATTCGAATTTCTGCATTCATTTCTCGCATCCCCATTCCCTTTAACTCTAGCGCTACGGAAAGAAACAAGCTTTCGACCAATTTTGGAACCAGCTTGTTTTTCACCCTCGTTTCTGCTTCTGCCGCGAGGCATTTCTATCCTCATTTTGTTTTTCGTGCACTTTCGAGGAGGAAAAACGCGTTGAGCCACGGAGGCTTGGATTTCCGAGCGGAATGCGAGTAGAACTCGGAGGCAGGAGCGAGATGCTCGTTCTACCTGCAACGGAGTACAATGGTATACTTATTTGACGGTGGATTTCATGGTGATTTGCTCGCAAATCGCTGCACAATGAGGAAACGACGAATGGCCATAGAACATCGCAGTGGCTGTCGGTATATTTAAGGTATTTTCCACTGTTACTCTTCTCGCTTTGGCTCGCGTGTAATCACCGATTTTCCCCGTCTCGACGTCGGTACGTTTCTCTGTCCATCCTCGTTCGAAAAACGAGAATTCATTTTACACGCACCCGAGGAAATCTTCGTGCTGCCTCGCGCAGTTTTCATTTTTATTAGAAATTTACCTCAAACATAGTTGATATCAACGGTATAACGGTAATCAGATAATCAATTACACGTTCGTATCGCTTATTCGACAAAGCAAATCAAACAGCTGCTAAAAAAAAATGTATTCGCGAATCAACACGGACAGTTTTTTTCGACGAGTCGATCTTTCTATTTTAGAGCATTGGCAATTATTCTAGAAATTTTCCATTGAAAAAAAAAAAAATTCTGAAACTAGTTACTTTTTTTCAAACTATCCGCCACGTATGACCGTGCAGTTATACTCTGTTGGCAACAACAAAATTAATAAAATTCCTCAAGTACACTGGGAGAATACGGGATTCTTATTGGAAAAGTAAGATTTTGTAGGAAAGTCAAAAAACGGCGACATTCAAAATTGTTGCTCTTCGAGAACGACAAATTCTTGTCACGTATCAGTATAAACATACGTTGAAAGTATCGATAGACGGTCCAATGTTGGTGAATCTATTTATAACCTTCGTATTGTTCAATTTTCGTGTTTTGTTGATCTGGATTTTGGGAATTTCGTTTTTTTTCTATTGTTGTAGGATAAAAAAGTCGAAAAGTATTTTGCGAAAAGAGAAAGTCACCGAGAATTATACTTACCTATTGAGTTTTTAAAATTATTTGTAGTAGTCGGTAAAAATTGGTCACAGCAATGAATTCAGGAAGGTTCAAAGAGTTTTTTAAGCCAACAAAAAAAAATGGATTTTCTTCGATAAAAATCGATAATCAGGGGTATTTCAAAACGTGGAATGGGGGAAAATTTCATCGTTACCCGGTTATTCGAATAGGAATCTTTTTCGTCTCGCGTGAATCCTGCATGCTGTTTCCGAAATTGCGTATGCGATGGGAAAAGAAAGAAGCAATTTTTATTTCCAAGACGCGATAAACTTTTCGGAGAGTAGCGTTTTTGAAAAAAGAACCGAAAAGCGTCTCTCTCAAAATGTGAATCGGGCGAGACGTTTAAATAAATTTCACACGTTTTTTTTTCCGTCGCAACTAGGACGCGATGCGGGACCTTTCATTCCGAGTGCGACTCTCGGTTCCGCTTGAGCGCGGCTGGAGAACGTGGAGCAGCATCGAGAACTCTTGTGCCCTCGCGAACAAATTTTTGTTTATAAGTTTCAAACACTCGTGTCAGGTTTGACCGAGGGGATTCGATGGAGCGTGAAAATGTGGTGTCGTCAATATTGTTGTAGAGACGAGTGAGCTCGCGAACGGTCGAAAGTGGAGCGACGAACGGAAGTGACGAGCGAAGGTGTCGTAGCGCCACAGCAGCACGGTTCCCCATGATCGCGGATTTCGGAGGCTGTCTTCAAAAAAGAGGAAATCACTTCGGAAGATCGACAGTTAGTTGGTTTTTAGGAATCCTTGTTTCACGGTGAAAATAAAAAGCGAGCCATGCATCAGTAGATGGATACGTATAATTTTAATAACCGATCACATCAAGTTGAAGGATAAAATTTTCAGAACATAATTATTGTCGATAAATATAAATATATACGGTTGTGCGAAAATAGTTATTCTTATTTTTATATTCATTCTTATGATAGAACAAAACACTTTCATGAAACATCACGATTTTTCGCCTCAAAAGCGCCACCGCGAGTGATCATTCGCGTGGTCGTTGAAAATTAAATTCTTCCTGACGCCCCGAAAAATCCCTCCATTGGACAAAAAACCACGGGGAATTGTTTTTTGGTTTTAAACAAACGGAACATCAAAAAATGGACTCAGATCGACATGCGGCACGTGTTCTTTTTGTTCTAGAAGCAAAAAATATAGATAAGTGATTTTTTTAAAGATGGATTTCTGACTGTAATTTTTTTTAAAGATGCCTGCCAAGAAACAATGTTACGAGTTACATTCCTATTTATCGAATGATTTGAGTAGAAAAACGGGCGCTGCTACGAAATATAATATTCCCAGATCAACGTTACATGCCAAATAAACAGGCAACTTGTTGGAGATAATAAAATCACTTTTCTATTAATTTTAATAATTATTGCCCGACCATTATTCGTTTATTAGTTAATTTTACGAATCCCAATCTGTTACTTACGAAAGTCGAAAGTTTTATTATTCTTTTGACGAATAAGAAGATGAAAATATCATTTCGAAAAATGTCCAGCTATTGGTGATACAAGCAACTTCTCAAATTTTTCTTTCTTATATAAAACTGCTACGTACTGCACGATTTTTATTATTTTTTCGAGGATATCAGATATCTCGCGTAAGTATAGTCCATTTTATTGTCACTCGGTTCTATTTTACAGTATCGATACGAAAAACACTCGAATCTGTTTAACCTTGGCGCGTTTACACTACATTCGGTTCGGAAAAAAATCCCAAATCACACGATATCTCGAAATCTATCGTGTTCCTTTGAAATTTGGTAAACTTATTCCATTCTCATGTCGGTGTCTGTGTCAGACGTAGCTCACTCGTATGATAGCTTGTACACGTAAATCTCATTAATTTGAAAGCGAAAAAATCTCACTTTTTTTTAGCTAATAAAGAAATGATAACGATTTGATAACGACGACGAAAACGTTCGTAAATGATGAAATTACAGACAAAGTGATGGGATAATTAGAAACAGAGAAAAACAGACAGAGCTGCCTTATTTTTGGAAAATTGATAACTCCGTCGTTTTTCTTTGTGCCCCTATGTTTTTTGGCACTGTCTTTTGTTCGCGTCGTTCCGAACTCGCGTTTACTTTCCTCCCGGCTCTAAACTCTCTTGCGATATTAGTCATCTCAGAAACGGTCGACGGCTTTGCCAGACCGGGATTTAAATTCAATACGTCGCGGAGTAATCTGCAGACAAATTGGTCAGGTAAACAGTCCGCCCAGAGGCAAGTCGAAGCGTGACAAACCGAAATCCCGAGGAGATCTTCCGGTATTTGGAACAAACGGACGAAAAGTGGCCTCGGACTGCAAGTGCGGAATAAGTTCTTTACCCTCGTTCGCGCACCGCTCGTCACGTTCGTTCGAAGCGAAGAAACGATCGAAGTTAACGCGTATCAGCGAATATTCGATCCTTTTGCCAGAAATCTCTCGAGTCCTTTTTTCTATTTCTCGGAAAAACGTTTCAAAAGTACTCTCTCTCTCTCTCTCTCTCTCTCTCGGTACAGATCTGCGCCCAACAGGCGCACTCTTACAGGCAACGCGGAGAACTCGAGATTGGGACAAAATTCGATTTTTGGGAATTATCCATTTTTTTCACACAGATCGAGACGTGATTACTCGTTGTTTACAAATCATTTACCAAATTATCGTCTCCCCATCTTTGTCCGACTTCTTCGACGTTTTTATGTCTTTCTCCGGTATAATTGCACATTTTTTCTACCTTATTTATCTCCTTAAGCCTGTTTTTCAGTTTTGTCATTATCGTTTCAAGGTCGATCGACTATTTAGAATATTTTAATGTTACTTTCTCAAAGATTAGCCTAGTCTACCGTAATCGCGCATCAGTTGTGACAAATTCATCAGTGAGCTCGCATCGCCTGTCTCATTCCTGTATACTGAAGAATGAAAATCTCGACTTGTAGCGTTTTACCTAAAATGCAGTATATTTTATGGCACAAAAATGTTACTTGACAACATTATTACTCACTCGTGCGATAGTCGCGCGATAAATGATTAAATAAATAACTAGATAAAGAAATGCCGTTTGAAGCGCAACATTCGTTGGGAGGCGAGCTTGCGAAATTTCAAAAAATTCGGAGATAAACGCTTTTTGGAAGTTCGCCCAAGAGTATTGCACTGCATTGTACTTCAGTTGGAAGTATACACCTTCAACAAACATGCAGCTCTTTATTAGAAGGAAAATACTCCCCGTATAAGAAAATGACGCTAAGAAAAAACTACTGACGAACTAGTTGATAATCAGAACAAAATGATTTATACTTATTCGGTACATCCTCGGAGTACGGAAATGTGAGTACCCTATTCGTTGTTTATTCATTCAGTTTTCCACGTATTTGTACATTTTGCTCTTGGGATTTTTTAATAGTCGTTTTAAGAAGCCATCTCTTTAATTTAATTTTCATTGTACGAGTTGATAGGTTCGTGTTTTTAGTATGGCCGAAAGTAAGTTGAACAATTTGGTTGCTATTTTAAAAGCCATTAGTTTTGCTAATGGCAACGACTTATTTCTAGGCTCACTATTCGAAGGTGTAGGTACCTATAGAGATTTTCGAGTGGTTCGTCGTGGTAGGTGAGCAGTTCCAATTTGAAGCGAGTTTTTGCAGTTTTTTTGAAAATCCCCATCTGTCAAAAATCGCCCCTTCACACTCGTCGCAGAGATCGGAAGTGGGTAATCGGCGCAGCTATCGAATCGGTTAGCCGAATGGCTAGTGGTGGGAACGACTCGAGTGCGCCGAGGCAATGAACGCACTCGGATCTGTAAAGGTGTGTGAAGAGACACTCAGGATTTGTTGCAACTCTTCTGTAATTCGTACCATAGGAATTTGTTATCGACGAGGGGCGGGGGGTAGAAAAAGAAGAAGGAAAAAAAAGAAGCGACGCGGAGTGAGAGAGAGAGAGAGAGAGAGAGAGAGAGAGAGAGAGAGAGAGAGAGAGAGAGAGAGACAAAAAACGACGACGACGACAAATAATAGGCTCCGAATAAATATGACAATGGGGTTGAAATTTGCGCGTTCTCATTGTGTCCTCGCGGGGTTAATACCTACGGATCGTGCGAGAGGGATGGAAATTTTGTGAAAAGAGAACGCTAAATAACGACACAGATTATTATTCACTCGTCCGGAAATGCTACACTATTGCTTCTCGTCTCGTTTCGTTTCGTTTCCTTTTCCCGTGTCACATTCGCACACGCGTGTACGTACGCGCCGGTCTCCGCGTATTATTATGCGTGCCAATACACTCGTCTGGCGAGCTGAATTCGATGGGGTCGCGAGGGGCGAGGGAGAAGAGGGGAAAAAAACGAAACAGAAGCCGAAAGCCACAAGCTATGCACAACGACGTAATTACGCGAAAGGGTTACGTTTTTACCTCTTAGACTCTTCGACATACGGTCTCACTCGACGTTTTCTTTCATTTTTCCCGCGACCAACTCGCCGATAATTATCGGCGACAATTAGTCGCGAACAATTTCCTGCGTGGTAATTAAAATCGCGATTGTTTTTTCTCCTCATCGTCACGAAGTTTCTGCAGCGGCATGCGTACATCTCCTTCCATTTCTCGACTGATAGACTTTTTTCACGTTTTTTTCGCGTTTCATCCCTTCAAATTGGTCGGTTTCTCGCAACTTTTTGGAATTTCTCCTTATTCGTCACTTTTACTGTTTCCCATCGTTCTCGCGATTTCATCCGTTGAGCATTCCTCGTTGTTCCGAAAATCAGATAAGTATTCGGAAAAAATCAAGACAAAAAACGTTGAAGAAATTAGATAAAGTCGAAAAAAACAAGACAAAATTTAGTAAATCAAAGGATATAATTACTTATGAGCGGTTTAATAATAATAATAATAATAACGAGTAATAGTTTTGCCAAATAACATTCTTTCTTCACATGAAATAGACTGGACACGTGGAAAAAAATGTCTACAATTTTTTTCCTAAATGATCGTTATTTTTATAGCTGCTAATATTTATTTTTATATTTGTCCTTATTGAAGAAATTATTTATCATGCGAATATTTACTATTTAATATTTTATTTATTGTTTATTGGAACCCGGTGTAAGGGGTACAAATTTCACGCGATGAAGCTCGTTTTTGGGTAAAATATCGTTTATCATTCGAGTCACTCCTTATAAAGAACTGTCGACTCGATTACTAATTTCTCAAGCATTCGATATAATAAGAAGAAATACTAATTATTTAATTACTATTTGGAAATAAGCTTACAATTTTTCTTCATAAATTAGAGTGATCATGTTATGCAATGCCTACATGGCAAATACTTCCACTGTTACAACTATGATTCAACTCTTTTGATACTATCCAATACTTTCTACCTATCGAACAAATTATTATATAATCATTAAATATCCAACCAATTAATAATATATAATTTGTCGATGATCAAACATTTAATTGAGTAGAAATATTTAAGCCATTGATTATTGAATGTTCAGATAATTAATAATATTATTGTTCTGATGACTGAATATTCAAAGAATCAGGAACAACGATTCTGCTACGTAAAACATTTTTAAAATATGCATATCTCAATTCATTCTGCTTGGTATAGTTTTTTCCATGGCGAATTTGTTCGATAACGGTGAACGCATTATTTTTGTTCAATGACCATTTTTGCGAGCCTGGTACCCAGTGGATGGTAGAAGCGTCGATTTACGAACGCGTTCGAATGTTAGCACGGTACTGGGTAGATATGCGAGGACGGTGCACCTTGCCTCCATCCGCAAACACAACGCTGTCGAGCAACAGTAACAAAACACTATCGATGACGCTCGAAGAAGGGTCGATATAATTACATCTCGGTCACAATGCGTTCTCGATTGTGTTACATCGATTGAGTCCGATTCGACGACGGGGGGTTTTCGGTCTTTGGCTGCAGCTCTCGTCGGCACCCCTTCCGCCTCTCTTTCTCGAGTGGGCGACCGTCACCCCGTCGCCTCCGCCGCCGCCGCCCCCCGCCGGCCTCAACTCCTCGAAAAGTATCCACTCAAGATCCGCGGTATTGTCGAGTATTGTTTTGAGGTAACAAAACAGAAAATGTACTCCATATGCGATGCCATTGTAGTCAATTAGTAGCAGGCTGAAATAGTCTGGTTTTTTGGACCAGGGGGACGGACACCCCGTGACGGGAGGGTGACGCTACCGAACGGTGACAGCGATACGCCGAGAATTTGTTCTCCGCGCTTTTTCTTACTTCCCTTCGCTGGCGAATTTCTTTGGGTATCGTTCTTTCATTTTTTTTCTCAAAGAAATGACTACGAACTCGCACTGCAAAATCAGCGACGTCGGCAATCCTTGCAAAAAAAATTTCCGAGCCGCCATATTGCGTCCGCCATTTTGAGGTTCTAACATTCGGCAGCGGATTCGTAACCAGCGACACAAAAACGTCGGTATGCAAGTTTTCGAGTATAAAAATTGGCAGTAGTTTCATTTATTTCCCAAGCAACGTGGTATAAAAAATAGCTTTTGGTAAAATAAAGTTGAAACATAATTTTGTATCGTTTGTGTTGTAAAATAAATCAGGTTACTGCAAAAAAAAGGAGTCAATCAAAATGGTAAATTTTTCAACTTTCTTCTATTGGACGACGGAGGCGGTATTGACCGATAGTCAATACGTCGCGTGAATTTGAGAAGAAGATCCCGAGAAAGGGGAAAAAATAGAAAACAGTGGAAAACGCGAAGGAAAAATTAAAATAAACGAAATATTTCGAGAGCATGGTCCGTACGAAGTGAAAGATGGCAGATTCCGTCGGGAGTATTGCGGAAGGTAGGGAAAAAAAGGTGGGAGGGTGAGGGAAGCGTGGAGTTATTACTTCTTAACCCCGCGTGATATTTGCACGTGCGTCGCTCGCCCAAGGAATTTAATAATAAACTAAGGCAGCGAAAGGTGAAATAGCGAGAAACGAACGGGAATAGGTGTGGAACGCGGTGTCCTCCTCGTACCTCGGGCGCAGGTACGATTACGAATCCATCCTCGCGTCTCCTCTCTCTTCACCCTCCCCGCAAAGTCCGTTCGGTTGGTTATATCGTTGAGGGTGTCGTTTTTACCCCCCGTCGCGGGGCACTCCGTCGATGCACCCATTATGTACTAGACTGATGGGAACAGATTATATGTTGGTCGCTGTCATCGAGGGGCTCGTCACTAAACCGTGACACTGATGCCACGAGGGGTAGAACGATGGAAGCGGCGCATTTGTCCCACTGGGATGCTTATTATTCGAATAAATTATATCGCCGACAAAATGGGCCTGTGTGAAGGACTCGCAGTAAAATCTCGGGCAAACAAATAAACAGGAAACGTCGCGGGAGACGAGAGTTCGTGAGTTACAGATTTTTACTCGCCAACTCGAGAAAATAACACCTGACATTCCAAAACTGACCAACAGTTTTTTTTCTTCCAACTCACCTAAAAAGCAAAACCAAAATTCACGTTCCAATAATATCTACCCTGACAACGCAGCATGCAAACGAGTTTTCCACAACTCAGTCTCTTTTACCCACGAATATGGAAATATGGAATTGATCCACATTCAATTTTCGTCATTCAACTTTTCGAGGGACACGATTCTGAAGAAAATATGTACACATTTGTATAAATATGTACACGTTTACTTGATTCTTTCGCCTAAATTATTGCTTAAAATGAAAATAAAACAAAAATATTGCAATAAATTATTCCTGTTTCCATTATGACGGAAATTTTCTAATTTATATAAAAACAAATTTACGAGCTCGTGAATCGAGAAGAAAATAATTTGGAAGATTTTATAATTAGTTGTAGCAGTTTTAATTACTTCAAATTTACTGTAACACATCGAATAACATTTTTTTTTAATTGTAGCAATTTTTTTTTCAATTATAGCCAATAGGATGAAAAACTTCGAGTAAAATATTGAACTGTGCGATTGCGAGTAACTCCAATTTTTCGAGGTGAGTTCAAAAAATATATCAGATCATGCATCAAAAACTATGCAAAACGTGAGACAGTTTCACATCAAGCTAACTTCAAAGAGTTACGTTGAAAAAAAAATAATTGAACGTTATATTTTAGCATAATACTGCTGATTTCATGGGGCAATTTGAACGTATTCGCAATAAATGGTACTGAATTCGCGTGCTAAGTGTACGAACGATAAAGTTATCCGAGAATCAATCGAGTTGTATTGAAAAATGAGGAAAAATGCCGAAACCGAGCTGAAAAATTATTTATTTTGTCTTCTAGACGAAAATAAAAATTGTTCATTTGACCAAAGAAAATGATTTCTTTTTACTGGCGCCATTTTGCCCCGATGATTTGAAATTTTTGTTTAACCCTAGCAAGGCAATACTCGTTACATAAATATACGAATGAAAAACGTATTAAAAAATGAAAAAATGAAAAATGAATTAAAAAATTGGAAATTTTCAGAAAAAAAATGAACAAGTAAAAATGCATAAGTAAAAAACGCGATAAAACGGGGAAATTGGATTTTCCGTGGGAAATTGAGAGGTCAGTATGCGGTTAAAGGAGGAAAGCAATTTTTCGTTCGCTGGGTAAAGTAGCGGCCGTTTCTCGAAACGTTGTTTTTGGGTCATTCCGACCGACTCGTGGGCAAAGATGAGGCCTGAAATGAGCTTTGTCCTCGCGGAAACTCGAGCAAGGATGTCAATTATTTCGGACTTTGGATTTTCGGATTTGGTCAGGACTTCTCACTCCCGGTGTACCGCGGCCCGTCCCGGTGGATTAGAGAGAGGTTGGCCATAGCTTCGGTAAGAAACTGACCGACGGATAATTTTCCTGAGAAGATTTTCCACGAGGCCCCCGAGGATATCGAGCCAGGAAATAATCTGTTTCAAAATAAAGCTGACTTTAATTGTCACTATTGACAAACCTGGCCGTACCTGCTGCGTCGTCTGGCAGGTGAACACCTGTGCCCAATCGCGAACGAGCTTTCCAAAGAAAAGATCGACGCTATCGACCGTGATTTTTCTCCAAATTTCTCCGCTCGAATCCAATTTTCGATCATATTCCACAATTTCTACGCGTATTCCATTTCCATTTTTAGCTTTCCCAATAACTTATCATTTCCATCGATTAATTCCAGTGCGACAATACGATTCCTTGAAAAACGTGTACAACTTTTTTTTTCAGCATTAAAGTTCAATTTATTAGCGTAAGACGATGGTAAACAATCGAATGGAAATAATTGACGATGAGTATTTCGTCAAATTTTGTTTCTTATCGTAATTTATTTAAATAATTTTCTATAACGAATCAAAAAAAAAACACGAGTATTTTTTTCCCATTACCTCTGAATGGCACAACTAGTTTGTTGACATCCAGCCCAGTTTTCGCGTGGGTCTTGTAATACCTTAATCCCTTCTTCCAATTATCGTCCAAATTTCACGCTCGCGTCGTTATTACCTTACAGAGGCTGATATTCGTAACGATTTGGAAATTGACACGTTTTCGATGGTAAGAAATCTTTGACGGTTAGCCGGCCGTTGACCGAGGTCATTCAGCCCTTGGTAACGGCGATGAACCCGTTCATTGGGCGACGAGTTCGGCGAAAATGTCGAAAATGGTGCGAATTTGGTAGGCAGCAGCGTGAAGCGACGAGCCGGTTTATTTGTTGCGCGATTTTCGTGCCGAGTTTTTGTTGCCCTCGAATTCCGGTCTTGTCGCAGAGGAGCATTGGAGTGTGCGAGGCATGGTAAAACGCCCGTTTAACTTTTGGTAATTCCGCACAACGCGTTTTTATATTTGTCAGCGGTGCTTTTTTAGAGCTTGAATAAAACGGGTGATCGCGGTATTGCGGAGATCCGCAGCTGCTCTCGCAGAATTTCGCCGGCAGTTTGCGCTCAACGGTGAGTTTTCGGAAATCCGATGCGCGAGCGATAATTTTGCCTTCGAGAATTTTCCAGTCTCTTTTGTTACAGTCTTCATGGTTAACAGTTTTTTCCATTCGTACCATCAATATAATGGTCGATGAAAGCTTTTCCCGTCAACAAAATCAATCGAACGCTTAATGAAAGTTTTTCCCATTGGGAAAATTAATTTAATGGTTAATGAAAGTTTTTCCCATTGGGAAAATTAATTTAACGATTAATGAAAGATTTTCCCGTTGGGAAAATTAATTGAACGGTTAATGAAAGTTTTTCCCGTTGGGAAAATTAATTGAACGGTTAATGAAAGTTTTTCCCATTGCGAAAATTAATTTAACGGTTAATGACAGTTTTTCCCGTTGAAAAAATAAATTTAACGGCGAATGAACATTTTTTGCATCGACAAAATAAATTTCGATGGTCAATGGAAATTCCTCTAATTGAAAAAATACATTCGATGGTTGATGGGAATTCCAGTGCACCAAAAAAACGCGAGGCGCTACTCACAACCCGGAAACGAAGTGGAGACGAAGTACCGTTGAGACGGTGTATTTAACGCCGCAGAATCGAAGCTCGTGAAAATGCAGCTGAGTTTGTGATCGTAAAATTGGTGATATTTGGAATACACTGGGAAATTGTGACTGGAGCGGTGTTAATGCTGTAGCCCAACGAGAAACAGAGATACCATTTCAGAGAGAATGGCATCTGATCGAGATGGCCGATGACTTCCTCGTCTGGTCGCGTTGAATGGTCCACTCGTATTCGTTGTACGGACGTTGGGAAAGGAAATATGTTGAGGCATTGAAAACGTTGTAAAATAAAACATCGCGTCTTTCGAGATGAAAACACTCGAATTTACAGCGGCGATTTACGGGTACCGTTATTTCGTTCGTCCCTCGAATTGGCGCGCGAAAAATGAGGGAAACGAAGAGATCAGTCGAGGTGGGTGGAAATGAGGCATGTGTGAGAAATGTTGGCGGTCGTTCGCCCGTGTACCTACTCACCGCGTGCGTGGCGAACCGTAAGCTCCAATACCTGGGCGAACCCTCCGGCCACGCGTGATCCTATTGTCATCGAAAACTAGAGTAGCTGTAAAAATCCATCATGGCCGATATAGATGCCCCGGCCAATCACTGCTCTTCGGATGACAGCTGCGCATCGTTTTGCCGGATCACGGCGTGCAGCCCTGCGATGCGGCTTGGTCCCTAACTTTCTGATTTTTGCCTCGTAGAGTCAGCCATTGTCGAGGACTGGTTTTCTTAGAGAGACGCGCCACGCGAAGCCACCTCTCGATCTTCCGGATTAACGACGCGTGTAACGCGAACGAGGAACCAACGCGGACCAAAGTCGCTCGAGCGCCGAAGAGAAGCGACATCGGCAACGAGGTGCCATCCTCTGCCGTCCACCAAGAACGATCCGTTTCGACTCCACCGCCGAGCGCTCGTTCCGCTCATTCTCCTTTCCGCGCCTCAAATTCAAGACCAAGCTAAAAACTCCTCCGACGGAGGAAAAAAAATGGCAAACGTTGAATATCACACAAAAATGTACAATATAATACGATGACAATGACAGAGCAATGCAACAACAATAATAATAATACGCACGACGGTGCATATCATGAACAAAGCACGACTTTGTGGTAAAAAAATTGATCAAGGATCACAATAAACGAAATTAGAGAAAATACCAAGCGAAAAACGCCCCAGAAAATTGCCAAAGAAGTAAAAAAGGCTGAAAAAAATCACTTTCACGTGGATTTCGATGGATGAGAGGTTATTTTATGAAAACGCTACGAATTTCACGTGTAAACGATCAAATATTCTCACTCGCAATGGAAAACGGGGCTGTGAGGCGAATAAATCGTAACGCGTTCGGATTCTGGCTATTTCTGCGACGTTAGATTCACGTATTAGCAGATCCAAACTCGATTCTGGCCACTTGATCGTTGGGTAAATCGGTAACTCGATGTAAACGAGGGATGCAAAATGGTGGTGCGCGGACGAGAAGCCTGTTGAATGTAACGAAACGACATGGACGAGTGAAAATGGCGTTAAAAGGCATCAAGTATTCGCGACGTCGAATTCTTCGAGGAATTTGTGAAGATGTCCTACTTAGCGGAATCGATTTAATGCGCTCCGCGAATTTTGTAGTACCAAATGATTATTACTTAATAATTTAAAAAATTATAATAATTTCATCATCAATCCGCGATGCAATGTTGAAACGGTACCAATTTTTTTCTGCGAAGAACGAGTCGGCGATTGCATTGGCGATCGATTTTCCGACGAGAAAAGAACGGGAAGCGCGGAGAATCAGGATTTAGACAAGGAAATCACAAGCAATCCAGAGATAAGGAGGAAAAGGATAGAATTAAATTGACACACTCGCATAGAAATATTAGTATACATGAATAATTTTATAAATATACCTAATGCATGTAACCATTTTGTTGATAAAGGCCAACAGTACAATTATTATTATTATTATTATTATTATTATTATTATTATTATTATTATTATTATTATTATTATTATTATTATCCTTTTTGTTATTATTATATAAACGTATGCGATGGCTTCTCGAATTTCTTCTAAAATTGGTCGATATTGATCCCTACGATTGCGGATTTATCTTTGACCGTCGAGAAAACAGAACTGGATTCTGCGAAAGGGCTTGATCGGAGGGCTAGAAATTACCCGCAGCCCCGCGTGATTTTCGACTCTGCTCCGAGGCTTTCGCAAGTTTGGGATCGTTCGGCGCGACGCGTGGTTCGCCGCTCTCCCGTATTCATTCCCAGATCGATTGAGAATCCGCGTCGAGTTTGGCGACGATTCCGAGATTACACCCGCTAATCCCTTCGCAGCACGCCTCGGCCACGTACAATCGTGATTCTTGTTATTGAAACAAATCCCGTAATATTATCGTTAATACGTCAGCGCCGAAGGGTCGCGCGCGTCGAGCACCCCGTCCGTCGCTGGTGGTTGAGGGTCGCCGCGGCGACGTCGCCGTCGTCGTGGTAGTCGACGGGTGACGTCGCGACGCTTCGGCCCCGCCGCGTGCCACTCCTGCGGAACCCTTGCAGGATTAAGTGCAATTATTGTAATCACACCAGAGACCGCAGAAGTCCGTTCACACGGTCCAGATTCAGCCACGAATCTCGCTACCTCGTTTTACCAACGAATAAACAAACTGTCGCCGAAATCTCCGTTTCGCCGGTTTAATTTTCAGCGACAACGACCTGATCGAAAAACGATCGGTGCGAGAAGCGGAAAAATCAACGGAAAAGAATAAAATCGAACGGGTGGAGCGAGGAAAAAAGTATGAATCCTTAGATGTGGAAAAATCAAAGTAATATTCGTATAACAATGTCTGATGCGCGACGAGCAGCAACGTGCTAAATACTATAATTGATCGGACGGTAAAAAGATATATTTATTTATACATCTATTCGCTCGTTTATTTATTCAACCAGTTAAATACACTATTGAGCGTGCAATTTTACTGACCCACAACAGGAAATAATAACAACGTAGAGCTGAGAGAAGAAACAATCGTAGTAACATGTTCGTATAAATGAAATAAATCAGATGATACTATACGCTCCAAAATATGGTATAGTAAATGTTAACGGTGAAAATAAGAAGATACGCGGGCATGGAAAAGATGTAGAAATGAAATGGGGTTGAGGGAGGCGGAAAATTTGAGAAAACAACATCGGAAAGAGGAAGCGGGCGACGAGGAAATATTGGTGACGGGAATGAGAAAATATGCGAATAAATTAGGCAAAATTATGGAACTCGCGAAAAAAGTTGACAAGCGATAAGACGAAGGAGGTTGAAAAAAATGATGGCCGAAGGATGATGGAAAAATTATTGGGATGGGGGATAAAGACGGGAATAGAATTCCGTGACCAGAAAAAACATGGGCAACGGATTGAAATTAAAAAAAAATGTACTGAGCGATAAGAAGTGTACTAAAAATTGAGAATGGGCGAAAAAAGGGGGAATTTGGGAAACGGAAAGACTGCGAGCGAAATGACAAAAACAACGCGAGAGAGAATGTGAAATAGCAATGAGAAGTAAGTACGGAAAATAAAATGCGATAGAGTGTGGTTGTTACGATTATTGTTATTTGTAACGCAGATGACAAAATCACGGGAACAGGCGACGAGAAATGGAGCGAATTTCTCGGATGACTCGATTTTTCGAAAATCAGATTCGAGGAAAGCGGAGAAAAAAAATATCGAGGAGAAGTAGAAATCGCGATTATTTTGACAATGCGGTAAGGGGAAACGGTCTGCTTATTCTATCCGTGCCGAGAAGCTTTGCGAGTCCGTGTTTATTCTCGAGGACTTCGATTTCTTCCGAATTTCGTTTCGAGGAAAACTTGCCGTTCGTGTATTTTTTTACGGTGCTTTTAGCCTTGTTGATCCAGTTTAATTATGTTAGCGATTTGCCAAACCGTACAAAGAGAGACTTTCGACCGAGGACAACTCGATCGCCGTAGCTGCCATGAGATGGCAGCCTCCCGATGCCGGCCCAGCTGCCGGTAATCCTCCCATTGTAATCTACCTTCATGGACCCCTCGACATTGGCGCGGATTCTCATCTTTCGCCGCCCAGATTTCAAACTCCGTTCAACGTCACCGATTTTTCCGTCACGCAAAACCGAACCAACTAAACTGACAAAAAAAAAACAACAAAAAACAATTCCCAAAAACTTCCTACAGCGCGAGCGACACGATTTAAAAAAAAAAATAGGCAAGCCTGTGAACAAATTCAACGCCGTTTCCGAAAACCTTGGATAAAAAAATCGAAAATAAATTATTTTTTTTTTCAATTAAATAATAACAACAATAAAAATAGTAACAGTCGACAAAAAATACACAATAGTGCAATCAATGTTTGGGAGAAGGCGTATATTTTCCTGTGGAGAGGAGAAAAACGAGGGAAGAGGGTTCGCGATGCGGGTTTTTTTTTTTTTTTTTTCTCTTTTCCGGAAGACGACGCCAATGCGTAGCGGTTGATGTCATCCGGACGGTACTCCCCGGTTAATAGAGTCCACGACTTTAATGGACTTGCTAATCCCTGTGCCCGTTTGGCGAAGGGTGGAAAGGGAGGAGATCGGCTCGACCACTGCTACCCGGTGTCGCATTTTGCCGGGAGACCATGGATCCACCCTTGATGCTCCGTGCCATGTCGGCGAATGCCACCGCGAAGATACGCCCCTTGTGCGAAGCCACTGGTGCGATGATACCTTGATTCCACGAGTGACAAATCGGACACCCTCTTCCTCCCGTGCTCCGCTCTTCGCCACGTACGTCGCACGATGCGACGAGCCGCGAAACAACTCCGAAGCACGTGGATCGCGCTTTTCGTCCGTAGCGGCGATTTGTATTATTTTTTTTCTCTTCACCGAAACTTTCGCGCCGAGGTGGAGAGGCAGATAGATAGATAGATAGATAGATAGATAGCTTCGATGGGATCCTTGACTCGAGGTTCCGTATGGCCTGGGCCAATGCGTAGCGAATTTGCACGCGACACCGGTGGTTCAAAAACGAACATATTGAATGTAAATAACGGGAATAATGAGAAGAAAATAAATCTATGTATCTACATATGCTTGTTGTCAGTATATTGAAATGAGAATTTGTTTGTCGTCGGAGAGAGATGTAAAAAAATAATTTATTTATAATTTGATTATTAATCTATGAGACGTTGAAAATTAGGCGATTAAAATTGTTTGAGCTGGAATTTTTTTCCCACCTGCATTTAGAGGTTGAAAGTTGCCGATAAATTGTTGATAGGAAAGATTTAAAAAGTCTGCTCGTAGAGGGAAGCCAACCTGTTTTTTTTTTCAATTTTATTAACGCAAATTGCGACTCGGTGGATAAAATTCATCGAAGCTCGCGCATTTGTTGGCATCGAATGCTCTCGCCGAGTCATTTGTCATCGTCGGAAAAGTGCGGAAGGAAAGTGCGCGAGGCGAATAATTGTCCGCGATTACACGTATTGTCGTCACGGATTAGCATTGGCCTTGGAGTAGGCAGTCGGCAAGGGTGGCGAGGGTATCTATTAATTCTGATCTCTCCATTAGCGCGCCCCTCAACCTCGCTTCGCGTACCTCGAAAAGCCCCGATGCTATCACGCAACTCCCAAAGTTTGACAAACATTTGTCTCCTCGTGCGTCCCCTATCAATAACCCTGCCGAAAAACTTTCCGCGATAGGATCACGCGACGTAGATTTATCGATCGAAATCCAACGAGCAGCGCGAGGTATTTGGCGTCGCGTATTTCCTCGCGAAAAATCATGATCCTCCCAAGCAACGTTCTTCGGCGTATCCAAAAACATGGAGAAAATTTGGTCGTATACATTTTCTACCCGCGAAAGAGCGGTATTACTCGAAAAACGTGCTTTTGAGAAAAACAAGATGACATCGCGTGGCAGCAGAACGCTTCGAGGAGATTATCAGGAAATTCATCAATTATACGTGTAATAAATGCACAAATTGGTAGCCAAAAGTACTTAAATACAAAATACAAATACTTTTTGTTTTTTTGAAAATAGTTTTCCTCATTTTGTAGTTAAATACTACGTACGTATTTTTATAAAAGCTTCTTAGAATAAAATGCTTTCCTCAAAATGAATTTTCGTGTTTCTTTGTGGATATCAAGGCTGTTTATAATTGATATGTGCCCGCGAGCACAAAAAGTAAACGCTCGATCAGAAGAGGACACAATATGCATAATTACACCAATAAAACGCGATAGATACTACCGACGAAACTGACTTGATTCGAGTCAAAGTCCAATAGTGAAACACACAAATTTGACGCAACTCGAAAAAATGGTCCACGGACCGCGCATAAAGCTCGTAATATAATTTGACTTGCCACCCCTCAGTGCTCAGTGTGAACAGCTTTCGTCGAACTTATATGATAACTTGTAACGTTTGATCGACAATGTGGGTAATAATTGAGAAATGTGGAAAAAATGTGTATTGCATTTAGTAGATAGAAAATACGTGAATATAAAAAAGTTTAACGTATAAATATACCTTGAATATAAAAAAGAAATAGGTATTTTGCATTTCAAATGCAACTATTTCGAATATCTCACATCCCTGAATAAATCCGACTGAGTGAAATTACCTGAAAAATCTAATGCTAATTGAACAATGGAAATTCCGAGTCATGGGTAACGTTTTTCCAAAGCTCGAGTCTATTTCATGGGGTGAAAAAAATGTCAATTGACAAAATTATTATGCTTTATTGTATTATTTTTTCACTGAAAATTCTACAACCTTTGAGACTGAAGACTAAACATTTTTGACTCCTCGCGAATAATATATTACGTCAATAAATTGAAATTATATCATTTAAGTGCGGCGGAAAATACGTGGCAGAACGAAGGCATTTTTTCAAAATAGTTTTCGTGGCAGTTTTTATTACGGGCAAAATACACATATTCCAAGACATCGCTGCATTTTGTTCCACGTGTATTGAGAAGAAGAAAGAAATCATGAAAAATGAGTTGATACTAGTCTTGCGCGGGGATGAAAAGACGATTCCTACATTATCGACGATCGATTAACAGTTTAGCTTCGAATTCGTGATGAAAATTCCAAAACAGTGGCGCCATCTAGCGAGTGAATGATCAAATAGCTTGGCGTTCCCTAACTTACCGACGGAGTATCTAAGCAGACTCGGATCAGCCTTTAATTTCCGTGGTTTCCGCCGTGTGGCGACAATTTTTCGGAAGAATAAAGCTATTTCAACGTAGGGCGACAATTTTGTGACATTTTCATTTTGGTTGTGAGAAAGAATTTTTTTTTTCTCGACACAAATTCATGTTTGCATACAATTTTTGGTTATTCTGACCCAGTTCGCCGTATCTGACGGAATTTTATTCTCTCGCTCGACCTCGCTACAAGGATTTATACTGCAGTCACTGCAAAATGAGCGTTGCTTCACGATTTAAGCCCATTTCTCAGCAGAAAAATAAAAAATAATGCAATTGCGATACTCAAAGCGATTGTAACACCGCGAACCTTCTTTTTTCGATGATATTTCGAGTCCAGCTTTATTGAGAATAACGTAACTTAGTTTAGTGGGGTTAAATCATCTTGATGCCGTTGGAAATGCATCTGATAATTATTGAAATAATTATTTTCGACGAAACTATCGGACATAAAAAATGCTGCTGATATAATTAAGTGGAACTCAGTTTTCTGAGGAAACCGTGATAAAATATCGAAAATAGCGGAAACTATCATTTATGCCTACTCTAAATGGATAATTTTCATTTTGCACTCTACTTTGATTTCTCCAACGAAGGAACTACGTATTAAGACTCGCTTTCATAGTGTATTTTCACCTCGTTCGTTTGATTACTTGTTTGCTACTTACTTAAGCTCTTCACTGAGGTAAAACTTGAGTCAA
Organism: Arge pagana; assembly: GCA_963969455.1. Taxonomy (NCBI): domain Eukaryota; kingdom Metazoa; phylum Arthropoda; class Insecta; order Hymenoptera; family Argidae; genus Arge; species Arge pagana. The sequence continues at coordinate 12,410,457 of OZ018309.1, read as the reverse complement.
AATCTTGACGAATTAAAATACCATAGCTCGGGCAATTTTTAGAACTACGAATTTCGAACCTTGAACTGTATAAAAAAATTGATTTCTTGAACGCTTGAAAATGGTCTAAGCCCTTCAGAAACATCTCTTCGCGCAAAGTTATGCCTACAAGTAACAAGCTCCGTTGACGTTAGGTACACTGCTAATGGTACAAGTTTTCTTCCACTAGGTTCAACTCCGGCATCCCGAAAGTCTTTGGGAACGGTTGTTTTCCTTCAGTTCACTCCCAAACGCGAACACGTAGGATCATTGTTACGGATTTTTGTGGGAAATTACTGATAGTGTCCGGCGATGGGAGAACTTGACGATTGGCCATGCTGAGTTTGACCGTTGAACAGCTGTTGCTGAAGTAGAGGCGGAAGGCTCTTGACGTACTGCGGTCGGGGTACCTGGGGCTGATTGTATTGTGCCGGGCGATAAGCGGCAGCGGATTGCTGATGCTGCTGCTGCTGATTTTGGGATTGCCGATAGATTTGATTCGGATCCTGGTACTGAGGTTGTCTAGCGTACTGAACCTGCGGCTTGTACTGATTCACCTGATACTGAGCCTCGTGTTGCGCCTGGCTCGGCAATGGCTGGGTCTTGGGTCCCTCTAATCGAGGGACTGGCTGTGGAGCGATGTGCACTAAGGGCTCGCGAGCTTGCTGAAATTGGAGGAGCTGCTTTATGGCGTCCGGTGCTTGCGCGTAAGGTCGATAATTGAACTGTTCAGGCGCTGCCGGCTGATGAGATGGTTGTACCGGCTCGGGAGTTCTCCGATGTCTAGACTCGCCTGCAACGAGTTCGGAAAGCCCAGTTTCAATGGAATTCCCGTCGCCAAATAAAAATCCATGCGACTATGTTTAATTCTTTACCTCGAACGATCCCAGCCGATGAAACAAAACAGCCATTGCACACCAAAAATGCAGAGATCAGTAAAAAACCCACCTGAAATAAGAAAGCGTTCGTTGGTCCCTTACGTGATACTCGCGCGCAAAGTAACAATTATCACCGAAACGAGAATATCGTTTTTGAACAATGAAAAATAACATTCTTCATCTCACACCATTGTTACATTTCAAATTCCTGTTTTAAAAAATGCCTCTTCAATTTCGCAGCCATGTTTTCAGTTCACACTTCAGAGGAAAGAAACGGCAGGCATTATTATTATTATCATTGTTATTATTATCATAGAATGAAAATTATCCAGGTGATTCGCATTGAAATATTTTTGCCCAGGTATAATTCATTTTTAAACATCAATGATCAAATCTGTGGGGAAGAAACAAACCAGAAGAATTTTTGTAGTCGAAATCTGAAGATTTTTCGGATGGAAGCACGAGAATATCGTTCTGATGCGAATAACTGGCGATATCAATTCGAAGACTCTGTGAATATTACAAGCAACGGATTGTAAAAGACACACGCAAAGTTTTGTCATAGTACGCCGCGCCTAGCACTGTGGTTTGCGAGTCCGTTACTTCCGCATTTATTTGAAGACGTAACTAACTAACATGCGATGTAATAACATTACGACTGTGACGAAATGCAAGTATTTCCCGAACGTGAGCGTTGAAGCTTCCAACGTGTATGGAACTCTTTCGATTTTCAATTACGAGATCGATGCCACTGGTAAAACCGGTTTCAGGAATGCAATTATCCTCATGTTATTATTTCCGGCATGCTGCCGCGGTTATTACAAATTGCAATGCGTTTCAAATTCTGAATTCATTCTCAATTCTGAATTTCTAAAATCGGACGTGAATTTTCTGATCTTGATACGACAACAAACTAGACAACTTTTGTCTTTTCATTGAATTTAATTTGCTAACGAACACGTTCTTTAGTGCGAGGGCTACATGTAATTAGTAGTTACAAGTGCACCTATTGAAATAATGTAATGGTTAACGAAAATATTTGCCATTAAAAAAATAAACTCCATTGTCGATGGTTCTTATTCTAATGAGCAAGATTAATATTGCTAATTAACGAGTTTCTCATGCCAAAATCGAGTTAATGTATGACGGTATTTTCTCCTATTGAAATTTTTGTTCCCTGGTCAGTGGACTCCCACGGAATGAAATAAATGTAGTTGGCCTCACACCCAGCACCGACACTCATTAAAATCGATGATAGTGCTCCCAGTATAAATGCAGAATAAATATCCTTCACGAAATGCAATTTGATGAGTCCAATGATTAGTGTTAACTCGAAAATGCAAAATCTGTTTACTGCTCTTAAGAATTTGACAACTTATTGCGCGTCGAATTTTTGTGACGATCGCGCTACGATGCTGATGGTACCGATTTCAGGTGCCTATTTGTGCGGGGCGGGGCGATATCTCGCTCGCGAGAGACGGGATATCCGCGACATCTGTGGCTCAATTGTTGGAGGCGCGACGCTCACGCGAGGCAAAATGTCGAGCGATTTGGCGACTGGGGTATATAATCAACGAAGGATTGACGATGTGATACTTACACGGGACTTCATGATATCGAGGAGAGGATTCGACTGTGAGGCACGATCACGAGATTCGAACTAAACTGCACGAGCGTTTCGCTTCGCGTCTATATTGCGGAGCGGGAGCGAGGCTGAAAACGACCGCTACCACCTAGAAGCGAGGGCGTCACGGTCAGTTACCTCTTCTGATATTTATATTCGGAATGCAGCGAGGTCTTAAGCTCTTGCCAGCGGAGTGTCCTGTACGATCACGTAAGCCTTCTGGAAAGGAAACCGCATCGAGCTCGCCGTTGCGAATAGAAGACAGGAAGAGATAAGTCGAGCGCGAATTTTTCACCGTCGGAAAACTGGTTGCCGCCCGGCAAAGACGTTGGATAAATTTTCGAAAAAAACATAATTAAATCGATTATCGAAACAGGAACAATTTCTCTCTTGGTTCTCTCAAAACTTCCGTCAAATTCAAAAAAAAATAATCTCGCTATCAGAATTTTCTCGAGAGAAACTCGTCGATTTAGAAAGCGTTCGACTATTTTTATTCGATGCAATCCAGTTTTACGGTTACACAATTTCTTCCGTCATGATTCGAAATCACATTTTTTGAAACTGAAATCTTTGCGATTTTTTTCTGGTAATCGTTCCGCTCAGTTTCATTTTTGAGATGATTCCAGTTTTCGAAGAACGTGCAAACAACATTTTTCAAATGGACCGATTTTTTGATTTTTGGACGGATGATTTTTTTGGTTGCATGCTGCGTAATAGACGAGCACAGCCTGCGTCGTACGTGTTCTCGTAGGGGGAACGAATAACAGTGGTGGGTCACGAAGAATCAACTTTATTTCAAAAGATAAAGTAAAAAAATGTACAAACACATCGAGTGAGACGTTCGATAGCTCAACGATAGCATGAAAATGGCCGCAGTACCGGAATCTGGAGAACCTGCGCGATGGGACGAACATGGATGCGAGGGGAAAAGTGGGAAGCAGCTAGGATTCGAGAATGATGCGAAGAATTGGAAAGATTGGGAGAAAGTGACGATCAATGAGCCACGTTCGGAGGTCGGACGTTGCTGGGTCCCTGGTTCTGATCATTCGAGGACGGTGAATTAGGTGGAGACGAGGCGACGCGCTGAGGAACGTACGGTTTGTCCAGACGATAATTGATCTGGTTAGCAATGATGTTGTAGGGTGTTTGGGATTGGAACTGAAGTATCTGTTTGATATTCTGAGGCAAGTTAGACGAGTACTGTGGTAGAGGTTCTACAGCTGGCTGAGAGATCCTTCGATACTGAGGCTGTGGCGACTTCTGTTCTTGACGTTTGGACCGTCGATGACCACCTTGGGGGTCTTGAGCACTGTGGGATTGAACCGGAGCTTGATCAAGGTTATACCTAAACTGTTCGGGAATAGCATTCTGATAGGGTATCTGAGCTTGGAACTGCAACAGTTGTTGTATCTGGGCCGGAGTGTTCGTCGAGTAGCGTGGCAAGGCCTCGGGAGCTGGCTCGGGTATTCTTTTGTACTGCTGCTGAGGTGTGGCCTGTTGTTGTTTGCTGTGCTGCTGTTGAGCTTGGCGTCTAGATCGTTGGTGAGTCACCTGAGACGGAGCTGGTGCCGGAGCTTTATCGAGATTATACCTAAACTGTTCGGGAATAGCATTCTGATAAGGTATCTGAGCTTGGAACTGTAAAAGCTGTTGAATTTGGGCCGGAGCGTTCGAGGAGTAGCGTGGCAAGGCCTCGGGAGCTGGCTCGGGTATTCTTCTGTACTGCTGTTGCAGTTGAGGCGCAACCTGCTGTTGTTTCTGTTGGTGCTGCTGAGCCTGTCGTTTGCTTCGTTGATGGGTACCTTGAGGTGGGACCGGTGCTGGGGCCTTATCCAGGTTGTACCTGAACTGTTCAGGAATTCCATTCTCGTAAGGTATCCTCTGTAAGAACTGAATCAGTTTCTGGATCTCGGGTGGCGGATTTTGCGAGTAGTTCGGCACAGCTTCGGGAGCAGGTGGTGGCCTCCTGCTGTACTGTTGTTGTTGCTGTTGCGGCTGCTGGGCTTGTCGCTGATGCTGTTGCTCTTGAACTTGGCGTCTCGGCCTCGGACGTCGCTGAGGTTTGGAACGATACTGCGGTGCTTCTTGAGGAAGTTCCTGAACGGGGGCTTCTGCTTGGCTCGGCTGGTGCTGTTCAACGGTGGCCTGAGTCTGAATCAATTGTTCGTACCTGTACGAAGATAAATAAACAAATGAATAGATTCGTACAGCTCTCAACGATACGAATGGTTGCTTTGAACATCCAGTGATTCGACTTGTAAATCTCACCCAGCCCAATCCAAGGAAATGAATGTTATTGCACGAGTGCTCATTTTTTGGGCAACTCGTGCTTTCAGTTCTATCAGTTTTTTATCTACTAAGTGTAAATAACATACCTCAGATGCTCTGGGATGGGGTTGAGATATGGAATCTGCGACTGGAACTGAAGCAGCTGCTTGATTTGGCTAGGAGCACTCTGGAAAGGACTGTAAACAATTTTTTGTTTAACAGTCCGAGCTGCCGGAGCTGATGCCTGCTGGACTTCGCGAGCCGGTTGCTGGCTTGGCGCCCGTTGATATTCGGGCGCAGGATTGTACGAAGGTTGAACAGGCCTCGGGACGTATTGCTGTTCCGAGTAGGCTCTCAAATTCGACTTGCTCCCTGAAGCAGAGGAAACGCTCGTTCTTCGGCTGCTGCTCGTCGAGGAGGATCAGTGATGTTTCTTACCCCTTGGCTCCTCGTATCGCGATGGATTTTGGGCCCCGGCTGGACGAGAGTAGGGTCGAACTATCGGGGACTCCTCGTAGCCGTTGGACGCGCTTTGGATCCTAAAGCTTTCGTGGCCATCCGTTGCCCCCTGAATCTGGAAGTCCGCGTTTCCATCCGTAGCTCCCTGAATTCTGAAGTCGCTGTTACCATCGGTGGCTCCTTGGATGTGGAAATCAGCGTTACCATCCGTAGCTCCTTGAATCTGAAAATCGGCATTTCCATCCGACGCTCCTTGAATCCTGAAGTCGCCGTTACCATCGCTAGCACCCTGTATAGAGAAATCGCCTGCTCCGAGTGATTCTAAACGGAAACGGAGGAAATAAGCTCGGGAAAGCCGCCGGAATGAAAGTCCGTTACTCCCAAAGGCCTCACCTCTTTGGTCAGTATACTCGATTCCTTTGTCTTTGCTGTACTTCAGCCCTTGAGATCGTCTATTACCGTCGCTTGGACCTTGGATTGAAAATTGGGCCAAGCATACCGGCAGAGCGGTCAGCAGGAATAGCTTGAAGAGAGAAAAAAGCAGATCGAGTCCACGATTAGACCGTTGCCAACTGGATCCGTAAGCCACGATGCCTTTCTAAGCAACGCGAAAGGAACGTAAGAGGGAAAGGTGAACCGGCAGCATGCAGGTATCTATTAATTCTATAAATCCACTACGAACACTCGCGACCAACAGCGAATAGAAAGTGCAGCGACACCGATTCTCGAGCAACATTTTCAGCCTCGCGGAAATCGAACAATGCTATTGCCAGTAGCTACAATAGCGAAGCTTGAAATTTCCTAGCGTGGACGAAGACTTTTTGAAAATGGAGTTTCGCGAAAGCGGAAACGGTCCCATGTCGGGAAAACGACCGAGCAGACGAGGATTCCAGGGGACGCCTTTGGTCCCGGAGGAATCTGGCACCGTTTCGGAAATGGACCAAGTTTGGCGAGTTGCGCGATGAGAAATTGGACAAACGAGATTTTCTTTACTCACGTGATAAATAACCATGGCTGGTTGGCCTGTGGACCCGCCGAGACGGAGTCGAGGGTAGAGCCCGCGTATATGAGAGGACCGCGCGATAATCCTGGCCAATTTATAGCCGAGGGTATCCCAACCACCACCAACTATCGGCGCTATGGTCCAGCAGTTTGATACTTTTGAATGCTTTCAGCCTAGTAGGCGGTAGGGGCGACTCGTTCGCACTCCGGAAATGCAGTCGAGTTCCCAGCCAACATACGTATTTGCCTCGATGCTGCCGGCTGGTCCAGAGAAACACGAAGACTTGATAATTCTTCCCTCGCTCCAAATTGTCTAGCGCCCAAAAATTCGAAGTCCTTTCAGCAATTTGTTTGTCAATGTTAAAATAACGAACAGCGATATTTCAATTTTTCAGGTATATTGCATCACTCGTTTTTGTTTCATTTTTTTTGATTGCATTTTTTAAAGAAATATGTTAAAAACAGCGTTGTATAAAAATCATCGTTCATCCGACTGCTTATTACTAGTATTCTGATCGCTATTCGCCGATCTATTTTCTCGAAGACGAATAATTATGAGTTATTAATTATAATTGATACATTTTTGTGCAAAAGTTATGAAATAAATACACCAATAAAGTCGGTGAACGACGCGAAGTCGGACAGGAAACAGCTACGTCGGCCGATTTGAATGGAACAAAAATCCCAGACAGATAAAAGTGCATTGGCATTTTTAAAACGAATTACAACTGGTTTTGTATCATTGTAATTTAATAATTACCGTTCATTCCAAGTTGGCCGCTCAGTAGAGTAGTTTTCGCGACTACGTCGTCAGTTAGGTAACGCAGCAGCGCGTTGCCGAGGTACTCTCCATTTTTGGATTTTATCATCGCGACCTCTTTCACTTATTCGTTATCCTTTACAGTAATTTTCCGTACGATTTTCAATAGCGTGAGATTTACGCGCCTATATCTCGTCCCTTCACGAACATGCGCTGTCGAATCTTTGTTTTTCGTGCCACAAACCTAATCGAGTTACGGCACTTCTCAGCCGCTGCCACTTTTGACTCGTTCCGTACGGAACAAACTTCCTTGAGTATCACATCATCGGTGCGCAGTGTTCGATTTTTCTTCAATTTGTTGCGTCACGCCGAGTTTCTATTTTCCATGGCACATTTCACTTCACGAAATGGAAATCATTTTAAAGATGAACGCGAACGATGCTAGACTAATCGTGTTTCCTGCCTAACATTCCGATAACAAATAACAATGGGAACGTAATTGATTAGCTGAAATTAAATAGAAATACCTGCAAAAGCTCAAAATTCTGCTGAAACATTGACTGAAAAAACAACAACGAAATAATTACAATGAGGTGACGCTTATTTTTCAGGATTTCAATTATCCCCAAAGTTTAATTATTATCCTTAACATTTCCTCTTCCCATAAAACTTTGCACACCGCATAACAAATTGGATCTGACACCGGAGAGGACGCGTTTCTCGCGTCAAACGAGCAAACAAATAAGGAAACAAGTAAATAAATCGGTCTGTCATTTTGTACCAAAAGTGAGTGTATATTCAATTTTTTTATTTATTAAGACACATATCAATGAATTACTCTTTCTCTACGACGTGTGACGAGATTATCTTTCCTTGAAACAATAATTATTGGTAATTCTCTATATTATAAAAATATTTTTCTTCCAATTGATAGTGGAATTGTGTATTATATTAACAATTTGTTATAAGGAAATTTCGATTTTTTTCTTCATTGTACAAAAAATAGCACAAATAACATGTTTTTTCCATTTACCTTCGAATGGCATAGTTAGTTTGATGCTATCTGGTCCGAGTTTCGCTTGGGATTTGGCGTAGTCACTTTTACTCTGCATCATGCAATTGCTTATAATTGTTTTACAATAACAAATTGAATTTTGACCAAAAAGTGTTAGACACGTTTTCGTCGCCATTTTTTCCCCATGGAATAGATAGGTGCAGCCAGTTTTTCAATACAACAATTTTTATTATAATTTTCTGTAAAAAATTGCAAATGACGGAAGAGCAAACGCGGGTATTTTTTTCGAGAGAATAACGAGAGTTGATCTGATGCGGTCCACCCAGTTTTGGCCGCGCGTTAATGCGATGAGATAATTTACGAAGGGGTGCAAATTTGACGCGTGCACGGGGCGCCATTCCCGATTGGTACGTTCCTGTTCGTGGAGGAAAAAAAGGTTCCGCAGATACGGAACGGATTGTCTTCTCGGTCCGGTCAAACGTACTTTCCAGTAAAGCGTAAGAGTGAAATGAAAAGCGATCAGCGAGGTGAACGTCTCGGCGACGAGATGCGGATAGCTCGGGATACGGTGGGAAAATAGTAGCGAATACATTGACCGTTGCAACAATCAAGCGAGACCGGTACCTATCCGATTTCTACATTTTTTCACCTTCACTTTTGCGGTACAAAAAATTGGCGGGAATAAAAAAAATGGGGAACGGACAATCGCCAGGAGAAACGCGTCGGCTCCGTTTATTCCCGGGGGGGCGGTTTTTCCCTCATCGGTTTCGTCGACGCCGACTTCGCGACGACGTCGCCGTTTTGCGACATGTAGTATATCTTGCTCGGGTAATGGTATCCCTTCGAATTGTCCCGCGCTATGGGCTCGGGGATGAATGGTGTTTGGGGGCGATAAGTAATCCGATTTGCTATCACGTCGTACGGAATTTCCGCTTGGTAGCGTAGAAGCTCCTGAATTTCCATGGGCACGTCGGCGTCGAAGGTCGGTTGCGCCGCGGATGGACGCCGCTGAGTTGGAAATTCGTCGGTGTCGATACCGTCGATGGCGACGTCTCGTTGAGGAGGAGCAGGGGATTCCTCGGCAGTTCGAGAACTTGGGATCGTCGGCGCGAGATTCGGGTTGCCTTTGACGTAGAACTTTGCTGCGGGAACGCGACGCGACGCCTTCGAGGACTTTTCCTGCAGCGTCGCTGGCGACGGACGAAGGTAAGCTTCGTGATCGACGTAAATTTTCTGAGGCTCGTAAGATGCCGCCAAAAGCTGCCTCAAACTGGATGGTATATGGGAATAGGGTTGGTAGAAAGCTTCGGGAGCTTTCGGCTCGCTGGGAGGACTCGCAGTGGACGGTTGGAGAACAGCCTTGGGCTCGGTAGACGCAGCAGCGTGGTGACGCTGCGAGTGTTGGAATTGGGACAAATTTGGTGCGGGCTGCGAATTGCGTTGGAACAATCTCCAGTCGAGTTTGTCACCTGAAAAAGTATGAAATTGACGTCGAGAATGGATCGCTAATCGGCCGATGGGTAAGGCATAGATGCTCACCCCTCGCATCGCTGTATTGTACGCGACCTTGCGAACGTTGAGTATCGCCGAACGTGACCAACAGCGTAAGCAGAATAGCCTGGAATGATCAAAAGAGAACAGTCAATGGTGGCACGAGCCAAGAAAAACTTATCGTATTTCAACATTGTCAATATTTGTTTGACATCGAGGTACGCCGAAATCCAACAGGTTTTCTCTTACAAACAACTTGAATATCAGTAGAAAAAAAGTTCAGAAAATATGGGGATAAAAATGTACAAGAACCTGTTTTACCCATTTTTTTGTCGTTGTAGTTTGATCGTTCGATTTTAGGATAGAAAAAAATATCAAATGTCCACTAACTACACTGTCATGTCTTTGACTTTGGCTTGAGAGTAGAAACTAATCTACGTCTCTGGGAAAATATTTTGGTAGCACTGCGGATAAATTGGTATCGTTTGAAGGTCGCGAGACGCGTAGGTATAATACGACGAGACGGTCGCGAAAATGGGGTCCGAAGCGAGGAAACAAAAAATTGGAAAATTTCACTTACTCGAAGCATCATCTCGCCAGAGTCGTGCGTGCGGATGGTCCGAGGAGCTTGTAGCTGCGGCAAGACTGCGACTTCTATATACGCAGGATAGACTACCCACGTCTCGTAATCGTCTACCACCACCACAGATGTACCTACACAATTTCTTCGGGTGAGAGCAACGAGGATCGGTAACACGCGGTATAAAAAGTCATTTCCTCGGAGGAATGGCGTGGCGTAACGTGGTTATAAAATGCGTGGTCCGAGCCGACTACAAATAGGAAACTGGAGTGAATTTAGAAAATCTCGAATCGACCAGACTGCCCAACAAGGGCAGGATATAAACCGGCGACTAAATCATCGCAGCTGCCATTTGCTCGTCGACATTTCCAGGATTTTATTAAGAACATTTTATTGCGAACACATTTTTTCTCGATTCCTTTTTTTACGATACTTTTTTATCCTAACGTAAAGCCACCGGTGATAGGAGAGGAGTCCTGCCTTGGAGGTTTGGGACGGCTCCGAAGTTTCCACAGGAATCGGGCTACGTTCTGGGAGGCAAAGAGATTCACTTGAGAGGAGACTGCACCCCCAACAGCCCTGTCAACTTTCAGACCGATCCAATGACCTGCTCTGAAAAAATCAAACCAGCAAGTTTTTCGTTCCTTACCATTGCGTAGGTTTTTTACGAATCGAAAAATGGATTATTCTTCGACTTTTCTCCCAATTCTGCATCTGTTACTCCCTAATTACGAAGAAAAAAAAATCGACAAATATTTTTTTCTCATTTTCCATCACCATCATCATCGTCACTATTATGCTTTGTAATAATTATTATTATTATCATCAATATCAACTGTTTCGCCACTTGCGTTCGCGATTTACAGCAACATCGGCTAATAATTCGAGATATTACCGCGTTTCTCAGCTGGTACGTTGAAGAAAGATCTAGCTGTACGCGTGGTAGCGAGAAAGACTGCCTTTTGCATGATGTTTCTGGCGTTTAAGATTGCTCGTTGCTCGCTTTGCCATGACGGCTGTTGCGGATATGATAATGGGAAGAACTTCCACACTTTCTTGCTCTCGTACGTTTTTTATTTCTGTAGCAAGCGGGAGGTACTTCGTGATTTTTTCCCGATGGTACCGATCCATGTAGTTGACTTATCATTTTCATTATTACCATTATCATTATCAGTATCATTATTATTATTGCTATTGCTATTGCTATTATTGTTGTTGTTTTCTTGTTATTTCATTTCACTTTTCCATTTCTGCCTTGGATTTATTATTTTCATAGCGATTCCCGTTTGTGGCGTTTGGTATTTGTCGAGGAGTCGGTAAGCAGCGAAGATGCATCGAGAATTCTGTGCACAGGTGAAAAATGAGAACGTGAGTCGGTGCGACGCGACTATGCGAAATGCAAATGTTATCAGCGAAGTACAAATATTAGCGGAACGTTGCGCTTCGGTGTTATTGAGTAATACTTGGAGGAACGCGTGACGAAAGACCTCGTCGCAATTTTTCTCAAACACGCGAACGACAACGGAAAAATTCGCGTCGTTGTAATTGTAATTTTTTTTTCGCCAGTAATAATCGTCAACGACGATTGTCTCGATTGTTCGAATGGGATTCAATACGTCGTATGGCTGGAAAACAAATGACCGATTTTTTGCTTCGACGGATAAAGGCAGTTTCAACGTTTCTCAATCGTTGCGACGTTCCTTTATCACCTTTGTTGATAGCTTATTATAAATCAGGATCGAATGGATTTTTTCCGCTCTTTTCCGTTTACCCGCTGTTTCGTCAACTCTGGCGTTACGCAACGAACGAGCAAATCGCACTGTTGCGAGAAAAACTCTCTACAAGCTCGTTGGAAATCTCACTTTTTCTAGTCATCGAATACTTTTTTCTCGCCACAGCACAAAATCGACAGACTTTATCGACAATCGCTCACGAATTAATGGAATTTCCGAAATAACAGCGACAAACGCGATCATTTTGGCCCATAATTTTATCAAAGTCGATTTTTTGTCTCCCAATTCTAGAAAGCACCTGCACCTAAAAGTATCGCGTACACAATTTAGAACCATCGGAGCACTCTAACTATCTCGTTGAGGTACGACTTTTTTTTTTTAATAATTCTTCATAAAAAAAAACGTTTTTCCGTTTTTTTGGTCGGTAACAGTGATTCCTACGGAACCACAGAATCGGTCCCCAGAAAATTTCAACCACGTATTGTACGCACCAATAGCTTTAGTTTCAATGTTAATTTTCACCATTTCTTTGCTTGCCAACAACAGTAAAAAAAATCCTTTTTTTCAAATCTTCGACATTTTGTTACCTGCCAATGAATTTTGCTGAGGTCGTACAAAATCCAAATATCTTTGATTTGTTTGTTCCAATGCCAACGCCGCCAGCGACGTATATATTTTTCGAGGCGTTACGCCTCCCCCTTGTTTTCGTGTACGGAAAAAAGTATTGAAAATCCATAAAAAAACTGGTGTCGCGTATTTTCTGCGTGTATTCAACGATCTCCACAAATTTCATATCAGCATCTGTGCGGGAAATTCTCAGAGAAACGTACAAAAATGATTTTTTTTCTGGGAATCTGGACCACAATGATCCCTCGACCGAGATTTTGCACCTTATTTTCCCGAATTTTCCGCCAATTTGCCACGCGATAATGGATACTCGCGCGCAGGTGATGTCCGGAAGTAAGGAAAACGTCGGTTCAAATCCTACTCCACAAATCTTGCCGGCCGCATCGATAACGAAGCATTCGTGACGTGCAGAAACCAAATGGCAAAAAATCCGACATTGAATTACCCAAATGGCCGGAACAAACGGGCATAACGTCTCGTGACCTTGAGATTTCTCCCTACGTGCCGGCAGCTCGCGCGCGACGTCGTAACTCGGGTCGCAGACTTTTAGGCGCAGGAGTATGAGCCTGCGATTATGATCGCGTCGCTCGTCACTTAGTTATCACGTTAATTGTCCTCGCTGCAGCCGCAGCTTTCGAGGCTGATTTTCGAAATTGAATTTTTGTCTCTCCATTTTTTACCTCCACGTTCCAGAGTCGATAGGTTAAGCTGGCGAGGAACGTCCGAATATCGAATATCGATCGTAAAAGTCGAGTGTAATTCATTTCGCGCGCGTTTCACAATATTCCCGGCGAAATCGACTCGCAAGTATCGGTAAGCCGATTGGTCGGCGAGCTAGCGACGCAATGCCAATGAAAAATAATGAATCGATCCAATTTGTTTTTCTATCACCCTGCTTGGAAATTTTCAGCTATTTCTCTCATAGGCGACTGATCGTTCGTCGAGTGTTTTTTCTTGCCTGTGAAAAAGTTTGGCTTATCGAGATCGATTCAAAGTCGCGTACCGACGCACGCGGAAAAGCGCGTAGGTCCGCACGCTTACGTAGTCGTTATTCCTGACGGCCTTGGCTGGTGACGGCACGCATCCAGAGTCTACTGTCCTGATCGACGCCGATCTAGTCAAACCCGTCGATCATTATTTACGTATAAAAGCTACGGAGATTCAAAACCACTCGATGTACGCTAGAAAACTTTTCGTCGAAATTTCGCTGCTCGTCAGAATGGATATAACGACTCCATACATTTTTATAGCATCGAGATCTTTTTTTTTCTTCATTCCAATAATTAATTATTAATCATAACTGATTGAAGAATTACTATTCATAGCAATCAATTGATCGTTAAAAAAATTATCAATTATCAATAATTAATCGTACTAGATATAATCTTCTAACAATTGGGTCGTTAATTACGAATAATTATCCGTACTCTTAGACAAAATTCGTGCCGATTGATGACATAATTAAAATAAATCGCGCAATAATATTTAAATCCATCTACGAGATCCAGTGAATTATTTTTTGTACCATAATTCATTTGCGAAGATTTATTTAATTTACGCAAAATGGGGAAATAAATTTGTATTTAATTGTATTGGCGATGAAATTTATTCTACTATTGATAATCTGAACAAAATGAATTACACGATAAATTCAAATCTACCTATGAAATCGAATAAATCATTCAATAAGAATTTATTTGGTGAACACGATCGGGATCCAGGATTCTAAACACCGAAAATACAACAGTCTAAGGCTCGAGTTTGAAAACGGTAGACGGATTTTTTCAGGTAGAATCGACTAAAAATTTCATTTATATTTCGGATAAAGTGGAAAACATCCCTCGTGACGTGCTGAAATTGGGCGAGTAGTTCTGACTCGAGTGAAATCAGCTGAAATACCTAATGTTTACTGAAAATCGAAAACGTCGGAAATCACGGATTTTCTTTCACTTGCGTCTGAAGCTTTCGTTAGCTGAACAACCGAGCGATCAAGAAGAACGCGCTGACAAATAATGAATTCGCATCAAATATAAGAATCACACGTCAGATCGTCGATATCATCTGTCTATTTATTTTTAGACCTATTTATTTTTATATCTACTTAGTTTTACATATATTTGCTCTTATTTTTATTTATTGTAACATTTACTCATTTTTGAAATACCTCGTCGACACTTATTCGCAATTTTTCATTTATTCCTTTAAACATCCAGACGATGAACGACTGAGCACATGCTTCGCGATCCTCGAGCAGGACGGATTTGCGAGAAGAGTTTTCATCCGTCCGAAAATACGATTGGATCTTTCTTCAGATTCCTCAGGCAGAAATACTCGCAGCTAAGTAACAAAACTATCGGAACAAAATTTCTCATCGAAATCTTGCTTTCGTTCAAATGCAGACCCAACAACTATCATTTGCTAAGTTCACCCTATTTTTTTTTCCTCTTTTTTTTTCAAGGACACGCCTATCATCGTAAAGAGTACTTTTCAGCGCGTAATTGCGGAAGAAAACGACTTTTCTTAACCGACTCGATCCACTTCGAAGTTGAGCAACAATTTCGAATCATTTTGTGCAAGAATGAAAGAAATTTCCCCCTTTTTTCCATATTTTTCAACGTGTTTCAATTTTTTGTCAACACACTGCTGATAAGCGTTAAAAAATTCATAGCGTTCCGCTGTCACCGAAATGGTTAAATACGAATGCAAATGTTGCTCATCGTGAAAAAAACGCTCGTTTGCTCGTCGCAATAATTTATCTGGTCTCTTCTCGTTCGCGTATGGTCGCAGATCGGTGCGATTATTCGCTAGGCTTGGCGCAATGATCTTTTATCGTAGTCAAGGTCACGAGAATTTGTCCGGAAATTGGAAATAGCGGTGGTAGGGTCAACAGTTTGAGATGCTTTATCGTCGGTCTACTTCTGTTTATCGGTGGTACGCGGTTGTTATCGGCCGTTTCGTCGCGCTATTCGGATTCTCGTATCACGGTATCAGTCCGAAGAAGAGGGTCGAGGCTCGCTGATGCTGGTGATCCAACGGGCCCGAGACCCTCAGTTCACGACGCCGACTTGTACCGTGCGCGACTCGTAGTCCACTCCGAGTTCAATTGCCACTTGTACTTCGCACGATTCGCGCGTCGTCGCGATTAGCAATTGAAAAATTACTCCGTCGAGTGCCAGATCCGAGCGATCGATCGATCGATGAAAAACGAGCGTGAAGAATTCGACGAAACTGAACTGAAGTTGAGCTTGTCTCTCGATTCGTGCGGAAAATACCAACGAGGTAGGATTCACTTTGCGTAACTATTACTAACAAACTCTTATCATCTGTTTTTTTCTTTCCCCATCACTTCTGAAACAAAAAACCAACTTTTCTGCACTCGATCCGCTATCTCGCGCGGCGGTTCCGATATTCGTGCATCGAGCGATGAGTTGTGAAAATATAGGTCAATCTTTTCGCATTCTTTTTCGTTGACGACTATGAATTATCATTTTTATCGTGGACGTATAAAGCTGAGACCAATTTTTACGCCTTTCTATCATAAAAAAAACAGCGAAATTTTGGTTTTCGGATCCGATACACTAAAAAATCGCAATTTTTTTTCTCCGTTTCCCGATTTGCTAATTTGAATCACAAAAATCTCGCAGTTCCTAGATTCTCCCGCGGTAGCAAATAAACATTCTTCCCTGCAGATTAGTTAACGACGTGGAGGAATATCAGAACAAATTATCGCATCTTCGATTATCAAATCTCTGTAATTTATAATCGAGATGGACTCAATTTTTAATACGTCGCAACGCTTTTTTTTATCTTCTCCAATTCACGTGAAAGATGTGGCTAACTAATTTTTCTAAGATCATTCGAAAGGCAAAAGAATAATTCTGCGAATTATTCTTCCAGCTTTTCCCCGTTTATTGGCTGAGATTTTATAATTCTTCGCCCTTTTTCGAAAAATCTTTTTCCTCGGACCCAAATATCCAGCTGCACAACTAATAACGCTTCGAATTCGGATTTCTAATGGTCATTCAATTTTGTAATCACTATCGCGAATAACAAAATGAATAATTTATTACCATTGGATCTGATTTTCCAAAAAAGTGTTATTTTTCAATTTATATTCTTCGTTGCACTTGTTTCTGACAGAGTGCGCTTATTACGCAGTTTTTGCATTATCGAATCGGGACCTTGCTCTTGAAACCTCGGAAATTGATTATTTTTCATCTGTTAATTTTCCGTGAAATTATTCGGGGAAAAATCGTTACACCTGCGAGTAAAAATTGAATCGGTGAGATCAATTCGTACGCTTCTGATACAAAATTTGACTATAGGAATCGATCGATACTGGATTAATTACGACGAGAATATCAATATCGCAGGAAACATTTCGGTGCCAAATGAAGATTTTTTTTATGGTTGATCGTGGGAAACAAATTAAATAAATATACGAATAAATGAAATAAATAAGAGGATTGGTGATGTTAAATCGGTGGTGTTGCTCGATTTAATCGGCATAATCGATACGGCGAGTGAAAAATGAACGTTTTATGCGATGACCGAAGTATCGATACGAATGGAAAAAATGATAATTAAATCAACGATTCCTCGGTTTTTCGCATCGCTATTATATACGAACAACCGAACAACGGAAGCTTCAATGACGATCTGTTTCCTGTATTTTCGCCAAAAATTGCGCATATTCATCGAACGACAAAATATCCATCGATATGATTTCCAATTTCTCTTTGCATACAATGCGACTGCGAACGAATTCGTAAACGAGGAATAAAATTATAAGAGAAATAAATTAAACAAAGCATGATTCGCCCGCCGCGGACATATATTTACATCGTATCAATTCAATCGATTCATTCATATTTCGAAAGCATTTTTCAATTTATTTTCTAATTTCAATTCTTTCGTTTATTTATTTCAATTTTTCCCTCGTCATCATTATTTCTTTTTTCAATTTTTCGTTACTTTCAATATTTCTTATCATTTTCTTACCATTCGTTTATTTATTTATTAATTTCCCATCTATTTTCTAATTTCAATTCTCTAATCTGTTTATTTTTATTTATCTCATCAGGATCATTATTTTTTCTTCTTCAATTTTTCGTTACTTTCAATTTTTTTATCATTTTCTTACCATTCGTTTATTTATTTATTAATTTCCCATTTATTTTCCAATTTCAATTCTCTAATTTGTTTATTTTTATTTATCTCGTCAGGATCATTATTTTTTCTTCTTCAATTTTTCGTTACTTTCAATTTTTATTATCATTTTCTTACCATTCATTTATTTATTTATTAATTTCCCATTTATTTTCTAATTTTAATTCTCTAATTTGTTTATTTTTATTCATCTCGTCAGGATCATTATTTTTTTTCTCAATTTTTCGTTACTTTCAATATTTTTTATTATTTTTTCACCATTCATTTGCTTGTTTATCAATTTTGTGTGTTTTTTTTAAATTGATGTTTGCTCGCCGCGAACACGTCTCATTTCAATTTCGCTGCGAGGCATCGAAGTCGTCGGTCATCATTTTCATTCCCATAGATCTTGAATGCTCCGAGTTATTGGAGCGACTCGTTGATTCCCCTGCGATCAAGGAGAACGTTTGAAATGTGGCGAATTCCGACAATTTCGACCTTGATTTTTCAGCGACACGTTTGTAGCGTCGTCTCTTTCGAAGCCTTGAATCTGTAACTATGGGGAAAAGCTAGCGAACGAATGCTAACGACGCGTTCGCTGTTTGTCGTCAAGTTGAAAAGTTCAGCTCGAACGTTCGACGCCGGATATCGTGCTTCTTCCTCTTGCGCGCGATTATCGAGTTCAGAGATCAAATTAATGACGTTCACGGCGCGGCCCGAGCCTGGAATTGGATCGGTTTGACAATCGGCGACGCGCGTGACGAGTCGTGTTTAATAATCCTCCTGCCCGCCTCGTTTAATTTTCATTACGCTTCGTCTCCTCGCGAACGATGGCGAAATGATCGTGCGAAATTTCGACGCGGCTGAAAATGCCGAAACCTTTTTTTCCACCGATTCGTCCAAAATCAATCAATCGAAGGAAAAAACGTCGTTAGGTTGATAGTTAATCGAATGCCTGATCGAAAGATTTCGCGTAGCAACGCATTGTTTCGCAATCTTCTGACAAACTTCCAAGTTTCGAGCTGGACGAAATGAATAAATTTGTCGAGGATTTTTTTAATCACGTAAACCTAAGTAAAAAAGCGTTGAATGAATTCCCACGTGAATTTGGAATGCACGTAATTCACGAATATGTTTATTTATGGGTTCATAATTTTGGGTCATTCGGTAAGAATGGGCCATTAGATTTACTGAATATAATTAATTGACATGTGTGTCTATAATTTTGAGTTTATAATTTTATACAAATTTGTCAAATTTTCAAAAATCAAAAAAAAATAATACTAATAATACTTACAAAAATTCTTCCGATAAAAAAAGACTCGGTAAAATGTGCAACCACTTCAAACGAGAAGAGTTGAAATTGCAAACTTGGGAATTGCAGATGAAAATATTTTCTACGAATTTTTCGTACACGTTTATTAATAATACGCGAAAAAAGCTCACTTTGAAAAAAAGATCCGATTTGGTCCGTTATTCGAGAAATTATGGGTGAAAAACCGAAATTCGATATTCTTCATCAAAAACGTGTAGAAATTTACCTGCAGCTTTTTCGAAGGGTACAAAAAAACGTGCGTAAATTGAGGAAATCAGAGATGACAATTTTGCTAACTTTCCAATTTGGCGTGGAATGCCCCGTATAAAATAAACGTGGGTCGATCCCGTTTCTGGAAAAATCTCGGTCGATTCAATTGTTTCCGTACGAATTTTTTCGTTCCGAATTTTCGCATTTCGTTCGATTCGTCGAGCTTTCTTCGTTTCGTTTCGAATCTCGTTTGTTCGTTTGATTTCAGCGAAGGTATTTGGGTTGCGGTAGAATCGCGCAGCGGCAAGGGCGGAAACCGAAGCGCGTCGATCAGGTGAATCCTTCGCGGCAATAATTTTGCCGATCGTCAGCAATAGCTTTGCGACTATAACAATCGACGACAGTCTCGAAATCGGTTGGTACGAACACGAGAACGCGCAAGGCAAACGCGGTCAGGCTTTGCGTAACAACCAACGCTGAAATCGTCGTACCTCGACGAACTCGCATTTTGCAAGGTGAATTGCTGACGACGTATCAACATCGAAAAAAGACAACAAAACAGACAATTTTAGAAAAAATGTATTCCATTTAATCTACAAATTTGGCATTTTTCCTGAAAGAGGCCAAATTTTTGCCCCAACGCAGCAAAACTGTAAATTTTTCGAAAAAATTGGTAATTTTTTATTGCCGGGTTTCAATTGTTTCGACGACATTTTTCTCCAAGGTCGAATATTTTGTGCCCTCGTTTTGCATAAATAAAATATTGTCACAATTTTTCACATGTATTCAAAATGGTAGAAATTTTTTTTCCTTCCGAAGTGGTCGCATTTTGTTGCGGCGGAAAAACTCATTCGCGAATAATGTTCCCCATGGAGGAAATAATTCTGTTCGACAGACTAACAGATCTCTGGAGAAATGATAGCTTCGAGTGAGAAATTGCGATTTGACAAAATCGAACGGCGAAACGAACGAAAAATACGCAAATGAAAATGGGTAAAAATAGGAAAGGAGGGATAAGACAGTGGAAAATAAAGAAACCAATGTTCAGAGAACGCAGCAGTGGTAAAAAGTGATTGTGAACAAAAACGATAGACGATCGTGATTTATTTCCGAGGAACAATATTTTTCTGAAAGAAATCAATTATTCCGCGTTTTTTTTTGTTTTCCTGTTTTCGATGAATAAAATCTTCATCGAGAATTTGCATATGCTTCTTTTTCTCAACCGCGTGCATAACATTTGTTGGCGCGACGATTCCTCCTTCGACGTAAGTGGCATCAGTCTTGAAAAATATTATTGGAATTGATCGGATTGTTAGTTCAGATTTTTTTTCCCTGCCAGTACATTTCATATTTTACAATCATAGAACCACTGTTCTTGGAATTTTGGTCAACACGAATCGGAGGAATAACATTCAAAAAAAAAAAAAAAAAAAAAGAAAAAATGACAGGTTAGCATCAGACTTACGAAAACAATTTTTTCGTTTCCGAATGAAAAATTTGGGACTATATAATTTTTCAATAATTCGTCAATTCGTGACAAAAAACTGAAACGTGAATTATAAAAACGATTTTGTACAAATTTATTTCCATAGATTAATTGGATTAGATATTTTCTATGAAAATTGCAGATTTCGTGTTGTAGTAAATGAAAACCAAATAACATTTATATAAAATTTCGCGATCGTTTTAAAAATATTTCGAATTCTATTAACGATAAGAAGCTTTAGCTTGATAACAAAAAACAATCGTTCGAAGTACTTACGAATAATTTACCTTTTATGATTTTCAATTAATTCCATTTTATTGAACTACGAAAATTATTTTTTTCCCTTATTTTATTTTTTTATATCATCTGTCTTGATGTTTTTTGAACAATGATAAAATATCTTCAATATTCACTTTTCATGTTTCTTATTCCTTCAAGTTTGGACAAAACGTTCAAAGTTCAGTTGATCCACTTATCTGAGAAATTGTTCAATTATATCAAATACGCGATACATAATACGAATAATCCTTCGTAAAATTTTTCCGAAAAACGATGGAAAAATGATCTTCTTAGTATGAGCTGCTTCTATTGGTCACTACTGATCAAAGTCCGTCAGAGGAACTGATATTTTTTGGTCATGGTAAAGTTTTTGTGAACAAAAAATAGCTGAAAATGGCGATACTCTGCGACAATATGAGGAAAAAGAGAGGAAAGCGTCAACATTTCGACTTTCAAACGTTGAAGGTTCAACATTTAAACTTGAAAGTCCTCGAGATATTCGAAAATACCCTGTTGGATCACGTATATCTGGGAACTCAAAAATCCCATAATTTATGGAATTACTGGGAAGTTTCAGGCTCCCCTGATGGAATATCACTCGTTATAGGAGAATCAACAACTTGATGATGAAAATCTCTCATCGTTTTTCGGAAAAGTAGTCGAACTGCATAACGACCTAAAAAATCCTATCGACGAATGACATTTTTTCAAATTTATCGCCGCGATAGAATGTTTCGTGCTGCGGCTGAGTGGCCGCTCGTCAGGTCCTCCGTTTAATTACGGTCGAAGGTGCGAAGGAAATAAATTAGCGATATCATTCGCTCGCGTTGCGTGATCCTTGAATAACAAATCGCTATTCATCGCGACGTATCATTCGCGTCCCGCGACCAAGAGCTGATCGTAGAAACGTTACGTGACATTCGTAGCAGGTTTCCTATAGGGTCATTTTTCTCTCGCCACGCCAAAAACGCCACGTTAATTCAACAGTTACGATTCGCGTCTCGTGCGGAGGTAAGAGGCAAGCAGCGTTAATTGTACGAGCGTTACGGGCAAACGACGTCGATTCAACCAGTCGACGGTCACCGCTTAGTCAGCAGTTTAAAAACGCGACGAGAACTTGTCGACGCCTCGCACGTTTGATTCCCATACATTTTTTATCTATGTTTTTCTTTTTTTCGCAACTAGTTCGCTAAATATTCGTCGCGGACTCATTTTTTCCAGCGTGGATAACGGTCAACTATCGACGGGTGCAAAAAACACTCGTTTTTTTGCCATGAAACGAAGTATTATCAGAGGAATGCGGAAATCATCCATCAATGACTAGCAAATTTAGTAATAAATGTGGCAACGATACCGATTATTTATTTATTTGTTTGTTTGAGGATATTTTTTACTCAAAAACCATTTAGAAAACCGAATGACCGGTCCAAAAAGATCTTCGCAAGTCGAAACACTTTTTCGTAGTGGACTTTCGAAAAAATCGCTCGCTTTTCGCTTGACAATGATCACTTTGCCATGAAAAATACGGCGATTTCACGAAGCTAATGAAAGATAATATCAAAAGTTGTAGTTTCTCAATACCGACAAAACACGCTTTTGTAGCAGCGTGGAGCAAAACGTAGGAAATAAATTTTAAAATCACTCGACGTAATTCGACTTTTTGATTTAGCTTAAAATTAAAATAGCGAGTAAAAAAAAAAATTTATTTCGATACGAAAAAAATCATGGTGCGCCTGATAACGATTGTTCTGAATTTTTTATCGCTCGCTATTTGCGAAGATCAAGCTATCACGAGAATGCAGAAGGCATTCCGCTTTTTTTACAAATAAGAATTACTTTTTTGTCAACTGCTTTATTATAATTTTGAGCTAATTCAACAAAATTAAATAGTGTCGAGTCGAAAGACTTATTATCACTATTCAACAGAATCTGTACATTCGAAATTTATTCTCCACTTTTTAGTTCACGTTACGACGAAGGCGTAGTTTTTTTAATTGTTCAAACTATATATTTTTTTTTCAATCTGTAAAAATTGTTGCCTCGACGATGAATAGTACTTGCTGCCAATCAAGGTCACTTGTTTATCTTGCGAAATTAATTTTTTCGTCGTGATGATCCTAGTGGGAAGCCCAGGTCGTGTTCTGGTACGATATGATAGCGTGAATTCCTGGCGGGTCGAGTTCTGGACTAGACACAACACGTAACAACATGAGTTTCAAATATGCATGTATAATTGTACATAAATACAAATTTAATTGACGTGCCACTGACGCGAACGATGACCAGAAATAAAGCGTGCGACAGCAATCTCCGGATCAATCTTGACATCACGTTGAACGCTCATCAAGGCCAATCTATTCAGTCGCGAATGTCCCATGCTATTTCTAAGTAAAGTTGTCAACCTTCTCTCTTCGCAAGCAATTTCTGTTATTTAAAAAAAATTCCTCGCGTCGTTTATTCAATAGTTTGTTTTGCTTCGAATGCAATGCAATTTGCCAGTAGAATATTTGCTATTGAACTATCTACCTACTATTTTCACGCGTTGCTCGCCCGTTTAATAATAACCACCGCAAATATTTATAACAGGTGAAATAAAGTACAAAACGCGTTGTACGTGTCGGTAAAAAAATTGTAAGAATTTAGACAAACGCGCACGGGCAACACAGCGCGGATCTTCGTCCGCCTTTTTTCGCAATACAGATTCAAAGCCTCTTCCGTCTGTGGCCTCTTCTCGTATTTTTGCTATGGCATTACTTTTGCGTTGCTATTTTTCACCGAACAACTGTGACGCACGTTTTCGAACGGGACGAACGACCAGGTCGTAGATTCGTTAGTCTGAAACCCGTTCTGACTTCGACAAGTACGTAACCAGGTCTTGTATTCTCAATGTTTTACAGATGACGATCATATTTCACAAATTATCATGATTGCATATATTTATCGTCCTCTCGCTGTTGATGACAAATTCCAACGCCCAGAGATGTTTATTCATGAGTATTTTCTCTCCGATGATCGACCACGATGCTTCGCGGTCGTCGCGTTTATTCGCATAATACACGGCCAATTCGAAAAAAAAACGCCGATTGAAACTTCTATGCGTTGAAAACGGTTCAAATTTTGACTCGCAGTGCGGAGACGATTTTCCTGGGAGAAACGCTGTTTCAACGTATTCTTTGAAATTACGCTGAAACTTGCTCGTTTAGAGAGCGAGATATTTGCGATAAAAAAGGGCCAATTATTTGATAATTTTTCACGCTTACAAATTTTTTGTTGCTAAAATTGAAACTCACGATTCTTAACTTATTAAAAAAATTGCAATCATTTTCGCGATTTGACGGAGAATCCGACTCGTATTTTCGGCAATTGTGTCGTCGTCGCATTTTGAAAGTGGAACTCGACGAGCCATTTTCGCTTTGACGACGATGTACAGTAGAATCAGGTCGGCTAGCATTTTTTGTTTTTGTCTCATATCTCGAAAAACTCTGCACGAAGCTCGTTTTCCACGTTCGTATCAAAAATTCAATACGACTGCGTCTATTCGCGACGAGGTCGTTTGCCTTTGTAAATTCGTTTAGTTGCCGCGCTACGAGTCGAGTCGACATCGATGGATCGATCAAGCTCGCGAGTTCCGCACAAGCGTCTCGAGCTTGCGCGACGTCGCGCATCGATTCTCACGTGCGGCGCCGTGTTATCCGCAGGTTCGTGGAGTTTGCCGCAATGGAAGTAGGTGTACGAGCGTTCGTCGTATTCCTAGCGATACTGGAGTACCTGCTGCGTCCTTTTTTCCGCTACTTCAATCGCCAGGCCCCCGCGACAATTCCACCAGCCAAGGATGATATTCTGAAGTGGAGCGCGGTCGCGTTGGCCCGAAAGATCAGACGAAGAGAGGTGAGTTTTCCCGCGAAAGTGAAATTATCTCTCCAGCGATCGGCGATAAAAAAATAAAATGAGTAAATGAACGATAAATAAATGAATAAATAAATACAAAATTAAATATGTAATTGAATAAATGAATTCTTTTTCCTAAAATCGTTATTTTTCCATCGTTCGCAGCTGAAAAGCGAGACCGTGGTGCGAGCTTACGTAGATCGCATCAAAGAGGTCAATCCGTTCCTGAATGCGGTGGTGGAGGATCGTTTTGACGCGGCGATTCGAGATGCGAAATGTTGCGACGACGCGTTGGCGGCTGGAACCGCGACGGAATCGGTGCTGGAGAAGGAAAAACCGCTGTACGGGGTTCCAATAACTGTAAAAGAGAGCTGCTCCCTGAAAGGTAAAGTACACGAGCGCGATAACTTTGTCGGGTGTCTGATTTTACCCGCGTAATTTCGACCAGCGCTGGGCATAATTCTATTTGGAAATACCAATTCGAATTCATTCGCGTCGTCATTTTCAGGCGAATATGAGTACAAATTTATCCATACCTCGCTTGTTTGTAAATACGAATTTATTTGCATTCCCCGCGCGAATGCAAACACGATTGTACTTACAAACTTTCCTGTCCATACGAATAAATTCACTGAAAACGAGGCGATTACTCACAAGAAATGTGAATATTCATGCGAAAGCGTGCGAAATCTGTGAATACAAATGTATTCGTGAATAAATTGTAAATACGACAAAATTTCACGCAATCAGAGAAATTTTCCCGTATTTAGACAGATTAAAATCGAATTCACGATAATCGTGTTACAAGCTATACCGAAAGTGAGTTTTTACGGTGATGACTTTTTTAAAAAATTAATAATTTGCTCGAATCAGGAAACTTCAGCTGAATATTTGACATCTTTTTGTGTGAAAGATTTAGGAACTCACTTTCTGTATAAATTGTTATACGATTATCGCGAATTTGATTTTGATCTGTCCGAAATACGCGGAAATTCACAACTCATTGTGCGAATCTCTTTGTATTCACAATTCGTTTGCGAATACTTTCGTATTCACAGGTTTTCATGGGAATATTCACATTTTTTGTGAATAATATATAGGTTCCTGAGAATGCTAAATGCATTGTAATGCTATACCACCGAAGAATTCTTAAAACTGTAATTAAATCATGAAAATTGTAGGATAGTTGATAAAATTGAATCAACGGATAGCAAGGTACAGTGGTCGAACTTCGTCCTCTCTTCGTAGAATTAGTGAACAAGACTTCAAACATCAGGCCCAATGCTGCTGTATCGTTCAAAAGATGAAAAACTCGTTTAATTTTCTACAAATTGTGTAAAACTAACTTTTACGAATGTGTACACCTGCTTAAAAAAAAATTCTTTTGCCTGGTAATCTTGAAAATGCGAGGAATTCATTGATGCTGACTAAAGATGAAGAAGCGAATCGGCAATCGCAGTCGCGCGTAATTGTTATCGACGTGTCATTGCTTCAGGTATGAGCCACACTGGATGCACGCTTCCCCGAGTTGGCATTCGGGCAACCAGCGATGGTCCGAGCATCAGTTCGCTGAAAAACGCTGGCGCGATCCCACTTTGCGTTACCAACACCCCAGAATTGTGTCTCGGATTCGAAACATTCAATTACGTGAGGGGCAGGACCAGCAATCCCTACGACACGAGGAGAACGCCGGGTGGATCTTCCGGTGGCGAAGTACGACTCGTTCATTCGCGTAGCTACATCTCACGAGCGACCAAAAATTTTGCCGTATTCCGTTTTTGTCCGCCCTGAAAATCGGGACTTTATTCAATCGCGCGTCGAGTTTACCAGAGATTTGGATTTTTGAGCGTGAAAAAAAATGTCAGACTTCAAAAATTCATATCTCCGAAGAAAAAGAAACACCTTCTTGGAAATTCCAAGATCTTCTCAGACCAGTCAAAGGTAACATAAGAAAAAATTAGCCAAAAGTTTAATTTCCAACTTTGATTCTTACGATTTTGGAAATTTCAAAATTACGCAAATTTTTTTAAAACTATTGTTTATATAGCCCCAAGTATCGCTTTCAAAATGAAACAGGAACCATCCTTGTAACTCTAATAGTTTTCGAGATATTGGACAAATTAACTTGAAAAACGGGAGAAACGGTGAAATTTTCAACTTCGTTGCGTGATAAGAGAAAAGTTCAGAAAGAAGTTCGTCCAAATCAATTGGGGTCGGTTCCGATCATCGGTCGAATTCACATGGAATAACCCAGGTCGTTGGTGATTTCTTTCGATCGACTGTTCTCAGGGTGCGCTTCTGGGATGTTCCGCCTCTCTCATCGGCATAGGATCCGATATCGCCGGGTCCATTCGAATCCCCGCTCATTTCAACGGGATATTTGGCCACAAACCATCCCCAGGTACGTGACTCGCGTTCATCTCGAACGATTATTACAAGGCCTTCAATTTCCTTAATATCAAGAGACAGGAATCACTTCTCGTTGAACGAGGTTCGCATTTCTGACTATACGCGAATAAAATCACTAGACAAAAATTGCCACGACTAGACGCACCGTGCACATTTTTTTCTCATTAATAAACAACTTTTATCTTCATTCATTCGACTTTAATCTTCGTTGCCGTTTTTTGATCCCTGCTTTACCAACAACCCAATAAGAGTGAAAAAAAAAATAATATCGCATAACCATTTGAGATTTTTATTGCTAGTGACAAATTGATATTTGGAAAAGCAGAGTTTTCAAAATAAGTTCGTGCCAAGAAAATTTGCGTACGAATGTTATTGGCGTCACTGATTACGAATCCGCTGTCAAATTTCAAAATACAGAATGGCGGATTCAAATTTTTTAATTCGCTATGTTTTCCGGAAATTTGGGATATAAAAATGAGACGATCTCAAAAACCTTGGGGCATCGAATTTCGTTTGAAAAAAAATGGCTGAACAAATTTGTGACCGAAACGGTTGATACAAAAATACGTAGACGCGTCGTATACAAATACGTAGTCCTTGAATATTTACGAGGTAAAACGAATTGATAGAGGATGTTGGTGTTAGTACTCGTGAAAAAATCGAGTTTGGTGATTTTCTTCCGCGTATAATTTTAGTGCTGAGTTTCTTTGGTGCTCCGATCCTCGGAGTCGTCGATGTTTCTTCCATTTTTGTCGAGGAATTCTTTCAGGAATATTTTCACAGGTATTATAGGAACGCAAGAGCATTACCCGTACTCGGAAGGATTGCACTTCCAAAAATATCTGGCAGTCGGCCCCCTGGCCAGATATGCCGAGGACTTAATTTTATCCGTGAAAATAATGAGCTCTCAGCACAGTTCGGCACTGAGGCTCGACGATCCAGTGGACATCGGTCGACTGAACGTCAGCTACACGGAAGGTATCGAACGATCATGGGGCATGCCGGAGCCTTGCCTAGCAGTGAAACGGGCCATTAAAAATGCTGCTACCTACCTGAAAAGCAAGGGAGCTGCGGTACAAGAGGTGCGTTAAACATAGAGAAACAAAAAAAAAATTAGGTAAGAAACGAATTCGTCATCTATTAGCCGTAGGGTGTCCGTTGTTTAAAAAATTAATTATTTTTCTTCGCAAAGCTCTCTACACTCTTAATTTATCGTCTAAGAAAAAAATCAAACCATCAAAAGCTCTTAATTTTCGTATTAAACATTACTTTTACAATTCAAATTGCATGGAATTTTGCTACTTTTTACAATTAATTTTTTCTCTCTTGAACGTGTTATTTCATGGTGATGAAAAATTCTTGTTCTTGTAGAGAATTGAACGTTCTGCAAAAAAGGTCTCTTGTGATTTTTCGATTGAGTTACTCCTTCGAACGTTATTCAGAGTTGAAGTTGATCTCTAGGTATATTCTCAAATTTTCGTGAACAATTTTGTTCGAAGAACGTATTAATATTTTAGCTAGCTAGAAGCGAAGATGAAAAACAATATGTGTTTCAGGTTGTCTGCGAGTATAAAAAAATGGTATAAATTTCATTCGATTTGAACTTTTTTTTGATTTTTGACAATTCTTCTCCCCCAACACTTGAAATAACTTTTAGAGAAGTACACTTATCGAAAAATGTTAAGAGACCTTTTTTGTAGAGCGTTCAATTCTCTACGAGAATATTTATGTCTGATTACTGTGAAATAACGTGTTCAAGAGGGAAAAAAATAATTGTAAAAAGTGGCAAAATCCGATGCTATTCGAATTGAAAATGTATCGTTTATTACGAATATTAAGGGCTTTTCATGATCTGATATTATTTGTTAGACGATAAACTGAAAATTTGGAGGCGTCGCAAGAAAAATAATCGATTTTGTAAATAATGGACACGCTAACGAGCAGCAATCGTAACGAGAAATCGCAGCAGATTTGTAAAACGTAGTCGAGGAGTCGAACAACTAATTCTCTACGACGACAGAACACAAAGTTAGACAGACCCGAATATTCTCTTGCAAACAGGTTCTCCTTCGAACAACTTTTTTCCCTTTTTTTTTGAGTGAAAAAAAAATTCTCGAAATTAATGGGACGCCAAGTCGAGTCAGCGAAGATTGGCGAACACTTGAAAGGAGAGTTTCTGCTTGAAGCGTTTCGCCTGAAAATAACAACGCGACTGAATTCACTTTTTTCATTTTGTTTTTGAGGTTGAAATCAAAGAACTGAATCATTCCCTGGAGACTGGTATCGCTATGTTCTTCAGTGTTGACGAGATGCCAAAGATGCTGATAGACGTCAGCGACCCGAAGGTAGGATTCGTCTCCGGTCAAAGTTTAGTGGCGTAAAAAAAAAAGAAAAAAAAAGGAACCTGATTCGAATGATTTGAAACAGCACGAAAAAACTTCGCTGGCTGAAGGTGCAAAATCGATCTTGGGATTGTCTCAGCACACGAAAATGGCCATACTCGTGAAGTTGCTCAAAGAGGTAAACGTGCTGATACCACGATCGAAGCTACCGGCCTACAAGAAGGAGGTCGAGCGACTCGAGAGTATCTTTTTGGTGAGGAAATTTTTTCAATAACTCTCACGGTCTGGATATACGTGTATGCTACCGTGGCCCAAAAATACCGACTATTTTTTTGTCTAGTCTCCCGTGGAAATATGTTAGCTTGTAATGAATTTTTTAATTTTTTAAAACT
Organism: Arge pagana; assembly: GCA_963969455.1. Lineage (NCBI taxonomy): Eukaryota > Metazoa > Arthropoda > Insecta > Hymenoptera > Argidae > Arge > Arge pagana. The sequence goes on along the minus strand of OZ018309.1, from coordinate 12,380,533 downwards.
TTTTACTCGTTGAGATAATTTTTTCTACGCAAACAAAATTCGTTTTTCAAAGTTTCAGTTTCAAATCTTCATATCTAAGGTTTTCAGGTGTCGTGTTTTTTTTTTAATACCCGAGTGCGTTGCCTTCGATGTTTTCGAGCGATCCATTTATAACATGGATCACTTGGAGCTGAAACTTTGACGAACTTATTGTTTTCTTGCGTGTAAGAAATTACCGTAACGATCGACGAGATTAATAGTTTTAATAAAATCAATTTTCGACTACCTTGGAATTTTTATAATTGGCGACTGGCCTTCGACATTTTTTCGATCGACCTGATTTTTAGAGAGCGCGCTTGAAACACGCCGAGCTAGCATACTTTCATGGGAGAGTCGAAAAAAAGTCGATTTTTTGCACCACCTTCGTGTAGATTCTATGTAAAAATCCTGACACCTCGTTATCGTCGTTTCAGAATCTCTTAGGCACCAACGGTGTCTTCCTCTTCCCAACGTTCACGGATCCTGCACCGTTTCACGGTCAAATATCGCTGCTCCTCGCCGCGGCAACGTATTGCTTGATCATCAACATATTAGGCCTTCCGTCGACCAATGTTCCAATGGGATTCGACAGCGATGGGCTTCCAATCGGGATACAGGTAAGAAAACTATGCTCAATCAGATTCCTCGTCACTCCAGCAGCATGAAAGTATTCGGTGGCTCAACGAAAATCGTACGATGTGAAAAATTAGTAGTTCCAAGGGGGAAACACGTCTGAAAGCTTGATATTCTTGTCAAAAATTGATTTAGTTTCGCGGATTTGAACTTGTACATTTTTATATTTCAAAAATAAATTTAGGAGCAAAAATCGTATTTACCAAATTATAATCATGAAAAATTATCACATGATTATTGCAAATTATTTGAATGTACAGGTAGAAATTTTGAAGAGATCATCGAGTTATTAAACGATTGCTAAAATTATAATATTAGGAATGCTGATCCATAAATTATAAGTATTAGAAATCATTCAATGATTATCGAAATTATAATTACAAAAAATTGAAGCTGTTTGGAAAGCTTATTTAAATATAAATCGAATTTTACAATGCGCGTAGTCTGATGGAGAACACGCTTATTTGACACGACAATGGCACATTTTTGTTGTAACGAATGAAAGTAGAATGCCATCGATACGAAATTCAATTATTTTGTTGAGTATTTTTAAAAAAAGGTTCTCCAATTGTCTTACATCATTTGCATTGATAATTTTTGGTTGAAAAAAAACCTTCGTTTCGAAAAATAAGGCTCATCTGAATTGTTGCGCAAATGGATCGGGGAAATCGAAACAACTTGGAATGTACGTGAAAAAGATGATAATTTTCAGATCGAATCGTCCTGCGAAAATATTAGGATTTGGTAATTTTGTTCGAAGCTGATGATTTTTTTTGTTTTGTTTGATTTTGCAGGTGATTGCTGGACCGATGCAGGATAGACTTTGCTTGGCTGTCGCTAGAGAACTGGAAATTGGATTCGGCGGTTGGGTACCACCGAGCAAAAGACAATAGAGGTCGGCGCAAACGACTATTGGACTGAAATAATCCTGCAATTTATGATCTTACAATTCATCTACGAACACAAATCCGTTTGCCACAGTCAGAAAAGTGCGCGGTGCCTCTGGCAAAAATCAGCACGAATCTAGGCTGTAGAAAAAAACATGATACGCGCGAACTGGCGCAGTTCAGTGGTAACGAGTCTCTTACCGCAATAGAGGCGACTACGAATTTAAATCGCTGTGAATGACATGTTCGATGCAGAGCTGTGAAATATAGACATGGTTTTCGTTACAAAAAAAGGCGAAAATTTAATTTACCACGAGAAACGTTGAAGGAAATCGAGTCGACGATGGATTTCGAAAATTCGTTTTTTCGTCGTAACGCTTTTTATGGTAAAGCTATCGATCTAAATCCAACGGGAATCGATTCTACGCCTCAAAATACGTCAAGGAACAAAGCGTCGATCGATTCTGACATGCGTCGGCAATCTGACATTTTTGAAGGCTCAAGCTGACGAAATATGCTTTCTTCACGTAAGAAACAGAATAACGCTCAAATAACCCCATGAATTTCAAGAATCTCGCTCGATCTCGCCGGTCTCGCTGGGTACTTCAAGACATTCGAGACGAGACGAGATGGCCAAAAAAATGACAAACGCAAGACGAAACGAGCGAGATTCTCGTCTTTCCCGTCTCGTGCCGAAAAACTAGTCGCTGATAACGAATCTGCTATCAGATTTCTCAAATTCCAAAATAACGACCTCGAAAATCTCCGGGTAACGCAAGTTACACCTAAATACAGAGTTGAAAAGTGAGAACCATAAATCGGATAAAATTATTCGAAACTCGAGAATTTCGATGCTGCCATTTTTGCGTCGCCATGTTGGATTTGCTGGTTCGATAAAAATTTTAGGAGAGCATCCTCACGAATGTTGGCACGCCAAATTTCGCGCAGATTGGTGGAAGTTGGAGGAAATTATTCGAATTTGTACGTATATGATGCAATGCCACTTTTGGCAATGATCTTTTTGTACGTGTATCACGCATCACCACTCTGGTGGTTAATAATTTCGTGAACTCTCTTCATCTGGATAAATGGACGAGTCGATGAGCAATTGAATAGAAATGAAATTATCCATCCTCGAAGTCGCAGATAAACATGCTGAAAATGTGGAAGGAAAATCATGACTGTTCCCATCGTTTTAACTCGTCAACGTTTATTGGTCGTACGTAATTTCTGACGGCCTAAAACATAACAGAATTTTCTTTCATAAATACTACAACTCGCTCGAAGCATACCCGAAGTATAAATAATCGCGTATTTTTTTTTCTCTACTGCCACGTGATAATGCCTGTATACACGTGTATTCATACGTGCATACGGAAACAGAACATGTGAATTACGATATAATCGATTGGCTATAGCGAGAATCCTGCAGGATTCGTGACTGGACTAAATACTGATTATCGATCATTTGGCGTTACGATTTTACGATTCATCGACGACTACGTCGACGACGACAAGGCACAACTGTGCGATTCGATATCGAATCGCTTCTCAACTTCGTAACGTCTCCGGATGTCTTTTCGTTCGCGAGGCACCGGAAGTTATATCGAACGGAATGATCGTCGTTTTAGAATGTTTCCAATTCTTCTTGGGAGAAATGTTAATTCTTATTGTTAGCATAATTATCATAGTTTTAGGGATACGAGCCGCGGAATAGGTTCGTGACACCGTTTCGGACCCGCGACGCCTGTTCGAGGGGTGAGGAGAAACGCACGAGCAGCCTTCCGCTCACCGTCGCCTTTATCCTCGTTCTCCACGATCACTTGTTGCGGTCCGAGGGTGCCGTATAGGGTTTACCACCGTTGCGCTCCCATTCTTTGTTAAACTCGTGCTCCAGTATCTCCGCTCCGCGCTTGCGGGTCAGACCCGTTTCATCGAGGCTCAATTCGCACATCTGCATGTCGTCGACGCCTGAGGAACAAGAGAAACGAATAAATTATCGCCATCTTGGTTCTCCTACCGTACAAATTCCACGTCGTCGGTGCTGAAGGCCACGAATCAACAATTGACAATTGATCAATAAATCGCGAACATCAGAACCTTACGGTACGATTATTATTAATTTCTTCGGCGCCTATTGGATTCTTGGACAGGCAGGGACCAAAAGATCGCAACATAATCTATAACAAACTGCTCCTCGGGGTGATTTTTCCCCGACTATTTCTGTTTCGCTCCCCACCAGAAATTTAGTTATATACGTCGCAAAAAAAGTCCCTGAAAGCTACAGTCCTCGATGCCAACTCTGATTACTTTCTTTGAGCGTGAAAAGATTTTCCATTTAAAGTACACGTAAATCAGGACTTTTTAGAAAATTCCTGTAACTCAGCCCCATGTTACGCCAATTTAACGAAAATTCCCCTTTTTCCGCATTCTCGAGCGTTCTTCGACTTCGGTCAACAAAAGTTTGAGAACTCCAGCTTTGGAAACTGCTTGCCCTCGGGGTAGACACTTCGACGAGTAGATCGGAATTTTTTTCAAATTTTTCCCAAGCCTGGACTCGTCTTGGAGCAAATCATTTTCGCACCACCAGCTCAATGCCGGAAGGCACGAGAAAAATGCGGGTCGTATCGTCGCACGCGAAAAGTGTGCGCGCAAATATGGTAGTAGGAGGAGAGGAGGCGAACGAAATTTACCGGCGACCAGAAGTATCGGCGGTTTTTCGGGATGCAACTCCATTTGTCTGGCGACGTATTGGCCGTCGAAGTGGGCATACCACCATCCCCGTTTTCCCGCGCTGTATTCGTTCTCGGCTTGTCCGGCGACCGGCGGGCGTACGAAGGGAATGCGGAAAAATCTTTGGGACGATTCGATGATCGCCTGTTTCATTTGCGTCTTCGGTGCTCGCGCGGCAGCATCCATGATCGCCCTCGGAGCTCTCTCGTTCTCGTCCATGGTCGTGCGCCTGCGGTTCCTCGCCTTCCAAGCGTGATAGACCTTGAGTCTGCGATGGAACTCGTGTCGGCAAGCCTATAACCGATGGAAATACAAAAAGATTGGGACGGACAAATTTCTAGTAATTATTTTTCCTTTTTGAAAAACACCCAATAAAATTAATTTAAGCATCAATTTTTCGAAAATTGAATAACTCATATGAGAATCAAGCAATAGACAGGAAATATTGAAATTAGATGAATACTCAAAACTTGTGTCACTAAATATTGAAAAAAAAAATAGTTTGCAATTTTTTTTCAAATCGAGTATTAAAACATTTATTCAGAAGTGCTAAAGCAATATTTACCAGATTAAACAGCAAATATGCACGACAAATAATTGTCTTAATAACGATGACGAGTATAGAAATGATTATAGGCGATTATGAAAATAATGATTATTCAGGAGAAAATAAAAAATATTAAAAAAAATACCCATTGGCGAGCCTTGCTCGATAATTCGGGAAACAAATCTACGAACCTCGAGCAATTCGATATCGCAGGAAGTGTTGATCGTGTCGCGTAACTCCGAATACTTCCATTTCGAGAGATCGTATTTTTTATTCGCCACTGCTGCTTGATGATTGCGAACTTGTTCGGACCTAGAAGCGAACGGGGTGTGATAAAGACAGTCGAGTATCGAGAGGGTAAATCATGCGTTAGAGGAGGCTCAACGAGACTGGATTAGATATTACGACGCTTCTAACGAACGATGGCACCGATTTTCGACCATACACAGACAGTTTTTTATTCACAAACAACTTCTTCGTCTATATTTTAAGCGCGTAACACGAAAAAATTATTCTGCTGAATACTACTTACAAGGAAACCTTGCGAACCCGAACTCACCGATTTCAATGATTTTGATATATGTTGTAGAACATCGAAAAATAAGAGACACGTATTTTTTTATACGTGCTCTTAAGCCCATTTAGGGGTGAAATCTACCCTCAAAGCTCACCCTCAAAAAGTCTTTTTTCGAAATATCTCTGCTTCTAATTGGTATTTCGCGACGGAACAAAATGGAAAATGCTCTTTGCGGCAAGGCGGAGCTACTAGACATTGTTATGCCCACGAGGGTTGCAACCCCTATTTTTTATACCGGAAAAACCACATTTTTCGAAGATATTTTCGTTGTACTGATTCTAATATTGACTTGAAAATTGAAAAATAAATATTCTGAGTTGTGAAATAAAGTAAATAAGTTTACGTGTTCGAGGATTTCGCGTTAACTACCCCCAAACACGGTTACTACCCCTTCAAACATTGGTCATCTGCAATAATGAAAAAAATGTTTTTCTCAAGAGAAATACGAATGAGATATGTTTTGAGAGACACGTATTTTGTTATACGTGCTCTTAAGCCCGTTTAGGGGGTGAAATCTACCCTCAAAGTTCACTCTTAAAGTCTTTTTTCGAAATATCTCTGCTTCTAATTGGTATTTCGCGACGGAACAAAATGGAAAATGCTCTTTGCGGCAAGGCGGAGCTACTAGACATTGTTATGCCCACGAGGGTTGCAACCCCTATTTTTTATACCGGAAAAACCACATTTTTCGAAGATATTTTCGTTGTACTGATTCTAATATTGACTTGAAAATTGAAAAATAAATATTCTGAGTTGTGAAATAAAGTAAATAAGTTTACGTGTTCGAGGATTTCGCGTTAACTACCCCCAAACACGGTTACTACCCCTTCAAACATTGGTCATCTGCAATAATGAAAAAAATGTTTTTCTCAAGAGAAATACGAATGAGATATGTTTTGAGAGACACGTATTTTGTTATACGTGCTCTTAAGCCCGTTTAGGGGGTGAAATCTACCCTCAAAGTTCACTCTTAAAGTCTTTTTTCGAAATATCTCTGCTTCTAATTGGTATTCCGCGACGGAACAAAATGAAAAATGCTCTTTGCGGCAAGGCGGAGCTACTAGACATTGTTATGCCCACGAGGGTTGCAACCCCTATTTTTTATACCAGAAAAACCACATTTTTCGAAGATATTTTCGTTGTACTGATTCGAATATTGACTTGAAAATTGAAAAGTAAATATTCTGAGTTGTGAAATGAAGTAAATAAGTTGACGTGTTCGAGGATTTCGCGTTAACCCTCCCCAAACACGGTTACTACCCCTTCAGACATTGGTCATCTGCAATAATGAAGAAAATGTTTTTCTCAAGAGAAATACGAATAAGATATGAATTGAGATATCGAATATCTTATATTTAAAGTCATTTATCACGAGGCAATAATTTCTTCATAAAATGAATCATCTTGGTCAAGATAAACTATGATTCGCGAGTGATTTTTTATTCCATCAATTCGTCTTTTCGTCCGATAATTTTTTACGATACTGCTTATCAGTTTCGATTATTCGTTTCGTTACTCATCGGTCGGGTATATATGTCGTAAAACTCCATGCTCGGGAATAAGTGTAGTCTTTTAGAAGCATTGAGTAGGTTTGTTCCTCCATCCGGACTCAACAATGAGAATCAATCCTTTGACTGTTATACATTTATTATCCGCGTTTTTTCAAAATATTCAAATACAAGATGGAACGGCCAATCATAGAGAAATGGAGTTAGCAGAATCGATTAAAGATATACTGTTAAGTGCCACAAATGATTTTAATGACGTAGATATGATTATCGAAGAGACATTACATTTTCAAGAACAGTACAAAGATCACGCAGCAAAAATAGTTGAAGATACAATACAGCATCATTTTCCTGATCCTGTTGAAGCACCAACAAATCATTGTACAGATGATGAAGAAGAAGTGAGTTTTGACTATAAACAGAGAGCACTGGATTATTGGAGAAGTGGGAAAAATAAAAACTTGAAAATCGAAACTGTACAAAGAAGATTCAGAAAAGTCAAATCTAAAACTCAACTACATCGTTGGGCTAACAAGATAAATAAGGGTGGTACCTACAGGGAAAAAATTGCACGAATTTGTCAACATGTATTAGATAATTTCAATGCTGCTCTTGAAGGTGGTTCAATTATTCATGATCGAGATTTACGGCGATGGGCTTTGCACGCTCAAAAAGAAATTGGCTCTGAAGATTTCAGATTCAAGGCTTCTGAAAGTTGGCTTTTGAAGTTTAAAAAAGCCCATCGAATAGTATCAAGAAAAATAAATAAATTTGTCACTAGAAAAACTTTGGACAGTGAGTCAGAACTCAAAAGTAAAGCAAATCAGTTTGTAACTGACATTAAAACAACTATACCTATAATTGGAGTTGAGAATTTATATAATTCAGATCAAAGTGGATTCCAATTGGAAATGCACTCTGGAAGAACGTTAGCTGTTGAAGGAGAGAAGCAAGTGCAATGTTTAGTACAGTCAGTTTCGTCGACAACTCACAGTTATACCATTCAACCACTTATATCAGCTACAGGAAAACTCCTATCACCTCTTTTTCTGGTGTTAAAGGAGCCAAGTGGTCGATTCGGCCCTATCGTACAAACAACATTATTCCGTGCAGATAATGTACATGCGGAGGCATCTACATCTGGAAAGTTAACTACAAGTAAGCACACTCACAATAATTATTATCACCAAACTATGATTAATTGAATGATTTTATAAGAATATCTTGTAATTTCAGACCTTTTTAAGATTTGGTTAGAACAAGTATTTTATCCGAATGTGGGTCATCACTCTGTATTGTTACTTGATTCATGGAGTGGACACTGCGATGCAGTAATACAGGAAACAATGCCGGAAAACAAAATAATAACTATAAAAAAAATACCAACCGGTACAACAGGAAAAATACAACCACTTGATGTGTTTGGGTTTCGCATATGGAAAAATTATGTTCGACGTATTTCTGATAATGTAATTTTAATGAATTACGATTTAAATCTGCATTTGAGGAATAACATTATCAAACTCCAATCTTTAGCCCACAATCAGCTATCTTCACCACGATATGAAAATCTTTTTAAATATTCCTGGTACAAAAGTGGTTATATTGATGAAAAACCACAGGAATTCGTTAATCCCGTAGATTTTAGTTTCGGGGATTCGTGCGACATACGATGCGGAATAAGCGGATGTGAGAATATTGCTATGATACGATGCGGCTGGTGTAAGAAATCATTATGTTTCAAACATTTCTATGAAGATTACCATTATTGTCATGAATTTATAGAATAATACACTTTCAATTAAGAATTTGAAAAATATTCATTCGCAATAGAATTAGTTCTAGTTTTTTGTATTGAAGTTTTCTGGGTCAGTACATGTGCAGCTGAACCTGATTTCCATAATTGTTGAAATAAAAAATCAAAAATGAGACCTGTGAGCACTTTACTTTGAAAAAACCAAATTGATTTCGAATATTTGAGTATTTTTATATGTACATAATATGAATACGATTTTCCGAAGTTGATAACTTCTGATTACCACGAACAGCATTCTGTACAATGATTCGTTGGTGCTTCAACAGAATCAGGAAAATGATGCTGTATTGTATCTTCAACTATTTTTGCTGCGTGATCTTTGTACTGTTCTTGAAAATGTAATGTCTCTTCGATAATCATATCTACGTCATTGAAATCATTTGTGGCACTTAACAGTATATCTTTAATCGATTCTGCTAACTCCATTTCTCTATGATTGGCCGTTCCATCTTGTATTTGAATATTTTGAAAAAACGCGGATAATAAATGTATAACAGTCAAAGGATTGATTCTCATTGTTGAGTCCGGATGGAGGAACAAACCTACTCAATGCTTCTAAAAGACTACACTTATTCC
>OZ018309.1:9616659-9702137 GCA_963969455.1 Arge pagana | reverse complement strand
GAACAATTCCAATGTACTCGCTCGATATTACTCCCCCTCTCGTTCAATCATTCAATGCGGGTTTGACTTGCACCTTTGTTTTTTTGTCAAATAGATTTTTGACACGGTGTTCACTACGCGCACGTTGCGTTTTCGTATGGTGGTGTGTGTTTGTGTGTGGGGTGTTTTTTTTTTTATTTATTATTTTTTTTAAACTTTTCGACGAATCGACGATATCGGAATAATTTACTTTTGATAAGAATTTTGCTGATTTCAGATTTAATGAAGTAAAAACGTTCTACGGACTTCCGAAATATTCTCAACCGACTCTGAGCTTGCATATTACAGCTATATATGTCGTGAAAATGCTGCGATACATTATTTATTTGTTTGTATATTATTTATAAACGTGTACAATTCAAAAGTCAGTGGCAGTCTGTTCTGTGGTGACTGTGTTTACATAGTGCAACTACCTATGGTTCGATTGTTATTACAACGAGCCGTTTGCATATGTGCGATGTAAACGCAGTATTAGTGAGGAACTTTTTATTTTACTTATGCCCGCGAATGCCGGTTCGTACTATTTTATTATAGCCTGATTTTCTTTACTTCAGGTTTGGATGACAGTTTTGATGTAACAATTGCAAAGAATGCGAATTGAAAAGAAAAATAACGTGAGTTTTTCCACATTGTTTCCATTTTTTTTCTTCTTGTGCATAGATAAATTATTTATTTTAATTAGCACGTAACAATCGAAAAAACACAGAATACAGAAGTTTGTTAAAAATAAAAATCTGAACATTGGATTATTTTATATACTCGTATATACGTCTGGGGGAGCAGCGTTTCCAAAATTTGACCCGAAATCTGAACGTGGCCTCGTATAAATTTTCAAGAGGGGGTTTTCCAGTTATTCCAATGCGCGCATCGGAGGTGGAGGCGTGCCGAGGAGAGTGCTCGGCACGTAGACGTGCTCCGCGTATAGATTTGAGATCGCCGATCGAAAGTGTTTTTGGGAAACGCTGCTCTAGCATATAGAATATAAATTGTATAAATGCCAAGTAATCTCAATAAAAGCAAAGTAATCTTAGTATTGAAGGTCAGAACTGTTTTGGAACTAGCATCCTATCCTAAAGTAAGAGAAAACGATTTATACCTCTCATGTTTCACATTTGTAACCGGTATCATTTCTATGTATATCAGCTATATTATCTGCACTGATCGTAGAATAAGAAAAATGTATTTCAAACAGTTCAAACATTTTCACACGTACTATTAATATATTCCTTTTTCTCCACGCTTACTCGCCCATATTAAATACTACTCAGTTCTGTTCCCGTCTTCAAACTGGAACACATTTCCGCTCTGTCAGTTACACTAACTCTGAGGCATTGGCGACTGAACTTTTGACGGCCAAACAACTGATACTATGGAATTCGAATACAAAACAATACGTGTACGTGGTACGATAATAGCGGTGGTACGTTATTTCGCACAGCTTCGATGCTGAAGGGTGGGAACAGCTTCGGCAACGTCTACCAACCCCGGTGTCGTTCGACCGACCCACGTTATTCTCCGGACATGGACACCATTTTCACGAAAAACTTCGCATCTTTGTCCAAATATCAAAGCATCGAATATTCAACATATATTCTTTGTAAACTTGTCAACTCTATACGTTCGATACTTGCTAAGAAATTCGTCGTAATTTCAACTAGATAAATATAATTCAGTCGCCAACTGCTATCAAGCTCCAAATTATCTACACTTAATCTTAATTTCGTAATCGTTCGCTCCTAATCTGCACAGCCTAATCCACTTGTCTAATATAGTTTATGAATTCATTGATAATTGATTAATGATTGCTATCCAGCTACATCCTGCATTTTTCATTTTCTTCTCAACTATTCGTCCTCTCAAATAAGAAGTGACGCGAGCCAGGCGTCGAGAACAGAGTTGTGACTTTCATCTTCGTCGCGTGTATTGTAAATACCGCTCGTTCGTCGAGAACCGTTCAAAGTCGAGTTTCATCAATGAAAATCACCAATCTATCGAATGACATCCGGCTCGTTCGAGTCGTTGGATGTCATACAGGAGTGACGGAGAATAACCAAGGTATTCTCACGTATTTTGCAGATCTTATTCAAACTAAAGCAGGAACGAGCTCAACATTTTACTTCGAAATGATCGACAATTCTTTTGACTTGTAGCTGGTTAACGCGTGGTACAACTAAGTATACATAAACATTTGGACGTGGTGAAGGGTGCTTTATAATATCTGCGACTCTCTTCTCCGTATGCAATCGTTTAAACCGTGACGATACTCCTAGATGCGAAATGAAACGGCGATTCTAGGTAATATTCGTGTGCATGCGCCGATTTGAATAATTGAATGTGACGATGAAATAAAATGTTGATAGATCTGGAGAAAGACGGGACTTGAATCTCTAAACTGTGCCTAATTATTACAAATCGTTACAATTTGGTATCGCTCGCCCTCGAATTCATAACGTATAGAATTCGGTAAATAATTTAATACATTCACTAGAAATTTAGTCGCTTAGCCTACACACACTTGGAATACACATCGAAGTAATTTCGTGAGTTGTAAAGTGACGAAAACATTGTGGTCATGCCCGCGCTAGGTCTCAAAGTTATCGTACCTTTTTCTTCACGTATAAAAGTAGTGCATCGACTCGAGATCATCTATTGATAAATATCGCGCGTGATGGTGCTTCGCGTCGTCCCGGATCTATCTCTCGCGCAGCAAGCGTGCATTTTTTCAATACGCGCCCAAACACACGGCCTCACAGAAACGTTCGGATGCCAAGTGAAAGTGAACATCTTTTTCCCGTATGGGCGAAGAATACGGTATGAAATTAATTGAATTGATGAGAGATTTATTCCAATACCAAATAGTAATCTAAAGACTCGTCGCGAATGTATCGCTACGTGGAAGGTCGAGATGAAAATTGTAATGTATGCGGTGAATATAAAGAACGTTTACACTTCGAAGAGACGTCATTTGACTATTATAACTGTATTATGAACGCGCACACGCGAACTCCGGTCGTTTTAGTCGAAAATTGTTTACTTAGAAAGAATTTTGGAAAATTGCATTAACGATATTCGAATGTGAAATGCAGACTGCAGAATCTTAAGAACTTGAATAATTAGAATTCAATAAATCTTCCGATTGCACGACGCGCGAAAAACTCCTTTCAAGCATAATATTGGGGGGGAAATCACTCGAGGTCCTTTGGCTCGATACGAAAAAAAGAAAGAAAAAAAACATTATCAACTTTTTATACGTCATCCTCTGCATCACCCTGTATAATCTTAAAGAATGCCTTCTTCGTCGCGTGCGGAGGTCATTGGACATGATATTGTTACAAGTTTTCTTCTATACATAGCATACGACGCGATTAATGTCAGATACAACAACGCGCTATCGGATCGTTTGATAGTCACCGTTCGGTTGGCACCAAACCATAAGCTCGCCCGCGTATTGGACAAAATCATATCTCTTTACGTTCGGTTTCGCGCGTGAAAACTCATAGATATTGTGTTATTGATAAAGAAATAGATGCTAAATAGACAGATAAAAAATACATTTTTCGAATATACTATCAAGGAACAACATGCTCGTCACGCGGGTGAGCCAGTCGAATCGTTGAAAAGCCAACGAGGTATGCTCGTTGCTGTATTTCACATAAGACTGTTATGTAACGCTGCTTACAGAATAACTTGTGCGATACGACACAGATGTATCAACTCTCTCGTTTTCGAGTATCGTAGTACCCAAGATCATGCGTGTCACGTATACAACAGAGCTAAATTATATGATATATACATAGAGTACAATAAAGTTACAGAGTAATGTCACATATAATATTAATAATAGATAATATTAATAGTTGTAACTGTAATTATTCCTTCTGTTTCTAATAATGATGTTCTTATTATCATTATTTATCGCGTACACCCTAACAATTACCACGAACATGACTCTCGAAGAGTTTGACGTCCGCCTAATGTTAGTTCTGTTTATCGTAATGTATAGTATTATTCATATACATATACATATATATGTACATACATACATATACATATATATATACATACACATATATACGTATAAATATATATATATATATATGTATACATACATACACTATGCTTAATATTATTGATCATATCGTTTGTTATTCAATATCCATCGTCGTAGAAAATAATAATTTTAATCGGAAGTATTCATCGTAATTAGGTATGAATTATTATTAATTAATAATATAAAAGTAACGTAACAGAGAGACACAAAACAAAAAAATTTACATACCGGGCCTCCCATTGGTCAGTCAGTCAGTCTGTGGATTCTTCGAGCCTTCGTCATAAAGGCACAAAGTTTGCACGAAAGAAAGCGAATTGAAAAAACAAAACGAAAATGAAAAACATTGGCATATCACTCTGCAATTGTGATATTTTCTGAGGTTTTTTTTTGTTTTTTTTTTTAATGAAAATCAATAGGTATTGGATTTTCTTTTTACCCTCCACTGTAATTTGTTTCGTACCTCGAATTGCATCATTATAGCATTACAAATATGCATGCGAGGTAGCACTTAATATCATATAGCAATATTTCGCCATTGCTGACTGACTCTGTCATCCTAACTCTACATGCGTACAATCTACGTGTGTACAAAGGAACAAAAGTCTCGGTACTCGATATTTGGCACAGATTAAACAAAATTCAATGAAACCTCATCGCAGCGCAAACTCGAATATGATAAAAACGAATTGCCACCATATAATCCCTTACAATACGTTACGTTAATCATATCTTAATGTGTGTCAAATATTAAGCATGCATATTTTGATTTTTTTTTGTGGCGTTCAACAATGACTAAAAACATTGAGAAACATATTTTATGTTGTCGGTTTTTTGTAACAATGTAAAAAAAAAAGAAAACGTAAATATCTTATTATACAGTGTACTCTTAGGAATTAGGAATATTATACTTATCGTAAAATTAATCTTAAGCCTAGTGTTTTTTCACCGAAGAAATACACTTTTGCTCGATTTGTGAAAACATAAAAACAATCGTTCGTCGAGCGCGAGATTCAGAACAGAGGCGTGTTCTTTGTTAGTTCGTAGAATACATAGAAAAAAGGGAAAAATGGAAGTATTTACAAGAAAATGATTACATGCGATTGCATTTAGTTCTACGCGTAATAATAATAATAATAATAATATTAATAATAATAATAATAATAATGATAATAATAATAGTAATAAATACAGAATGATTTACTCCAACTCCGATTTACAACACTCAATGTTCTATGCGACAGAAATCCAAAATTTAGTAAACTGCAACTGTCCAACGACATAGAATCTAGGCCTTGTCACGTTATGATTCCGTTAATTTTTTTCCTCATTTTTCTTTGTATCATGCCAGAAAGCAACTCAATTCAAGTGTCTGCAACACGATAGAATTCTTCAACATACATTAGAATATACTAACATACTGCTTTGTCAGATTAATATTCTTATTGGGGTAGGATTTCAATATTCTTCGAAATGTCAGCCTGCGGAGAACTCGTTTTACAACTGAACAAAGAATGATTGATCGACGTTGCGTAAACGTCATTCGACGTGAAACGAGCGCAAAATCATGTAACATCGCTTTCCTCAAAGTATATTTCCTTTATGCGTCCGAGATATACAAATTACACAATTGTACTTTGCCAGAAATTAAACACGTGCGAACGACGTGTATGCAGGTTGTTAATATCGTTTTTTTCTTTTATTCATTGAATATCGGTTGGCAAATTCACGTGACATATATTCGCAAACCACGTCACAGAGCAGCATGTATCGTTACATACATGATGTACATGATGTATGTAACGAGTTGGAGTTTGTATTGGCCAAATAAGCTGTGTACTTTGCTTCACCGATATCACACAGGCGTCGTTGCATGAGTTTAGGCGTATTCTGCGATCAATTTATTAACAATAAACGAAGCTGTCGAAAATTGAGTATCGAGGAGTCTACTAAATAATGAAAGAGAGAATAAAAAAAAATCAGAAAATAATTACAACCAAAAAATTAGACAATTCTACCGCGAAGTTTTAAGTAAAGTCAGTGTACTGGGATTGTAAGGGTTAATGTTTTGAGCGTGGGGTGATAGACGATCACGAATGTTTCACAACAATAACACCTGGTCGTTGCTGGGTTTGCTGTTGCGAATGAAATTGAAGGAAGTTGTTCATTTCAGCATGTAGTAACCGTTGTTTAGTCGTTGTTGCAGGTACAGCGGGTGGTTTGTTTGTAAGGGCCAGCGGAGCGTCCTGCGCTGGTTCGTCGCTGAACAAATGATCTCCTTCGAGGTGACGTATCGCTTCGACGATTGTTTCAAGGTTTTGGCGAGAGGTGTTGGCAAGATATAACCTTGCCTGTGGCGTTCCATCGTCCAAAGAATTTGCTGGCGATGGCAACCTGAAACAAAATGTAGTTATCCAATCGAGAATCGCAGGTGTCCACGAATTGACACAAATCCGGATACAGTAGTAGTGATATTAGATTTTTAGTAATGCTGTTTCAGCTCACCTTTCAACCTCTACTTTGGGTTCAGCTTTCATCGCGGCTTCTAACACGCTTGGTAGTCTTTGAGGCTCGGCAGGTGGGGAGAACGGTCTACTCGGACTTGCCGTAACGAACTGCGAAGTTGTAGTTTTGAAATCGGATGGCGTCGTTCCGTAGGTAACGTGCGTCGGGGAAAAAGATCCAAGCTTTTGCTTGGTTGGCGTGGGGAATACCTGACTCTGAGAGAAGGTGACAATCTTTGGAGTAGTAGGACGCGTTTCTTCCTCTTTAGCATCATCATCTGGCACCACTTCGAGGAGCGAGGGAGACGGAGAGGGACTGGGATCCGGAGTTGTGGTCTCGACAGTTTGCGTCGAGCCAACTGGGGGTAAGGATACTACGGAAACAACTTGCAGTGCTGCTACAGCTTCTTCGGTTTCTTGCGCCATTACGTTGTCCGTATGCTCGATAACCTGTAAAGTAGAAAAAATATTGATCGAGAATACTGTAAAAGAGTGGGATCAAATTTTTCATCAGAAATAACCGAGTACGAAACGAACCTCGTGCGGTTGATAAGCTATCAGCTGGTTATCCCTGAATCGCTCGGGATAAATTTGACTTTGAATAGCTCGCATTTGTTCCTCGACGCGTAGCCTGGCACGACGTTCTCTTTCGAGTTGTCGCCTAAGTTCGACAACTTCAGTATTGACCACGTGAACACCATTCACAGTATCCACCGAATGAGCTTCGGTGGATACTGTAATTACAGATAGTGGTTCTGGAGACATGCTCCCCAATCCTTCGTCACCGCTTTCATTAACATGCAGCGGCAAACTGACAACGACACCTGAAATGAGAAATAAAATTATTGTAGTACACTTTATTTAAATTCAATTACTCGTGAGTCTGAATATATCTCCCATCAAAAATACTTGGACGGCCAAGTTGTTGAACGTTACACTAATCACATCGGTAACAAAAATCATTTCACAACGGTTCGAGACCTCTTCATACTCAAGAACATTCCTTCGTACAAGGTACGTTCAAATTCCAACATACCTTGGTTGTCAGCTTTACGTTTTTTGATCGGTACATCGCCACCCTCGTGTTGGTTCACCAATCGTTTCAGTTGGCAGTTTTGCGACAGAAGCTGTGTCTTCTCTTGCTCCAACTGATAAATGTACTCCGCCGTTTGTTGCAATATCGCTGCCTGTAACAAGCATAAAATCGATTTTATTTTAATTTACTCAACAGAGATATTCTACTACACGTGGAATATTCGTTTCATCCCACAATGACCGAAGGACGTACGTTTCGAGTATTGTCACGTGTTGGGCAAAAAAAGAGCGTCGTTACGCGAAGCCAGGTATGTGATACAAGGAAATGGCAAACATTTCCGTCGGTTGTTAAAAGCAGATCCCGCATAAAGATGATAATGGTAATTCATTTTTACCGCGAGGGGGAAGTAGTCCGTAGGAAACTGTTACTAATACTAGTCCTCGCCATTGCGCACTGGTCCGCCCCAATAACAACTAAATTCTGTGATTCTCAAGTAAGTATATAGAATTCCCAATTTCCGAACGGAATGAAATTCCCGTTTCTGTGTCTAACATCGCATGCAAATTTCTATATTATATTGCGAAGGCATAGCCCGGCTATTATACTAATCGCACGAACGTAGTCGCGTTAATTCTCTCTCGCCGGGGGTAGGTAGGTACAACGTCGCTGTTTTTGCCAGGGCCATTTTCTTGCCCATGCGATCTTGCAATTCAGTTTCTTGCGCTCGGGGCAGGAAACAAGGGTGTTCGTTCTTATAATGGTAGCTGTGATGAAACGCTCTCAAAGTTACGACAGGTGATCCGTCTTAATACTTCATACAGTGCGTTGGTACATTATTGCTGAAATTATACCTCACATTGTATGTTTTACCGCGAGAATTCGCCCTTACTAAGCAAGTATCTAAAATCAAATTGCATTTTTTGTAGCCTAATAAAAGTAACGTTATTTTACTGCCTACCAACGACAGAGTACGAATACGACGACGACGACGACGACGACCCGGTCTCTGCGAGTATTTACGCGATACGAGACAATCTCTCGTCCTTTTCATCCATTCGTATTAATCCACCGAAAATAGATCTACAACTCGTATACAATGTATCGCCTGTATACCTGCTCCTCGCGCCGTTACATAATCCAATCACGCTCGATGCCTCAGCTATAGCATCACGCGTTGCGAATTGCAAAAAGCAAGTTGCAAACGTACCGCTTCTCCGAATTTCCTACCGTCAACTGTCACCAAATCCCCGCCGTGACGTCATCGACCAGACACAATATCGGCGTGACACGTATCAAGTGACAGCGAGGCGCGTATTCGCGAACCAAAATTAAGTGGGGCAAGGGAGGTGAATAATTCATTAGTCTGGTGAATATCAGTTACGAAAAACAACGGACAGCTTCGTCGGTGTTAGCGAAAATAAGGAAGCCACACGCAGCTTTTCCCGTCGTCATCGAATAGAAGCTTCGAACAGTCGACGATTTTGGCGTTTCACTTTCGATACGACGATGTATTCGGCGTCGTGGTTTTGCTATCGTTCGGGATACTCGAAAGTTTCCGCGGGAATAGCGTCCGCGCGCGATGATGCTGCGGCAGGCCATCGAGAGACAAGAAACGCGGCGGAGGATGGATCAGGAACAAGACGAACAAGACGACGCGTGGTAAACACGAGTGACCTCGAACGGACTGACGAAAACAAAGACGAAATGATATTACGGCAGGAGCTACGCGGTGCCGAAGACTCGGAGGTCCGGGCCTCGCACTCGTCGCATTTCGCACCTGCCGAGAGTCGACAGGTGGTCAACGAACAGATGCCTCCGACTCCCCTCGACCCCCTCGCTATCTCTCCAACACACGCGTCGTAATTGCGCCACAGTTTGAAATTTCGATATGTGCGTTTAGGTTCGTACTGACCAGGCAATTATCGTATTACAGGTAAGTACATCGCGCGTCATCTGGTTCGATCGCGCTCACGTTGTCTCGTCGTATCATATCAAAGGCGAAATCGACGGAAGGCAATCGTTGCTCAGCGTCTAGATGCGCTACGTAGCGCGCGTGAAAATGCAGTCGAGTCAATTTTCGTAATTTTTGTGGCACGAAAGGCATCGTGGTATATCGTAATCCTTAATCTGATATGCTTCTCCGCTCCGCACGTAGGTGTCGTTTGGGGAATTGGCCGTCTGGCGTTATACGTGAAACTACTCACTTTAATGTGGTGTAACTCAAGTTTCGATTATCTATCGCATCGTCATCGCGCAGCGATAGATAATTGAACATTTTCGTCTACCATTTGTGCTTCTCTGTCGCGCGAAACGAAGATTAATAACGTTCGTCTCGCGGAGCTAAGTGAGCCGTGTTCAATGGTCATGATATCTGGATCCCCCGAGGATTCCTCGCTGTACGGAGATTCGAATGATACTGCGATTTCTCGAAGAATTAAACGTCCAGCGTTTAATTAACTTTTCACGGTCCCCATCCTCTGCCGGCAGCGTTCTTCTCGGGCTTCTTGTACGACGAGCCTGCGTAGCCTTGAGAGAACATCGCCGCGGAGAAGCAGCGAAGAACGCTTTCGCAGTTGCGTGTTAGACTACGACTACTCGTCTTCCGAACGATTGCCGGGAACAGGTGAGATCTGATTTTCGTCAACATCTGGTATTTTTCAACGGAGAACCGGTCTTTTCATTTCATCACAGTCACAACCCATCTGGTCGTTAACTATGCAAGAATTCAAGGAAAGTTACGCGGATCGAGTCCCGCGCGACCGGATGCCCAAAAAATGTTATCGATGAAGAAGAAGCAGCGGACAAAAACGTGAACGTCGAACGGTGATGATGGCAGGATACGCGCGGATCGTTTGTCTTTTGTCACGTTAACGTCTCCGTCCTGACAATAAGAAATTTCCAAGTCTCGTCAAGTCTCGTTTCGGACACAAATTCAGCCGCAATTTTTACATTTTTTCCCACTCGTCGTCCGTGATCGCGGCAAAGAAACGACGAGACGGCGCGAACGGATCTGTTCTCTCGATGTTCGGAACACGTGGCCATGGGAATCATCGACTGCGCGGTAAATTCACCCACCGGATACTTATTTTTCTCCCATATCCGTTGGCTTGTTACTACTAAAAACGATACCTTGGTCATCGGCGAGGAAAAAAAAACACACCGGAGCCTCCGATCCGCGGGACGATAAATCCATCGAGCTTTTTTACGACGCATGGAAGTTTCTACCCTTCGTTTACCTACTATACGCAACCACGTTGGACGGTCGGACTTTGTAACGAATTACGGAGTTTGTGTGCCTCGAAAGAAGCGAAGCAAATGATGGACGTTTACTTCCAGCTACTTCGTTCCGGTCTGCACAGTTCTACCATTTCTGTTACAAGTCTTTACGCCAGTTTTTACTCTGGACGAAGATCCTTGGACTTCTTTCCTCGTCTCGTACTGCCTTCGTTACGTTATCATTCTTCGTCTCACCTGAAGCGTAAACTCTTTGGCACATAAGTTCCGAGAGCCGTACGATTCGCCCGTAATTTTTATCCGCGGTGAATTCTATCATGCAACATTTTCCTTCGCCTTTCAAACGATTGTTTGGAAGTTGGAGAAAAAAAACCTGCGAGCCGCGTCTAATTACATCTCCTTTATCTCGCTGAACATTTTCGAGATCTATTGTTGTTTCAAGAATAATTGTAAGCCGGATGACGGAGCGTTTCCTCCCGTGAAAAATGATCGTCGTATATTTCTCCGCGCAAGTGTGCGACGTCTTTCTTTATTTATTCAACGTGTCACTTCGGAAGGAATACTCCGCCGTGGACTCCAATCTCGTATCAAATATAACAGGGGGTGATGGATGGCACAATTACCGTCATAGTTTCCCTCGGGACTTTCGGTCCCGCCGAGTCTCGATGTCGCGGAGGCTTTCCACGATCTAAGATATACTCGGGGAAAAAAATTTACCCGAATACGGTCTCCTTTACGTTCTGCAAACAGCATCTCGCTACTTCGCGTCGTCGAGACGCGTGGAAACAAATACGACGATGGAAAATGTCACTCAAAGCTAAGAGCACACGGAGGAATTCGCAATTGTACAAATTGACAATTGGAAAATACATATGTATCGAATAATCGAGGAGTTAAACGTTCGCGCATCGAGTCCAGCTCGACGATGACCAACTTCCCACCAACTATCTATCCTCGTTCGAGAAGAATTAGCACTTCCTTCGAAGCTGAGCAGTTGTACGCCCGAAGCGTCTAAAAACAACTTCGCGATCTAAATGTTAATTTTTAAAAATTCGAAATTTGAATTTCACCCGTATTTTTTCTTCTTCAAATCGAATGCGCGAAAATCGAACATCCTGTGACAAATCGATGGCCTGAAAACTCGCTCGATTGTTATCCGTACAACCAGAACTCGCTCGGCGTTGAAGAAATTCGAATAAATTGCCAATTAAATTTAACGACGGGCAATAATTTGATATATTCTATTTAACCTGGTTTGAAAATCGTCGGTAAAAAATCCGAGCTCGCGAAAAATACAAATAAAAAGTAGGCACGGGATCGCGACAATCGTCTAATTGGCGTCATGTGACGGCGAATCGCGCGCTTCTTATTGCATCATTTTAGCGTTATTTTATCTCGGGTATTATATCACACGATCACGGCGATAAATTCCTACCTTATCGCTTCCTCGTATCGCGTAACGCCTTTTCATATCGTTTTCCTAGAAGTCAAAACTGCATACCGTCAACGATCGATAAGGTTACGCGGAATGCCAATCGGAAAGCGGAGAGAAAAAAGAAAGCTAAAGAAGGAGAAGAAGAAAAAGGGGGGAAAAAGAAAGGAAATGAGATATATGTTACAGCTCGCGTCGGCCGAGCCGAAACAGCTGTGCGCGAATCTAAGAATAAAGTCGTGAGACGAACTTGGCGCGTCGCGGACTCCTCACGCATTCATACATGTATGGCGTGGCGAGAAGCGTGAGGCAACGTCGCGACGATCTCGACCGGCGTCGTCGGCATCCTAAGCGTCGTCGTCACGCGCGATAGGATTTGCATACGCGCGCCCATGACATCACCCGAGCCGACCTCCGCTTCATCCTCCATCCTGCCGCGCGCGGGGTCTGTCCGCCGCCCTGTACACGCTGCTGCTGCTGCTCCTATCCGCGTGCTCTCCGCCCGCGGCAGTGCGCTCCTCTCTCCACGGCCGTGCGACCGAAATGCGCTAAATTTAGGCCCCCGAACCGAAAGAGAATTAAAGAAAGACCACGCCGCGCGTACGAGGTACGCGCGAATTCTCAGAAGGCGGCCAACAATAATATTATAAACGGCCACCGGATGCCGCTCATTTTTTATTTTATTTCATTTCCATTTCGTTGTTCACGCCTACAAACGAAAGACGCGACGTAAACGCGTCTCCCTGACAGCTGGAAGCTTTCAGTCGCTCTCTCTCCTCTCCCTCTCTCTCTCTCTCGATGTCCTCAGTTTTAGGCTCTCCGGATTGCACGAGGATTACGTTTCGGAGTTTCGAATAATAAAAGAGGGTTCCGGCTATTTTTTTTTTTCACTCAACGAATTTGAAAACGAAAGGAGATTCGCGATTTACTTTTTTTCCTCGACTCTCCTGAGATCGGGGCGAAACTTTCTTCGCATTGTTCGCGCAAGCTCTTGTTCTACGAGTAGTAGTTATCCTGTTAGGCTTCACCAATTATAAGGATTACTATTAACATCCGAATAGCTTACTCGGAGAATTCTTTTTTTTTACCACCTCCTTTGCCATTTTTTATATCAATTTTGAGACACTGGCAATCATTGATCACGAATCTGACCGTCATTTTCGTCTTTTGCATCACGTAAAGTTTCGAATACATGGGACAAGGATCGATTTTTGAGACAAATGCAGGAAAGTAGAGAAGTTCCATCCAGAAAAAATCTACAACTTTCGTTGGACTGATAGATTTTCGGTTAACGATAAACAGTGCCAAAAACGCTGACAATGAGATCACAAAAGAGACGAGTTGAGAAAGAGCAGGGGAAAAGATTTCGGAAGCTTATGAAATCGCCTACCAATTATTTCTCGAACATTCGGCTAATTTTCACTGCGCGAGCGCCAGTCGTGCCGGATTTAGTTGTTCATCGTTCGGAATACCGGACAAAACGATTCCCTCGTCGTGATGTTTTTTTTTCTTGCGACCAACAGCTGTAGATAATTGAATTGATTATTAGCCAGTATTTTTTTCCCAATCAGAGATCTTGGAACCGAATGGTATCGAGCTCTTGCGTATTCGATCGAAAAAACTTATCGATCAATATCGAATTAGCCGCGAGTAGGCATAGCTGCGCGGTGCGAAGAGAACCGGCGCATAAATTAAAAAGGGCAATACTCGAATGGATTCTCGCGAGACAAAGCACGTAGTGATCTGGTATCACGATGAAACTACATTCCAAAACCAATTCTGCGAGTTGGAACGGAGCTGAACGTGAAATAGTTGATTTTTTACCATCATTCGTAGTTAACATATCTACAGTCTATTCCAAACTGTGGCAGCCAACGGAGAGACTATAGATGTGGTAACATAGACTCGACTCGCCTCAGGTTACGCTGCACGTGCCGAAATCTCGCGAATATCTCTGTTCCACAAAGCCGACGGGCCAAGGTTGCTCTTTCGCGGAGCGCGATAGCCGTTAATTGAGCTTTCGTTCGCAATTACATTACCAAACGCGAGGCGCTGCGACACGCTTGTAATATAGCGCCTGCAAGAAACAAGAGTAGCGCCGCGATCCCTTTTCCTTTCTTTTTTTTCACTCTCAAATTGTTTTTTGATTTTCACAACGTTGCCATTTTACTCTACAACGCTCTTCGTCACGCTATTCCACGATTATTCAATTTCGCCATAACTCGACATCGATCGAGCGTTCAAACCACTCCGCGACCAGCAGATACGGTCAAAACCTCGCTCGATTCCCGCGTATGCATAATGAAAATGAGGGGCAACGAGGAAAATCGCGTACGTTAATCAAATCTCCATCGAACCTGGATGCGAAACGCGATTCTACGTCTAACTCGAAGCTAATTCACGAACCATAACGTCACCACGTAGAGCAACGATTCCGATCAACTTTCATGCTTCCAACTGATATCGAATCTCGCGAATTTTTCTCTCGACCAAGATTGTTTCTCACGTTGATTTTCTTGTTTGTAATTTAAACATTTGTTTTTCAAAGCTTTTCTTGCGTTCTCCAGCGCGATGATCGGAAAGTTTGACGGTCGTCGTTCTGGTGAATTGGACGTCGCGAATTTAGCAGTACCTACTCGGATGCCCGACGTCGCTGGTCCATTCTCTTCGCGCGTGGATGCCGACATTTTTGCGGCACAAAGAAAGTTGGTACGACCATCGCGACGATGTCGAGGCCAGCGCAAGCTCGCGGACGCGCACCACTACTTACTCCGCCGATTCGCGATTGCAAGTTCTCCGCGGACGTGCCGACGCGAACACGGATGCTCGTTCCCGATCAGCTGACACGTGACACGAATGGGAACAACCGTCTAGCGTTGCTTCTCGAACTTGACATAACCAAGCAGCGTTTACCTCGAGTTATTCAAGAGCGCGCAAGGTGTAGGAACTACGGTGCGACGTATGACCGTGGAAAGAAGGACGGATGTTAGCAGCATCTCGCTTCGAGGAAGGGCAGAAGCGATGCAGAAAAACCTGCGGAAAAACACGCGGAGGATTCCCCACAAAATTCGATGACTTTGGCACGACTTGTCGCAAGCCTGCGAGTAGCTAGTACTCGTTTTTACAAGTACGATGAAAAATAGTTTCACATGGCTCTCCGCTGACCCCGCCTTACTGCAAGTGTCGACCCGAAGACGGGAAATCCGCTGATCGCCTCGCGTACGCGCATACTTGTTCGATAAAATGATCATTTGAATTCAATCTAGATATGCAATACCGCACGATTCGCTTGCACGTACCTAATACACGCGTATCGATTATTCGCGCGTAGCTATTCCGCGAGTAGCAACGCAAACACGATTTTTTTATCCCATAACACAGGAAGTACTGTACTCCCGAAGAAAAGTGTTGAACTTTTTGTTGTACAAATTTGCAAAGTTTCGCAACTTTTACCTACGCAAATCGTTTTCGACGTGCAAAGTTTACGTACTAACAAATTTTCGACTTTCGCTTGGTACCTTTCTCTTCGAAATACTCTCGTTAGTAAAATCAGCTTTACATTTCGTAGATACCTATGTATATTTCATGTTTTGCCATCGAATCGATAATTTCGGATTCGCGCACCGGGGAAAATTGGGATCGGTAACGCGGTCGCGAAATATCTCTGCGAAACCGCACATTCCAACGACGAACGTTTCGACGCGGAGCGAAATGTTGGATCACCTGGCGCTCGATCCGTCTAATAATAGTCCGCGCGTTCTTTGTCATGCGGAGACTCGCGATCGTTCGGTATTTCAGCTGCTGGATCCGGATGGTTATCTCGGATCGGTGCGTATGCATCCGTTTCAAAAAGTTCAACTTGGGATTCGCTTGTCTCCGGGTTAAAGGGGGTAACGGCATCCTTCGAGCCGACGGCGAATAGTTGGTACCTCGTCGAAGAAAAGTTGTCTTCGCGCGCGCAGAAGAGAGCTCGATATAATCCTAAATGCGTTCATGGATGGTGAATATATACACGCGTGTATATATATCTTTTGTGAACGAATCTCGGAGCAAGTTTGGATGGTGTACGGATGACGATCATTGGCGGTAGCAGGAAAGCAGCTGCTCGCAGATACGAAACGATGCGTGGGACAGGGAGGAGGGATTGCTATGCTCCTTCTGCCGATGGTAGAAGGACGATTCACGGGAACACGGTAAGAACACCGATGGGAGAGGAGGGGAGGAGAAAGGCTCAGGACCACCTGGCGATCCTTGCAACGCGAACAAAGAACGCCTCGGAGGATTCGCGTTCGGATGGCATAAACGGAGTAGGTAAGATCCGCTTTTGTCAGGGTACCGATCCAAACTTCACCTCGCTAAATTCAACTCCGTACATAGAAACGACCCGAAGTTGCGAGTTTATTAAAACGGTACAACGTTCCTGACCAACCGAACAATCGTTTCCCCGGTACCCGTTTCCTCTTTTCAGCCCTGCGCCGAAACTCCTCGGATCGATCCGCGTGGCACGTCTTCGTTAGGCTAGAACCAACAACGGCCCTTTGTGATCGATTGGACCACGAGAAAAATTGGTCTTCGCCGTATGTTTGCGCGGCGAGAACGGGACGCAACAGACAAATGACGCTTATTTTTCGTTCACTCTACGTTCGCGCTGTCGAGACTCGCCTCGAAAAAACCCTGGGGGAGTACTCTCCGGTAAAAGTTCGCGTTGGCACGACTCAGAAACGCTTTTACGCCACTTTATTAATGAGAGTTTCGTTTTACGGCATTTTTTATGCGGCAATAGGGCATAATATTTGCGCGATGGACTCGACCGAAATTTACAAACGCGAAATAGATGTATCAGCTCGAGGATGTGATCCACGACGGAATTTATCGTCGAACGGAAGAAACGCGCCGTCTCGATCGAGTCGACCGTTCCTCGTCGCGATAGCTTCGAATAAAATCGTGTGAATCATCGGTACTCGAGGCACGCGTAATCTCACAATTATCAGTGGCGAGCGATGTTGTCACCGCGGGAATCCCCCCGTTAATTCTCGTATCGCGTCAACCTTCGCAAAATGAATAAGCAAATAGGTACGTGCAAAACCGGTGCTCGTAACAGTTGTACGCGAGTAATTGTCACAGCGATTGAATTCCGTGACGCGAAAAATGAGTCGCTGAAAATGCCGAACAAAACGACAAGAATCGCGTTGTGTCTAATTCACGACCTGCTATAAAAGATGCTCGCCTCGCTCTCCGACGACCATCGAATGAAACGCTACGACGTTTCTAGAACTCGCGACGTGACAAAATCAAATCTCGAAATTTATGTTCCAAAAGACAACTATTGAGAAAATAAACCGAAAAAGTGCAAAGTCATGGAAGCAAGAACATGTACAGCGATCGACTGGTACAATTTCGACGAATACTTGCGTTGAGCAATGTTTGTTTGAAAGTTGACTGGTCGTGAGATTTATTTCATTAGAAAGGATGTTCGAAACGTGGTGACATCGGTATCTGCGATCACGAGCGCCTCTGATAATTGAATTCCACTTCGCGAAAGGCTGTATTTATAACGCACTACAAAAGTGTAACAGTTTTGGTTACGGCTCCAGTGTATAATTTCACAACGCTAAATTAAACAATATTTACACGATTACATCAGAAGGTAGAGTAACTTCTGGTATTGTGACTTCGCGCTATGCTTGTC
The DNA here is from genome assembly GCA_963969455.1 of Arge pagana. Taxonomy (NCBI): domain Eukaryota; kingdom Metazoa; phylum Arthropoda; class Insecta; order Hymenoptera; family Argidae; genus Arge; species Arge pagana. Next base: position 9,684,155 of record OZ018309.1, on the reverse strand, counting down.
CGATTTAATAAACTAGATACGAATATGATATAATTGTATAAACATTTCGGCAATGGTATTTTCCTGAACGTTGCGAAATCCCACGTTCGAGCTGTTGACTAGGTTTGATAAACCTTTACACCGCCGGTGGTGTTGTAAATTCCATGAAACAACATTACGGCAATTCGAACGGGCAAACATATTTTACGGTTACGAAAAAGCATCAAGCATGTTCTCATCTTCTTCCGATTCGTCTGGTTTCGCAATGTTTCGTGATAACGGGAGGGAAATGGAGGCAAAAGGAACGGGGGGACTTTCGGCGTTACGAAATTACTGCGGTCTCGAAAGGAGTTTCTAAAAATGTTTCGGACGAATCTCCGAGGGTAGGGCATCAGCTGCGACGACATCTGATTGAGAAACAACTCTGTTTCTATCAAAGTTTCTCGTTCGGCAGGTGGCGAAGGGAACGAAGACGTCTGTCAGCTCGAGGAGGGGTCACGGATGCCGTAGGAAACCCAACGACTCGAATGTCCACGTCTTCAAAATGACGCCGGTTGGCAAACACGTTGCAAAAGAAGTCAGTCGAATCTGCTACGTTCAGCGGTCTTTGTCAATTGGGCTGCTCAAAGACATCGGAAAGCTTTCCGTTCCGTCAAAATACGACGGAGCACGCGTCGTACGCAACGGACTCGCGCCTCGTGTAAAATGGATTCGCGGTTTACGAGCTCGTCTTTGCGGGTCCGTGTGGCATTCCACAACTGGTTGCTACTACGTGGGGCGAGTAGAGGCGAGAAGGAGTCGAAGAGGAGAGGACCGACGAAGAGGGACGAAGAAAAAGAGAGTGAGAGAGAGAGAGAGAGAGAGAGAGAGAGAGAGAAAGAGAGGAGGGAAAGAGGGAGAGAGAGAGGGAGAGAGAGGGAGAAGGGATCGACCCGTAACCGGCACTTCGGGTCTCGCTCGGACACTCGGGGCCCGACGCATCTCCTCTCCCGTGTCCTCTCGTACCGCGTCACCGCCTTCGCTCCCTCCCCTCCGCGCGGTCTAAGACGAGGAATGAAATCGCACTCTTCTTGTTGCAGTCGCATTCCACGGGACCTACGGAGGCCTTCCAGGGGCCAACCGCTATATGCGTCTATACGCTTAGCTGACGAACGAAGGCTAGAAAGTATGCGTCGTCCGTTCACAGCCGCAACGTTAACGATACTACGTGGCCGAGTACGGCTAAGAATAACTTCACACCATTTTTATTATCGCCATACTTCGAGCATTCTCCATCTACTTGTGCTGCCAGCGCGGGCTCGCATGTGCAAAAGGAAGGGATGCTTTGAAATTCGTTTGACCTGAAATCGGGATCCTTTGTTCGCCGAAAAGCGTGCAGAGGAGAAGCTCGATGAACTAATACGGAGCAACGATCACGAACTTCCTTCCGAAATTTCCGAAATACATTTTTACTCTTCCAACTTTCCTTTGACAATCGTCGAGTCTCCATCCGCTGTTATTGAGATTAGAGAATATCGAGTGAAAAATATTATTCGAACGCGTTAATGCGACTCGCAAAAACATCCTCACCATTTTGTTGTACGCGAAAACAAGTCTGAACACGCGGATGCAGCAGGATATAGACAAACCCACGACTGCGACTCGCGACGCACAGATCTGAATCCATTAAGGCACAAAGGATTCAAAATTGAGGTCAGAACTTGACGTTTATTTTTAGGCCTATTTCGTTTCGATGTTCAGTTTCTGTTTCGTTTTTTGCCTCAGCTTCGTCAACTTTCGCGATTCTGACGAAAATTTCGACATTCGCGCGAATGAAGTCATTCTTATCGTTCGTTCGCTGGAATCGGATGCACTTATCGTCGTTGTTGCAAATAATTACAAAGGGTACGCATCTTTTAGAATCTAAAAATTTCGCAAGATTCGTTCGGTGAATATATATATATATACGCGGGAAATGAAAATCTCGCGAAAGGGTTGGAGGCGGGGCGTTTACCTCTGGTTGGACCCTTTATGGGGCAAAGCTACTTAAAGCGATACCGAGGAAAAATCATAACAATAACGAGAAACGACGACGTTTATTCATAAGCGCAGCGCGGTTTAGTTGCCGGGCCACCGACACACGCCGCTCGTCCTCGCATCCCTCACTGTAATTACAGTACGTCGTTACGAAGAAGAGGCATTAATTTCGAGTAATTCGCCAACTAACGAAAGCACATGAAATTAGCATATTTAAGAGTCGTAACCCGAAGCTCTGCCCGCTTCGGAAAAGGCCGCGTCGCAAGACATCGGGGTTCCTCGCTCGAGCACCCTGTATACCTGGGAGCTGCGGTGCACGTCGGTCGGTCGCAAACGCGCCCCGTTAAGGCTTATTGCTAATTCGCTTGATATATTATTCAATGTAGTGACCATGAAATGCCCGGCGTATAAAATAAAATTATGCCTCTCCATTTTCAACTGCGAAGTGATTTATAACTCGTTGTACGTTCAAACGTTCGGTTAAGTATCGGAATCGTTCGTCGAATCGGTCCGTTGTCCGTCAAGTATGTACACGGGTCAGAAAAGCGAGCCCCCATTGTGTTTTAACAACGAATTATCGTTCGGGGGGAACAAAGCTTTGCGACGCTAGTAAAAATGATCGTTTGAAATCGATTCGATTGACTGTGAAACAATTTTGTCATTCGTGCCTCGGGTAGCTTTCTACACACTTACGCGAGCACCAACTTTAACCGGCTGAAAATTGATCGTTTCGACGTTTGTTCTCAGGATCGAGAGATCATCCTCGCGAGTCGAGACAATATTCGCGTATTGACCCTGACCAATATCATTTCTCTTCTCTTCCTAATATCATAATCCTATATTCGAACGCGGGATTAGGCAAGCCTAGATCTAATTATCTTGACGAAACTTCCAGAACCTTGACGAGTCAAAGTTTTGCTCCAGGCAGACAAACTGATGAACGATCTTTGAAGATACGTGAAATATTTTTAAAATAGTGTCAAAATGCCAATAAACTCGGTTCTCTCTCTCTCTCTCTCTCTCTCTCTCTCTCTCTATCTCTCTCTTCTGCACTCTGCCAACCCTGCATTTCCGACGTCCTTCCTTTTTGCTGGCATTCCGACACGTGTCGTTGAATATCCATTTGGGTCGTTATGAAAAATTGAAAGGATCGACCTTTCCATAGGATATCCTTCGAGGTAGAACGGTGTTGAATTCACTCGATAATAATTATTCCCTGCGTTTTAAAATCTGACATATTTTTGCGGCTCGTTAGTCCACTCGGTCACGAGCGTTACATGGGATCAACTCAGGTAATCGGTCCGGCGAGAACTCGAACCCAACTTGGAGCCTAAACGGCGGATAAAATCAGGCACGTCAACGTCGAACAGTCTACGCTGATAAAGCCCAGCCTCAAGTAGAATTGCCTGTTGGGATCCGTTTTGTGAAATAAGATGCCCCAAAAAGTTGGCCACGCAAAACTCTACGTTGGAAGTCAATTCGGAAAATGCGTGTTTTACGCGCGTACAAGCAACAGTCAATCCGTTCGGTTCTGCAATCCCTGGACAGGAAAATATCAGGGTAAAACGGACAAAACCGGGATTAGAAGAACATAAGTAAACGCGGTTCGGCGTAAGTTGACGAACGCGAGGCACGTGCGCCGAAAGACGCCGCGGAACACGAAACAACAGGTAATAGGATCCCAAGTGCAAAAAGAAGATGTAAATGACAGAAAAAGAAGGAAATGGGAGAAAAAACGAAGCGAACCTTTGACCTTGTCCAAACAAAGAACTAGTTCCTAGAGACTCCTTATTCGAGGAACGAATCGGCTATTCGTGTGGGATTTTTTTCGCACGCTCCTTCGCGACGCTCGATTATGCAAACTGTTCGAAACTCCGAGGCAAATTCGAAATAAAAGAGTCGACCGAGCGTCGAAAAAAGAAGCGAGGAGGGGAAAAGAAACAAACGAGCAGCAAAAAATAAATCCACGTGACCGAGCGGAGGTTCGGGGGTCCGGAGGGAAGAAGACGGCGATGAAAAAGTAGGTAGAGACACCTCCTTCCCCATCCTTCGAGACGCGTGGACGAATATGTTCGACGTGGTCCAAAGATCTTCGCGGTACTGCCGTCTACTCGCGCATCGACCGTAGAATAACATAAAATAAAAGTTGAAATAAAATAAAATAAAATAAAATAAGATAGAATAAAATAAGATAGAATAAAATAAGATAAAATAAATCCGAACGAAAATCGACTAATAATTGCAGCGAGGCGTCGCTAATTTAAATGGTAGTACCCGATGCACATGCTTCCCTTTGTTTGCAGGTTAGTTTGGCCGCATCTGTTGCGGTATGTTGCGCAGGTCAGGCGTCGCGGCGCCAGACGACGTCGCGAGACGCGATTAACCGCGTGCATCGTCGTCGACGTCGACGACGCCGACGAAAATACACGTCTACCAAAGACCCAAAGATCTCTCTCGTTCTCGAGCTCCGACATACCAAAATAGTCAGCGCAGTCGCGCCTTTGGGAGGTGATCAAACCTTTGATCGCGCGGTTCGTATATTTAAACGTAATCCCGACCTTGCTCTCGAAAAATGAATCGGTCAACGAAATGCTTCTCGCCGAATTACGTCACGCCTCATCGTGCCTCGTCCGCGTCTCTGCGCATTGCTGGACCGACCGAGCGAGGAAAGATTGGCACGCTGGCAATAGTTACGAGTCGGAGGAAGGAGAATTTTCATTTGAGCTCGTTGATGAAAAAAAAAAATGATCGAACGCATCGAGGTATGAAAAACCGATGGGGGGCCTCCTGGCTTGTGAATCTTTGGAAACGGGATGTAAAGCGACCCACGAGGAACAATAATCAGAAGTTTCGTTTCTCCGCGATCGCATCATCCTTGATATTCGATCGATTTGTTTATTCGTCGAAGCGTGTGCCGAGCGTTCATCAATGATCAATAGTAAGCGCTCTCTCTCTCAACTGCTTTATTTGATTAATTCCATCCAACGGTTCATCGCACTGATTCAATTAGCGATAATTATTACTAATCGAATCAGTGATTCGAGCAGCTGATCGTCATTGATTTTTTCCCCCTCGAAACGATTTGCTCGAGGGTCGGATATTTCGCGGCGAAATTGACGTTGAGGGAATCGCGAGAGAACGGCGAACAGGCGGTGAATTTCAATCGGACCGACACTCGCGAGTCGTAGAAACGGAGGTGCCGATACGCGAAGAAAAAAACGCGGCGGAACGAACTACGGAAGAGAGATGATCGGAAAAGTAAAAAGATGCGACGGTGATACGCGGATTAGTAGTTTACGAATATAATCGTGGACACGTTACGAGACGTGGCCGACGATTTCGCCGGTGTTGATCGCGTCAGCGTTGAAACTTTGCCAGCCAAGGATTTGGCACGAAGCGTCGAGTGTCGGATAACTCAAGATCGGCCGACTCTGTTCGGCAAGACGAAAAGTTGGTCGGACAGTAAGCCAGGAGAAGCTGACACGTGGTACCATAACTCACAACTCGCGTCTAGACGACGTTACGTAACGCGACTGCATAATATTCGGATTAATTATTGACGAATGCTCGCGGTGAGAATTTTTCGCGCCGCGTCGAAAACGTTGCGTTTCCTGTCGCACCGAAATTCTGAGGCGAGAGTCGCGATTTTATTACCATACCGTTCCAAAGATTTTTCCGTACGTCGGCATGACGATGAGGCAAAGCGTTGCAATAAAATGCAACGAGTAAGCGACTGTTCAAATTACACATAAGTCTCGCGATAACGGCGTGTAGCGACGTTGTTACATGTCGCGTTACGTTGCACGGCTCATCGATATGGCACATATCATTACTGGGCAGATAACGATCTCGGGAGCATCTATATCCCTATAAACATCGATTATGCGTAATACAACATCGTGGAGTACCGTTACATAACGCTGTCACGATGATTTCGTGAGATTCGATTGATTGGTGACGTAATATATATATGTGAATTCGATGTTAGTTCGAGTTGCGTAACACTGTTTCAGTGCATAATGATTTCATAATGAGCGACGATATGGATTATCCTTATCACGCGATGATATTTTTTTAACGTTGCGCGATATATTTTAATGTTACGTAACAGAGATAAACAGACTTTTTAGGAAAATGTTTCGTTAAAAGATACGAGTGCGACTCTTGCGTACACGGTAAAACAATTTTTGTACAATTTTAACCTAAAAACGCGTAGCAACGATTTTTTCTGACTAAAGAATGAGAAAAATCTGGGATGAAAAATTGATGCAGAGTCTATCGGTTTCCTTGCATTTCTTCAAGATGCGGAGAGAGCAGCAAGTGTCGAACCCGTGCGAGCACGGGGTGATCACATGCAGCCATGCGATTCATGACGTGCTTCATGACAATAAATTTACTCGGCTTAAGGAGGACAAGCGCATGTCGCCTGTCATTGCTTGATAAATTGCGCCGGTAATAACGAAAGATATTACAGTTTTCAGGTCGACGAACGGCGAAAACAAAAGACGATTTCTCCCCCTATCGCGATATATTGCTGGCTAACTGTTGTTCGCCTAGGTACATGTCACTCCTGGGAGTCGCGTGAAAGTTCGTAGAAAGAGAAAAAACGGGAGAAAAAAAATCACGGTCGAAGTACGAAATCGTCGCAGGCCGAATGAGATAAGACGAGATGCGAAGATTCATTCGTCGCGTTCTCGCGGAGAGGCACAATCCACGCTCCGATAACAGTACACGAGTAACGGGGGCGGGAATTCACCGGTCGATGCCGCATATCCTGTCGGCGACAGGACCCAGAGTTAGAGAGAGAGAGTAGTTTCGTAACGTCGAGCAAAAAGTATAAAGTCGTCGAGTTATCTCTCGCGGACGATACGTAAGAAAACTCGATACTTTCTCGTCCTCGTCGAGATCATTTTTTTCCGCCCGAATAATCGCTCGATATCTCTCTAGTCGTGGATGTGTTTCTTTTTTCCCGCACAAGCTTGCTCGAGACTCGTTTTTTTCCACGATCCGCGATGTTGATATATCGCTATCGAAAAGGATAAGAAAAATTGCTCGGCTCGTCAGAGTCGTACGTACGCGCGGAAGAACAACGCTCGTGATAATAATTTACATAAAGACGTAACTTGGTTCAACAGACTCTAAACTGGACGTACGCCATGCTAATGAATCTGAATTATGTGCCTCATCGGGTCAATGAACCAAGGATCACGTTTCGCGTTGCGAACATACATTCATGCTTTTGCAAAATTCCGAATACATTCATAAATTTGCCCCGGGATGTCGGTGTCTCGATCCACGAAGAAGATATTTACTAGGCGTCGGCGTTGTTTTATTTTCTCATTTTTCATTTTTTTGTTGTTGTTGTCGTTTTTTTCTTCTTAAAGTCGTTTTGTTTCCTTCGTCCACGTTGGGGACGGATGTACGTAGTGTAACAGGTTCGGTTAATTGCAGTGTTAAGAGACGAGGAATGGTATACGACGCGTCCGCTGCTACACGTGTATAGCCGCGAGACTTGCCCGAGACAGGCATTTAACCGGGATGTCTAACCTATAGAACTCCTTCGTGTATTGTTCCGGATGTTATCGCGGATAACCTGTCTTCCGCGTTGTATTTTTCGTCTTATCGCCCAACCGCGGTCAGATAGAGAATCTGCAAGTTACGCTTTACGATTCTCTCTCCGTCGGTGTCTTGCTTTATCGCAACGGTTAATGACAACGACTTCGCCGAAGCCGTTCCGGTTTGCGAGTCGGCAAACTCTTTGGAATTGATTTTTTTTACACATTTTTTTCCATACTATCGCGACGTAGCTAAGAACAACGACATCTCTCTCGCAGCCGCGAATTCGTCGTGTCATTGATTCGTATTATTTATTTTTTCCCCCGCTCGTCAACTTCTTATCACGTTTTTTTCATCCGTCTTTTTCACACATTTTTTTACTCGAATTTCATTGCCCGACGTTAGTACGATTCAGTTTCGGTCTCTCGTCTTATTTTCTTGCTCTTTCGCTCCGGGATTCGGCAAAAATAAATGAATGAAAATCGCTGCAATAATAATAAACAAAAAATAAATAGAAATAGAGTAAATAAAAAGGACCGTGTTCGTGTTTTATCGAGATTTTTGTTCGCCTGACATTTTTTTTTTTTGCTCTATTCTTTTTATCGCCTGTTTATAGTTTCGCGAGGAAACGCGGAGGAGTTCCGAAAATGAAATGAACTATGCGGCGAGATTCGGAGGGTCGAGAAGAAGGGTGGTCAGCTGGAGTTAGCGACGTCACACGGGGGGTTGGCGCTGCTTCCGGCAGAGTGGCAGGCGACAAAGCGCGACGAGAAAAGGATGAAGAAAGGTCAGACGAAGATGCGAGATAGGGAAAAAAAATTGAATTATGATATTGACGAAGGTACGACGTATAAATCCAGTCCCGTGATTTCCTGTCGTCGCGACAATTCCACGGTACCGATGCTGCAAAAGTTTGTTCGGGAGCACGGGATAAATAAAATAATCAACGGCAACGGCCTGAGAGTGAGAATAAGAACGAAGTCACGAATAGAAATAAAAGTGAACAGAAATGCGAATTCGCGCGACGAAGAGTGGAGGGTGAAAAAAATGGATAGGAATGAAACGAACCGCAGAAGCGCAGAGACGAAATACGAGGAAAAAATACGAAACGAGAAAAAACGTTTGATAGATATCGCCGCATTTCGGCTGCACCGAGCTTCTGCGAGAAAACGAACGAATCCGTTGTTTACAGGATACGTCAGATCGCGGTGTGGCGAACCAGGCCAGGGTCAAGGTTACCGTTACAACCGTAACTCCGCGCGGACTGTGAATATCGCGACGAAAACCGCACCAATTACGCAACCCGCGATGATCCGTCTGTTTTCATCGCATCCGATTTTACTTCTATCGATAACTCGCGATAAAATGCGCTCGTAAACGTCTCGCGCGTGGCCGCGCGGCATCGGTACTCCGCAGCGATTTCGCGCGAAGACAACTCGTTTGCGAACAGCTGTGAAATTCTAATTCTCGACGCGTCTCGGCTAACCCGCGGAAATTCGGGAACTTGCAACGACGGCGCGAATAAAATTGACATCGCTCGCTCGAGCGTAACGCCGAGTCGTAGACGGAACCACATTTACCACCAGCTGTTGCAACAGACAATGATGAATGGGATTCCCTCGGCGGTAGATACGACCGCGGTGATGTGTTGGAAACTGGTGGAGATAACAAATTGTATATAACGACAATCTGTCCGATCCATCATCATTTGGCCGATACAGACGCTCGCACCACGCGAGGCGATGCGTGAACACGCGTGCGTGATTTTATGAAGCGCGCGAGAAATTCGCCGCGGAGAATTTCTTTCCCCAATCTCAAATTTTATTTCCAATAAATCCCTCCGATAATTTATTCCCGTCCATCTTTTTTCCTCGCATTCGTCGTGAAATCGTTCAAAATTCTTCTTATTATAATTACAGTCGATGCATTTGCGTTTTCTGTCGTTGGGAAAATCCTTCCGACAGCATGACAGCATTTCCATTTCGCGTGTTGAGACATTCTTCGAGTTACTCGCACTACTCTCGTAATTTTTCAGTACTCGTCGAGCTAGTATTCAAGTGCTCGGGAAAACTTCGCGTTTTTTTCTACTTTCAGTTCGTACATTTTCGGTACAATAAAAATTTGCCGTGATCGTTGGATGGCTCGATTTTTACTTCTTCACTGCTCTGGGCTTCAGCTTCGATCGCGTCCTCGAAGTTTTAAATTCGCGTATGACGCTGCTCTCTAGAAATGCCTCCGTTCGTCAGCTCGTTCGCGATCAGAGTTCCTCGCGGCACTCAAATTTCGAACCCTCAAAAAGGTCATCCCCAACGACTCCGCCATTCCCGTGGAATTTAGCGTTCCGTTGACGAAAAAAGAGAAAAGGAATGGAAAAGATAATCGATGTTTCCTTCCCACGATCGAATTCACACGAAAATAACATTTGGAAAATAACGTCGAACCCGTGTCGAACGAGCCGAGAACCCCGATCGTAACGTAATTACAGCCTGTTTGGCGCCCGTTAGAATGGAGAATGGCGTCAAGGTTCGGATTTGTTAGGGAAGAAGAAACACGGAGGCGCGCAGCAGTTCTTCGGGAACGGTGAAGTGAACGGAGCGTCGGTCGGATGAGCAGACCGGCGAGTAGACGGACGACCGGATGGACCAACGACCGTGACCTTGACCGTCGGACGGAGACGACAGCACTGTTAATGCACTGGAAATACGCTGCGCGGGCTCCACGCGGGGTTCAGCGTGCAGCAGACGCTGCGATACGTAAACGAGATTCGAGGCATCTCGGAGCACCGACGTGACGTTGAGGAATATGCAACGTCTGGTCTACGACTAACTAACTAACTAACTAACTAACCAACCAACCAACCAACTCCGGCATCTGACCTCGACAAAGTCTCTCCGCGGAAAACCACCATTCGATTGGGTAAACGCAAAGCGATTCGATTGCGGTGCGAGCGAACCGCGAGCAAACGGATCGCGCGACGTGTATATAACGTACCATTGCATTCCGAAGTTTTATCGTCAAAATTATCGACCCGTGGAGGTTTCGATCGGTTGTGTGCCGGTTCTGTGATCGGTTCGTTGGTAAAAAGAGTCTAACAATGGTCTCTAAAAATAGTAAAGGAAAGAGAAAGGCTAGGGGCAGAAAGCAGACGAGATACGCTGGACCCTTTCTCTCCGTCGCGTCTCCTCTCTAAACGTCTTCTTCCGCCTCTTCGCGTCTCCGCTTGTACGCGCCGAGAGACCCAGCCGTCTCGAAATATACGACGTGACCGCTTTTCCGTCCGGTATTCGTCGTCCGTCACGGCCACATCGACGGAGATCCCGTTTGTCCTCGTGAAAGCTGGACGAGTTTTCGGCCCGTAGAATTTCCACGGGGATAGGCGAGAATTTTGAAATCGAGGGAACGACCCGTCGTCGAAGGATGCGGTCGAGCTGGGACGCGGGCGAGAGAGCCGGGGGAGCAAAAAGGAGAAAAGAACGGAGATGCTCCGGGAGATAAACGATGCTCGAGTGGAAACATTCCTTCGGTTGTTTTCTCTCGGCGTGGATCAGCTGACTTTTACGGCGTCGCTGGAAAGTTTAAGTTATTGGTCAAGGTCAGAAGCACCTCTTCAGGTGTTTCATCTCGACTGTCGCGCGTCGCGGATACATTCGGCGAGTCGCGCGCGTCGGGCGACTGGCAAACGTATGGGCGAGACGTTCATCCGTGAAATTGGCTGGGTTCGCGGTGCGTGCAAGCGAGCAACAACCGGGATGCATATAGCTGCATGAATAATACGCGATGTCCCGCGCAGTTGGTCACCCATGAAACTAGCCTCGGAAAAAGTCGAGAGCAGGAGCGAAGATGAATAACACCGAGGCTGATTCGATCCACAAATGAGTTTGGTGCTCGAGAATCCACCAACGATACCGCGTTTTCGTGACTGAGATCGGATTACGGGAAGCAGCGGCGTCGCTTGATCGTGAGACGAACTCGCGCGGGTTTGGAATTCGTACCGAATTTACGGAGCCATCGAGGGGGAAACATTTCGGACCGTGAGACAGAATTAATCGGAAACGAGGGGAAAAACAAGCGACGAGTTGACTGGTCTTGCGGTCTGCAGAGCTATCCAAATTCTGGACAGATTACATCCATGGCGGATGCTATCCGTTACTTTGCAGTGTCGCGATGATACTATTTAATTTTCCTCGTTGTTCGTTCCTTCAAAGGAATTTTCGCGTCGATTAAAAAAAATGTATTCAACTCGGGAAAGTGTCGATGAAGATTCAAGCTACAAAAATACACTGCTTCCGAATTAGCGTTGTATAATGTACGAGCGTCGAGATACGATCTGTGACATTGTCTAAGATTAAACTCCGTTTTTTTTCTCCAGTCGAATTTGAGGAAAAAAATGACGCGTCGGTGTTAATGAATTGTCGTGATCCGTGACGCAATCGTGACGTCTTCATTACCGAGGAGGTTTCCATCGAGGTCGACGTTCGACATAGTTATAAAGCTCTCGAAACTTTGATGTCGAACATCGCGGAAGATTAAAGATTCGCCGCTATTTGTCATTCGGTCGTTTCTCCTTTTCCAACCTCCGTGACGCGCGTAGGCACATACATACAAAGTCGGGCGGAGATTGTGGAAATTTTATTCTTCGCTGAAAAGGAGCTTAAAAGCTTCCGGTGTTGAGATCGGGGTAAAAGAGTCCGGTCGCGTGGTTATCGATGATCGGAGTAAACTCTACTTCTCGAGTGCCTCGCGAACGGATGCGACGCGTGCAACGGATATAATACGAGCTAACGAAAAACTTGACGTCACCATCGAATATCCCGAGTTCTCGGAACGGCCAACGAATGATAAGCTCACCAACGCGACGTTGGTCGTTCCAACGCCTCCGTAATCGCGCTTTGCAACGTTATTGTGATCGTCGTCGTGGGACCGTGATGTCGCCGCGTTGCACCGGCAAACAAACAACATCGAACGATCGGGTTGACCGGCTGTCGCCTCGTCAACAAATTTCTCCTTCCCCCAGGCGACGCGTATACCTCCACATCCTACGTACTTTGATCGATCGCCGTATAATTAATAGTAAATATTTCGGAACGAGTGAAATGACGACCGTAGGATATTTTACCGATGACTCTTACGATACTTACGAGCGCATTACGCAATTCATAATACCAAGCGAAGGACGGTTTGATCGATCCGACGCTCAGATTCGGCGGCCTGGCTCGATGGTAAACACCGGAAACTTCTCTTGCCTGGTTCTAATAAGCGGAAGATTTTTAACAACATAGCACAACAAATATACCACGAAGACGCTGAGAAAGATATCTTTTCTACATTTACTAGCAGCAACAGTTTATAGTTTGCGAAAAATCGGATCTTCCCTCGTAAGTATTCCGTATTCGAATGCTGAATATGGCCGCGCCTAATTCGAAGGAAAGTGATGATTTAGGCAGAAAATAAAATAAAACGCGGATGAACTTGAGAGGAGCTGATTCTACTCGCGATAAAAACACCCCAAACATTCCATTCCCCATGTTCCTCTACAATGATCGCCGAACCTAACGATTCCTCCATGCGACTGGAGAATTGTTGCATGGTTCCCTTTCGGAAAACTTAGCTGTTGACAAATTCGACGCAAAGTATGAAACGTACAGGCGAGAGATGCGCAAAGAGGAGTCCGGCAATTTTTTTTTTATTTTTTAACCAAATTGTTGACTAATCGAAAACTGTGAGTCCTACGCATCGTAGATATACGATGTGGCGTAGCGATGCCTGGTGTAAGGCTACACCGTACGCTCGGATTCCACGTCGCGGCGTTACGCTGCATCAGCAGCGTGCTGCGCTCTGCCGTCAGTATTTTGTTTCGAGTTCGTTCGTGACTCTTCGGTTTCCACTTCCTCTGCCGCCGCCGCTGCTGCTGCTGTTACTACTACTACAATACTACTACTACGACTACTACTACGACTACTACTACTACTACTACTACACCATTCTACTACACTACCCTTACTGTTTTACTATCACTACTACTTTTACGGTACCGGCGGCGCTACGCTACTACAATGACGAGTAGCGCGTGAAGAGCCACCTCTCTTCACGGCAAGTTGCACGCATACGTTATCGTCGAGGGTGCAACCAGCAGCCGCGCGCGCGGCTTGCGGAGACGCGCCAGCGCATTGGTGATTGCGACGGAAGTGAGAGGTAGATTTCGCTCTGGGTGAGAGAAAGACGAAGATACGAAACTGCAGCGTAGCTTTTACAGCGCGTATTGTACGAGCGCCGCGTCGGTCGGATATAGTAGTGTGTCGTAGTACGAGTCGTAGTAAGGCGGTGAGTTGTGTAGTAGTAGTAGTAGTAGTAGTAGTAGTAGTAGTAGTAGTAGTAGTAGTAGTAGTAGTAGTAGTAGTAGTAGTACTGATACTCGAGTGGGCGGCGGCCGTAAAGGCGTAGGCAACGACGTACGCTATATCGCTGTACTACACGCCGCACACGGCGATTGAAAGACGAGGCTTTGTGTAGTAGCAGTAGCAGTAGTAGTGACGCGAGGTTAGTTCGGAGTTGGAATGTCGAGTGAGCCACTTTCAGTTAACTTTTCCACGACAACGGGAACCTCGAGACGCAACTGTAACCTGCAACAACCTATTATTTCATTGTTTCCAACTGAAGTTGAGGTTACCCGGTAGAGTCCTTGGCTCTCTCGACCTCGAAGAACGAACACGTTTCTCAATATCCTTGATCGAGTTGCAAGTTCAAGCATCGCGATTCATCAACGTGACGAGGGATAAGAAAAGATGAGAGATCGAGTAATGAAAAAACAACATTTCTCCTTTACGGGGTAAAAACGAATAGGTTTACAAAGTCAACGTTCCGCGTTAAGTACCAACTCGTATAATAGGTAGAATCTCCGTTCGACAAACCGTGCACGATCGGCTAGTCGACTCCGTGGAATGCATACTTATTACAATAATGAGTTGATCGACTCCGCGAGATGAAAACGAATTTCTCAACGCTACGGAATGAAATGTTGAGGATGAAAATGTCGGTCCGCGCAGCTTGGAATGGAATGTAATTTACCATTCGAACCGATCGTAACTCGTTCGGAAGAAATAATAGGTTCCTCCGCAGGGTCGAGGACCTCGATGTTACCATTATAATAATTTGATATTTAGTATTACAAGAGCGTGGTTACGACTCGAGTTGAGAAACGACTCGATGTTTCCGATGTGCAGCGGATTTTTTTTTTCACGAATAAAATTTAAATCCGGAGAGTTGACGAGAGTAGAGCGATAAATCGTTATCGATGGGCTTGTTGAATTTCCGAGTTTCGTCTTGTTCTTTCTTGCGTGTTGGAACGGCATTCGAGGGCCGGGGAACCGAGGAACGGGACGGAGGCAAATGAAAGTTTAGTTGAAATAATAACACGGAGAGGCGCGATTCATTCATGCGTGATTCTCTGAATGAGCAATCGAGCAAAATTAGAATGCAGCTGACGTTTGTTGGCTCAGGCTCGGTACACAACACCGGAGGCGGATGACGCGCGACCATTCGATTATCGCGTAAACTCTCAACTTTATTTATACCGCGAGAGGAGAAATTCAATTATGACGTGGCTCTCTCTCTCCGCTACCATTTCCGACCTGGGGCGTCGAGATATACGAGTCGCGTACGATTAGCGTTTCGTTTGTTCATCGGCGAGCGTCTACCGCGCGCAGGGCCCGAATAAATTTCCCGCTTGCGAGTTTTCACTTCAAAAGAGCAAGAAAAGTCCAATTTTCCCGGCCAGCGTACGAACTGCCGAGATTAATCCGAAAATGTTCTCAAAAACGAACACCTGTAAATGGTCATGCCCCAGAACACCCCAAAGGCTGAGAATATTCAGCATCTTCTTCCTATTACAAACGAAGAAACGTACTTGGAATTTCGTGAGAATATCTGGTTTAAAAGAATCATCGCCTTATCGTTACTCGTTACCCGTCACAGTCATCGTGTTTCTAATGAAGAATAACGTCCACGTTTCATTAAGGATTAATCGCGCGACGGATAATTGTTTTCGCAGTCCATTGGTCGTTAATTTTTTAATTTATATTCCAATATTGTCGATCCATTATCCATTATTTTTCAATTAATGCGTCGACAACGGTGTCAGCTTAAGATACGCGGCCTTTGTTCGATGTACGGACGACTGTCGCGTGCAGTTGGTGGTCCGCGGAACAAACGGAGCCGGCGCACACGCGTTATCGAGGAAAACGATCCTCGTCGAACGAAACGGAGAAAACAGAGGCGAATAGCAAAAACCTTGACTGGTATCTTGAAATAGAATTCCTCGGTGGCTCGAAGAGAAGTAAAGAGTCGCGACGAGCGATGAATAAAACGAAACGACGAAACGGTACGTTAGCGAGCGTTAAATCGCAACAACGCTCGTTGTTCGTGTCCGAATTGCAAACGCTGCTGCGAAACGTGCGTTACGTAAGTGTAGAGAACTCGGCGATGATCTAGTCGTTGCCTCGCGATGCATTCGCAGACTACGCGTGACACGCGAAGGTAATGGCAACGCGGAATGGCACGTTGTCGGTCACGTATTACGGATCGGCGGCTCCGCGCTAGTTGATAAAAGAAAGAAAAAGAAAAAGAAAAAAAAATGCGAGCCGCTCAACACGAGCGGCGATAAGGAACGTTCGCTTCTCATGGCGGTGTTACGGGCGTTGGAGAGCGCGCTTTGAAGATCGACGAATCTCACACGGAGAAACCACAACAAACCTTCCACAACTTCGTTCGAGTGGAAGAAAAAAAAATATGAACATCGCATCAAATTAGAAGAAGAAAAAAATCACGGTGATTGCACGTTTCTCGATCTCTACCTGTCGCGAGGATCGTTATTCGCGCGATGGAATCGAACGCGGGCGAAGAAAATTGTTGATGGATAAATTAACGTCCGGAGTTATTGCCGAGCTACGCAAGGTAGTCGCTGGATTATTCGTGACGATTGATCGGTCATTAGTAATCGACCTTGTTGGCGCCTATAATTTTCTCATATTTTTACTGTTATTATCGTCGTTATTTCTGTGATCCGTTGCGGAGAACTCTCTCGCTGCTACGAGCTAGAAAAAACAGAGAAAAAACGGGGCGGCAACAATACCGGTGACGAAATTCGACGAGATAAATAATTTGGGAGATAAATAAAACACGCGTTTGCCCACGCGCAAGAAAAACAATTTATTTGGCGTTAAAAGTCGCGACATCGTGAATTTACTGGCCGTTATCAGTCTCGTAATTGGACGCTGATGTATAATTACCACGGAGCGATTGTATAATTGGAGAATTCGCGGAAATTAGAGAAACCCTATGATATTTATGGATCGTCGTTAAATGTGTCGCGGTAATATTGCGGAGAACTATCTAACGAGCTGGATGGGAGACATGTAACGTCGATTTTTTTACCAACGGTGAACCACGCGACGTGATCACGAACGAGCTTTGATTGCGAGACGAAGACCTAAAAGCTGTAGCTTGCAGCGTTTCGCGAACAGCTAATATCGGCAAAAGAACGCGACTTTACCCGTCAGATCAAACAACGGAGAATCGGATACGTTGAGAGAAGAAAGTCGATAGCTTCGATGCGTGGTGAACGATGTAGCTCGGATGGTCGTTAGCAAAGTAGGGAAAAAATACATATTTCGTTCGAGTAATGTTTCGCGTACCGTTTTTCACTATCTGGAATAACGAGGAAGTAGTGCCGAGAAGGTCGATAAAATTGGTTCGTTTTTCCCCGGAAGCTGAGAAGAATCGGGGGACGGAGACAGAGAGGAGGAAGAGGGCTGGACAATGCGAAACGAGGAAGAACGGGGTGTCCGCGAGAGACAGAGAGAGAGAGGAATAAACTGCTCCAGGGTTGGCCCCGATTTGGTCGATAACGACTCTTTCCACGCGGGAGAGAAAGACGCACGGATAGAGAGATACACGGTCGCGGAGAAAGAGAGAAAGAGAGAGAGAGAGAGAGAGAGAGAGAGAGAGAGAGAGAGAGAGAGAGAGAGAGAGAGAGAGAGAGAGAGAGAGAACGCGACGCGGAAAAATAGTGGCGGGGGTAAAAAAGTTGGTCGAGGGTAGAGCGAGGAGATGGCGGTGAAGCAGAGAAGTGGGAAAGGGGTAGTATCTCGATCCGTGCAACGTAATGAATGGTTGTAGCAGGGGGCAACGCCCTGCCGACCAGCTGACTCAAATGAACCAGGCCTAGATGGCTCGATGGTACCAATACCATCGCCATCCGCAATCCCGTTCATGTTTATGCATAGGTATACGCTGCGCTGCACCACCCACGCGGAGCAGCGTGGCGGAGGTCTGATAAAGCTGCGGTGAGAACCCTAGAGAATCGCAAACTTGCCGAGTAGAGTACAACTCGACGAAGAGCTATAGGCAACGCGGAAAATGTTTTCGGGTCACGATTCATCGATCGCGACGTTACTGCCGTTTTTTATATTATCTCTTGGTACCCGTCAAAGTCGCGGTGATTTTCCGAGAATCGCCCGTTTATTACCTCGCGCTGTAAACTCGATCGATCTCCCCCCTCGGGCCGAGGAGAAGACGCTCGCTCGCGTTCGTCGAGTCTTTCTCGGACCTCTCACGTGCGAATGTACGTACCTGTAACAGAAGGGAAGAAAAAATCTCGATCAGTTAAAAATTGGTTGGTCGACGACGAATAGCGAATCGATGATAAAACGATCGAATTCCACGTCTTCGCGAAGTCGACGTACGAGGATGATTATTGTTATTTGTATCACTGATATCGTCATTCAATCGTTCGCGCGATAATATTAGCCGCGCCACGCGTCGCCGCGATATCAACGACCGCGATACGGATAAGCACTGCGATTCGATGATAACGTTGATCCGTACACGGTAAAAAAAACCTCTGTCATTGCGCAAAATGTACGAATTGTTGTGTAGAGTATTCAACATTTTAGTGCGTTGATTTAACACTATCGTTAGTGTTGTTCTCACGGTCCGTTTCTCAACACGCAACAATGTTATTCGATACTGGAGTAACACTTTTTACACGTTACTCCAACATTGGTTTGCGTTACTTTCAACACAGAGCTGCGTTACTTTCAACATAGAGCTGCGTTACCTCGTCACTACACACCGAGTGTGTTGGAGTAACGCTAATTGTGTGTAAAGAAAAAAGTCGCGATGCAAAATTTTGTGGTAAATTTGACGGCAACTTTGGACTGCGCGTAGTTCGAAAGTCGTGCATCGAATTAAGTGGGTCGATTCGAGAAGTGTAACGTGTGGTATATTCGGGGTTCCGTGTTCCGTGCCGCGCGAAGATTTCTGGCATGATCGGCGCGGGCGTCGCCCGTGACGTCACGAGCGCGAGAAGCCGCGAGAGGAGCGTCGCCCGGGCGAGTGGAGTATCGACCGACGACCGGCGTCGGGACGCCGACCCCCGCAAGTCGTGACGTCACCACGTCAGCTGGTACGCGGCGAACCGCGATACTACTACTACGCCTAGCGAGAAGTCCGATCGTAGCACCGGGATTCGGTGAGAACGGAAGTCGTAGTTTTTTTCCCTCGATTTTACGCTCGGTCAGGAATGATGGTAATTTTCGGAGGGCTAATCGTTTCGGCACTGCGGAAGGGATCGCGTCGCTACCGACCTCCGACGCATAAATGTCGAACGAATCAAGTGAAAACGGAGTCGATGAAATTTTGTCGACAGCGAAGCAGATGACACTGCGCAGTCAAAAATTACGCGTCACACCAAAATATTATTGGATACTAAAGTAAAAATTAGTACCACATATTAGTACTAAGTAAAAATTTGTACCACGTGGAGCTGGTTTCGAATTGACGGTAGATTTGGGAGCGGAGAACGTGGTCCCGCCCCCCGGTCTCCCGGCGTCGCGACGCCGCCACGTACCCAAGCGATTGGCAACGAGAGTGTAGGTACCTCGGATGGCTATGCCACGGCTGTAGATACCTCCCCGATTCCTATCAGCCTCTTTCATTCGTGGCTCCGATTTACACAATCTGATTCCGTATTCCCGATCGATTCCTCCACGTGGATTATAATAATTAGCTATTGCTGGCGCCGTCGCGATTAGTTACCTACTACCATGATCCGCGAATCATATCCGTCGTGCGTGAATCACCGCGTCTGGAGAACAACGTCATTTCCAGAACCGAACCTCGTTGCCGTCACCCATTCGAATTCCTTTTCGGCTACGTATTTTTTCCGTAAATTTACCGCGTAGTACGAGTCCGACACGAATGATTATACGAATAATTTCTGCGCCAAATTTCCATTAATAATAATAATAATAATAATAACAATAAATAAATAAATACATTTGAGCGTTCAAGTTTCGAACTGCAAGTCAATATTTGGAGTCAGCCGGAAGCGAGTTTGGGGCATATTCGAACAGGATATCACTCGTGTACGGTTCATGTTCGAACCTGAGAGTTTTACGACGAAAGCTGACCATAGGAGATTATTTGCCGCTTTTTCGTGGAATCGTCGAGTATCCCGGGCGTTTTTATCTCCTCGCGAGAGATTTCATCCGATCGTCAACTCTTTTTATTATCCGCGAAATCGCACCTTCGGGACCAGTCATCTGGGGGGGGGGATTTACTTCGGCACTCGATAATTCCAGTACGCGGTGAAATAGTCGGCGCAACGGAGATGAAGAGGAAGACGAGGGAAAGGCGTAGAGATGTTGAGAAATCAAGGGAAAAAGGAATACCGTTCACGGAGATACGCTGCGGCAACGATCGCCTCGTGCATAAATTATCAACACGCGAGCGTGTCGAGTGACATTGGCCATCCGTCGATACATCAACAACCGAATCGAGCTTCGATCCCTAACTTCGACGAGCTTCGCACGGATATGCGTGTCCATAGCAGGCGAATGGAATCAAATGCTCGCGCGTACCTTCCAGAGAAATTGTCTACATCAGTTGACGTCTTCGCGATATATAACGACGTTCGAATACGACGGGCCCGAATGGCAATAAGTATGATAATTAATAGAAACGGCGATTCTAGCATACTTCACTCTCTATCATTCCTACCCGTTGAATTAAACGGGCGAAGGTGCACAGATAATCTACAGCAGCGTAGGCAACGATAAAGGCGACGACGCGAGAGAGGTACTAGATTTATTTACAAACAGTGAAACGTCGTTCGCCAATAAAGCGAATGGAGAACGAGGAGTAACGAGCAATTCATCCGTTTTTAGCATTCGCTTACTTAGCCACGCGGCTTTAGCATGAGTCGCGTGTGCGAAACGGGCTCGCGTAAGAGCTAGCGCATACCAGAGAAACATAAGCCAAGCGTGCCGACTCTCGAGTCCTTGTCGCGCTCGCGAGTTCGAGAGTCTACATTCTTCTCAAGTACGTTCGCTATTCTCCGCGGACTGACGGGGACCGAACTGTCCGCTGCGACTGGTCGAGGTAAAAGTCCGAGATCGGCGGCGGCATCCTTCTCGGCGCTGTCCAACGATCGCCGATCGCGTAACGGTATGCAGGGTGTTCGAGCTTGCGTGACCGTCGCGCATCTCTCCCACGCCGGGAGACAACTATTCATTTATTTATAATAGTACCACCTCCGGCGCCTGCACGCTCGTTCGTAGACGTAAGCGGAAGCAGAAGAACGGGCTATCCAGAAATTTGAAATTTTGTAAATACTCGAGTATTTAAAATTAGGTTAGTTCCATCTAGTTGGAATTTGTGGGAAAAAAAATCGATGTTCCTATTAGACCGATATGCTTCGAATTTCATTTTGTACTTTTCACAAAAATACATTTTGTAGTTTTCGTACGATCAGAGGAAGTAGGCAGGTGAGACGGCGGAACCAACGTCGACGAAGGAGCGGTGGTAGGAAACGTGTGTTTGCTCCGTTCTCGTTGCTCGAGGCGAGCAGTTTCTTCGAGAAATTCGAACGAATTGACAGGTCTTCGCGGTATAATCGCGTCGTCTCAGCTGTGTCCACGAGACTCGCGACATCTCGACTAGCCGCATGTAGCCGATCGCATCGCGGTCCCGTTATAACCTCGGAGTGATCACAAGCGATATAGTTATCGAAAACGTGGACTAATGTGAGCTGCTCACGATGTAGAGACTTGCCGGCATGGGCCCAGTCCTGCAGCAATTCTTCAGGAACGAGAGAGAGAGCGAGACAGAGAGAGAGAGAGAGAGAGGGAGGGAGGGAGAGAGAAATATTTCTTTCCTCCCACGATTCGATATCGGATCGCGGTCACGTATTATATGAAACGATAAAGAATCAGTAAAGTATTTAACGTCGTCGAGAATGCTTGTAATAACGGAGAGCGCGAAAGGCTGACGCGGCTCACGACTCGGCGGCCCGATCTCTGGAATAGCTGCTGTCAAGGTTCAACAAAGAGGCATGCGATCCTCGAGCTCCGATGGACTTTTATCCCAGGCGTGAACCCCATCTCCGTGATCGTGCATTCGCGTACCAACGAGGTAACAAAAAACGCATCGGAATACTTACGTATGCACACGCGCACACACGCGTACGCGACGCGCGATCGAAAGTCGCACGCGTCTTAAAGAGGATTAATCAACCAACTAATTGTCATCTAGGTGATCGCTCGCTCGATAGCTTTCCGAGACCCTCGCATCCCCAACAGTCATTTGTCGGGCTGTCAGATTTTCCTGTCATTCTCGTCTCCACGTTAACGTGACTCTCGATTCGAGAAAACGTCCCAGCATCGCGCGCACCACGATCCTTCGGACAATCATCGTTCCTTATCGGAATTCGAGTGGAAGATAAAACCACGCTTCGAGCCCATTTCTCCACGCGGTAACGGTATTAATAATCGTAAAGTAACGACTCTCTCCGGCACTTACTCGAATCTGAGCCTGATAAGACTATTCCTCGACTTCGATATTGTACGAGAACTTTGTCTACCAGCTCAAAATTTTATCCATCGCTTACAACGTTTGTATTTGAGAAGTTTTCGAGGCATTTTTATCGCTAGCTCGCCTAAGATTCTGCGGAGATTGTGAGTTGTAAGCTGCAAAATTGCTGGGTATTCCTATGAACATGTCGAAGACAACTAGGATCGAGGTATCGGGTAGGCTGGTTCGAGATTCTCGTTATTCTCGTACGCGAATAGCGACGAACCGAACGCGAGCTTCGAGGAGAAGAAAGTCGAATATTTATGCGCAAATTGACGATTTCATTGCCTCGCGCGTCGCGCAAGAACCAGGCTTAATTGACCCCTCGCCGATGAGTCGAGTCGCGCCAAGTCGTTAAGATGTTAACACGAAGCGCGTAGACAAAGGATAAATTCCTGGTCGTTAAAACAGGGTGCTTTTGTTTGGCGAGACGTTTAAAATTTGTATAAACTTCGACGCGTCGAATGACTTTGCAGAAAAAGGAGAAGTCCGTATAAAACGTGCTTGGCACGTGAATCGGGGAAAGAAATTCCGAGTTGTAAACGATTTGTATTCACGGTTCGCGGTATATTTCGCGACTTTGACGCCGCGCAAGAACAGCTGACGCCGAAGTGAAAATGACGAGGACAAGAGAAGAAATGCTTCTCCGTAAAAAACGACACCGACGCAGAAATATCGCGTTTCTACGAACGATGTAAGCGTTATCGGCTCGCGAAGTTTCGCGGAAAATTATTGCGATGGATAACGTTATGCAAAGCAATAATCACGCGGCGATGCCACCAGAGACGCGATTGTTTGCGATCGAGTCGGTTCGTTATCGAGCCTAACAACTGACGATCACTCTTCAAACAAGGGATTGGCTCTTACAACAACGCGTGCTTATCGGAATCGATAAAAAAAACAGATAAAGATAAAAAAAAAACAGGGGGAAGAAGGCTTGGCCGCGTCGCAGTCGCGGTTTAGGGAACAACGAAAGGAATTTGGAAAGCACGGGGAGGTTTCGACCCTCGCGACACGTAACAACAGGTGACAAACTTGCGCGAGGTTCCATCTCATTCGAGGATGGAAAGTCCAATACGATTCGTCAGATGTTTTGTATTCGCGCATACGGAGAAAAATCCATCGAGCAGGAGAAACTTCATTCCGAAGCAGGGAGAGTCGACTGCTTTTTTCAAGCGATTTCGAGCGCGTCGATACACTCGACGGATAAAATATTTGCCCTTGATTTCTATCGCAATAAAGTCTGTTTGAAGTTATACGAGTTCCTGGAGGGTGCAGCGACTCGCGACAGCCGATGGCCTAACCATTGACGTACGCCGATTCCTATCTGATAGAAACGGCGACGCAGCTACGCGACTCGAAGCGATATCTACTATCCATATATGCATAACCTATATAAATAAATATACAGAATGCGCGGACAGAAATCTGAGGGGTGTTGCGTTCGGAGCGGAATCGTTACCGTTAGTGCTCCTCGCAGATACGATTTCTCGGGGTCCTATAAAAATCAACGACGCGAATGAAGTTCGAATCATCGTACAATACCATTTTACGGGGTTAGTCGGAAAAAATATTCGCGCAGCTATGGAACAAAAGTGCGGCAAGTAACTACGAATGTTTATTGGAAAAAAAGTTCTCCGTGAACCAAAAACGCGCGTGTCGATGGGTATGCTGTGTCAGTAACGTTGAACTTGGTTGATACACGTTGAGTGCGCCGTTGATTTTCCGTATTCGAACGAAGTAGAAAAATGAGCTGCTTCGATGTGTATTCCATGCAAAAAAGCAGCGGATTCCGTGAGGTAGGTGTAGGAAAATATATAGGTTTTCGCGCGAGTTCACGTGCCGGTGTGGGTATACAACGGAGACCAAGGGCAGTGTATCAGGGTGGTGAATGTTGCGCGGATCAGGTTTTCCCGTGCCGGTGGAATTCGCATCCGAATCCGGTATCAAACATTTTTTCGTACACGCTCGCGTTGAGGGTGGAAAATTTGCGATTTCCAATATTCGCGCTTGTAGAATACGTACCTGTTCGATTATCGCAGTTTTCGATCGACGCGAATTTACGAACCGTTCGTCGTTCGAGTGATTGGATTATTATTGGCTGAATGCGGTGAGATTTTAGCAACCACTCCCGGCAAATTCGTTTGTTTTTGCGGGATGATCGGGCGCGCTGAGACGGACGCGAGTTACCTGCTCATATTCCGGAAAGATGGTGCAGCGAAGGACGAAACCTGACCTAAGGCAATCCGGTCTGGTCGGCAGCCTAACGAGATATCAACTACAGCTATGGTAACCAGCCGAGAGACTGTCAATTAACGGAACGTTGTCGACGTTGCCTCGTTTCCGATAACCCGGGGAGAGAGGGAGAGAGAGAAAGAGAGAGGGAGAGACTGGACGGAGGAAAATGGAGTCAGGGAAAAGAATATAGAAGCGAGAGGGAAAGAGTCGGAGATATGAAGTATAGAGTGAGATAAAGATGGAGGTAAAGGGTAGGAAGGCGACGTCTTTAATCGGACGTCTGGTAAAACAGGATCGTCGCGGTTGTCGAGGAAAACGCGAATGCGAATAAAAAGAAGGGTGTAGGTACATCGGAGTAGCGAGGATCGATAGCGAGGTCGCGTGGGAATGAATCGATGGAGTCTCGAGTGTCAGGATGAATTTACGCAAAGTTTCGAGTCGAGGAAGCGAAGAAGGAGCGGAGGAGGCTGAAGGCGAGAGCAGAGAGTCGAGAGCCGTAGGTTTATTCGTGGGAAGATCAAAGTTATAAGGGGCACTCGTGACTCGATAAATTTCCGGCATCCCGATACCGTTAGTTCCGATCTACGTGTGTGTTTGCCCGCGTGCGTGTAAATTTTCGCAAACTTTCGTCGCGGCCTCGCCAAAAAGGAGAACGCGGCGCGATAAAAGTTTCATTGAGATTCGCGATCGAACACATATACATACGTGCGTACACACACATATTTATATATATATATATATATATATATATATATATATATATATATATACACACATGTGTGTGTGTGTGTGTGTGTGTGTGTGTGTGTGTGTGTGTGTGTGTGTGTGTGTGTGTGTGTATGTGTGTGTGTGTGTGTGTATTATATATATGTGTATATTATATATACAGCTACGTGCGAGACATTTTTCGCGTCGACGGAATCGGGATCGAGAGAGAGAAAGAGAGAGAGAGAGAGAGAGAGAGAGAGAATGATAAAATGCGACGAGATACGCACGTGGGCGCACCTCGCGTGTATTATTACCGGGCTGTAAATACGTCAGCGGCGTCGATAGGCATCGTGGTAGATAAGGAAGTGTATGCGCGGATGATAAACGTCTGTGTAATTTACTGCGGATCAGCTGCTGCTAGCAAACTTTGTTCTTCCCGTCTATGAAGCGTCTATTGGGCTCGCGCGCGAAAGGGACAAAAAAAACACTCGTCTACCGTAGATAGCGATCAGATTCGCGATCCGGTAACGTTCCTCGCAATAAAACTGGCACCGCCCTTCGGAATAGCAATACAAGTCGAGACGATCTCGTCATTTTTTCCAAGAAAATAACGCTTCAGTTTTCAATTTCTCGAATCTTTACCTATTACTTGTCAGCGTAGGGATTACAAAAGGATCGATGTTTATCTTACTCTTCGTCGATTCGTCCGTGTCTCGTCGAATCCACGTTTCTCGTCGGAGAAGGATAGTATAGGAGACGAGCAGTAGACGGAGAAGTGTCGGTAGACTGATATAATTTCTCGAGAAAGGGCACTTTCCGAGGGAATCCGCAGACCTCTCGCGGAGGGTCGCCCACCAAGGTTCTTCGTCGGGGCGACCGAGAGTCTCCCCCGAGGCGGAGACCAACGTCCTCCGGGTGAGTGACGAGAAACGCTTCTCGAATAATAATTCGGTCAACGTCATTCGTCGTTCGGTCGAATAATTGAGTGGCGATATTTTGCCCGGCTACTTTAAGCTAAAAACCTCTCGAGGAAGAGAAACGATGAAAGAAGAGCTACTCGAACGAGAGGTATTGCAGCCCTTTGATCTTCTCTCCACTTCAATTAACCCCACCTCGAAGAAACGCGACACGTTCTACAATTAGCGCGCTTCGAAATGCGATAAACGAAGTGCTATCCACGGGCGTGTCGAGGCCATGAATACTCAACAGCAGCAGCAGCAGCAGCAGCAGCAGCAGCTTCAGGCTTGATTCCCCCTCGTAAAAATGAGCTGAATTTCGAGGGGTAAACACAAGCGGCACGGCGAATGCCTTCTCCGTCGCTCGGGACCATCGCGACTCGTCGAAATCCAAGTGGATTCCGGTTCGGAGGCACGAGCAGGTGGTCGCGGACTCGGGGCGATGAGAGATCGGCAAATATTGGTGGTGGATGATAAACGTGATGATTTTTCTCCGTTACTACCGCGGGAAATCGGAACGGGACGAAGCAAAGGGCGACGAGGAGAATGAAAAGGCTCGAGTGTTTCGAGTGGTTCGAGCAAACGCGTAGAGGAAACCTCGCGGAGCATTTAGCGTCTCGGCTTGGCGGGAAGGAAAGAGAGATCGTGTCTTCGTTTGTTTCCATCTCGTTCCCTATCCGGGCTCTTTGTCGTGGCCCTGCCGTCGCCTTTTCTCCGAGTCGCTTCTACCACTTGGCACCCGAGTACTTAGCGCAGCCTCGAATACAGGGAGAGGTGCTAACAAGCCACCTGCAGCCGGCGCGTAACGAAAGAAAATGAATTATCATTTCTCCCGGAACTCGCCTTATTGAAAATCACGAGGCTGAGAGAAGAGGAGCGATGTGACGAGACGCGAAAAAGAAAGAAAAAAAAAAAAAGCTAACGGAAGCGAAATGAGTTCGAAAGATGTGAGAAGAAATGGCACGCGGTTAGCTGTACTTAAATAAACACAAGACTCTTTAATTCCAGTTTAGATGAGCTTCGTTTGATCGTAGCTCGAGTCGGATATCAACCTCGAGATAGGATCAGACTTTCAACGAAACTTATCTCGCTGCATTTGATTTTTAGATTGGATTCGCTTCAAGATCCGAAGTCTGTAATCGACTCGAAAAATATGTATTCTACTACCGATAAATTATCAAAAATCATCGTATCGCCCCAAATCTTGTCGTTTCTATCCGATAAATAGAAATTCATGCGACGTGATGTTATTATCTGGTAATTTGAATCATTTTGTATTCTTTATTTTTTTATTCGTTTCTCAAGTCGACCGATAAGACCAGATTCGATAGCGTTATCGTTACAAAGATGGTGTAATAAAATTACGAGTGCTTCACAATCACGTGGCCGACGCAGTGATTTTCATATCTACGGATCAACGTGTTGGGAATATATTTTCCAGACATTAGATTTCCAGCCGGTTTTCAGTACCTGCTCAATTCGCGTGTGCTTCCTTTTCGATGCCGGCATAAATTTGCGAAAGGAAACGCCGTCGGTGAAAAAAAGCATCAGCATTGGAAAGTTTGAACGGGAAAAAGCTGAAGCATTTAAATAAAGTATACAAAAAGGATAATTGGAATTGCGAATAAACGTCGAAATATTGCGAGACAAAGTTTTGGTCTTTTTCGATTCGCGCGCGAAATTTTACGGCAGCGCAGGGGGGGGCGCAGGTACGAACGCAGACGAGTGGGCACATCGAGTAATCGAAAGAAAAAAGAGGAAGGCAAAAAAGGAAGAAGGTGTAGTATACTACGCGCGGTTGTGGTACGACGATGCGCGTGGAAACGCGTACGACCCTCCGTTCGAGTC
This sequence comes from Arge pagana, assembly GCA_963969455.1. Classification (NCBI taxonomy): domain Eukaryota; kingdom Metazoa; phylum Arthropoda; class Insecta; order Hymenoptera; family Argidae; genus Arge; species Arge pagana. The sequence continues at coordinate 9,655,947 of OZ018309.1, read as the reverse complement.
GGGCGCGCGGACGAAACGAGACGCGGTGGCGAGAGGAAGGTGGGCACGAGTGGCTCACCTTGACGGGGTCCTTCCACTCCTGCGGGGGAATGCATCGGCAGCGAATGAAACGTACGGCCGACCAGCGAGAGAGATCAGGAGAGCCGCCGCGCTCCTCGTGGCACAGCGTCGATGCAGACCCGGAGGGTACAAAAATTCGAGGCGCGGCAGCGTCGGAGGGGGGGAATTGGGTTAAAAGCCAAGGGGTTCAATGGAAAGAACGGAGAAAAACGAGAATATGGTAAGAAGAGAAAACGACGAGACGATGTAACAAGAAGAACGGGACCGACTAGTCGGAGTCAGCCTCTCTCTCTCTCTCTCTCTCTCTCTCTCTCTCTCTCTCTCTCCCTCTTTCTCTCCGTCGCGGCACCGCGCTGCAGTCCCCGGAGGCGAAAAATAGTCGTGGAAACGTGCATTCGATCCCGATACCGTCGCGAATCCAGTTTTCAGTTAACATTCCGCGACCGCACACGCGCGCGTCCGCGTCTCTGCTCGGTGCGGACCGCCAATCTCACGATTTCGTATCGCCGGTTGACCAGGCGTCGCCGAACTGTGCCGCAATTTCTCGTATAGTTTTGGTGTCACGCGGCGGCGCGTGGCATCGAGTATGATCGACCGAATCGATCATTTTTCCCTCGAGGAAGCAGCACGGTTATGGTAATGTCGCGATGCGTATCTCCAAAATAACGGTTCCTATACGCAAAAAATACCGGGGGAATTTCAATCGTACGAATTGTACGTGACGTAGGTTCGAATATGATGGTTTGATAAGCAGCAACGAAAAAGTAGACGGAGGTGAGAATTGTCAAAATTCGCCGATTCCCTCTGGATCGTTCTCCGTTGTCGCTTCTTATTTTTTTCCCTCCATGTATCTATGTATCCCCGACAATTCTTTTATCAGTGGCAGCATTGTTCGGAAGGTCGGTAATAAACAACAACAAAAAATTGCCGATTTCATCTGTCTCGATTCACGCCGGATGTTTGTATACGGTAACGGATCGAAATCTCGACCGTAGGGCGGATTGTTTCGCCGAATACGAGCCACGCATCCGGAACAGGGTGTAAAATAACGAAGAATCGTATTTCGATCGTTGACTTTTCAGCTGGAAAGTATCGCTCGCATCGCGTTACCGTTATGTACCTGCTCTGCCCGTCGAAGTCGCGTCTTATTTTTCTTCTTCAACTTTTCACAACCTTCTCGCGTGTACCGTTGAAATTTCACGAGTTCGCCCGCATGGCCCGATCATTTTCGGAGCAGCGATGCGTCTTCGCGAGAGCAATCGCGATTCCTCGCGAACGGCGCGGACGACGACGGCAACGCGAATCGCTCACCGTTAATTGCTCGTCAACGCACTCGGCAAAACGAGCGAAGAGACGAAAATAAAAGGTACGCTTCGTAAAGCTGACGTTAATCGTCGTCGCCGTGTTCACATGAAATACCGACGTCTCTCCGTCGTACGAATGATAATTTGTACAGAAATGTTCCGTACAACGTCGCGATACCAGGTAACGCCGGCAGGTAAGGATAGGATATTCATATATGGAAGGTCACAGTTTCCATTTACAGACGAACGATTCCGCGGAAAAGGGGGGAAAGGAGGGGCGACTGCACACAGATTCTGGTACTGGGAATAGTACTCGATAATTTCATCCAGCATCGTAGCAGCATCGACCATCATCGAATCGTCTCGAGGATGCCGCGTGCACTTTCAGTAACGGAAAGCAGACGCGCGAGATAATAAAAACGAGAGAATAAAGAAAACAGAAGAGCGAGGTGCGTTTCGCTGCTGCTCCACGCGAACGATCTCGCGCGATTGTCTCGAGATATAAAGGCAGCAGCAGAGGCACGTGGGTATCGGAAGCAGAGGCGAGGACTCGCGGGTGTTTGGTCTATCCCAGATGCGAGACTGGTCTAGAATTACTGGCGTCGTTGCGTCACGCGCTGGCATATTATAATTACTCGGTGCTCGTTAATTGTTTACATATTACAACTGCACCGGTATTACTCGCGAGAGAGAGGCGCGAGAGAGAGGTTGGTAGTCGCCGGCCAAATTCTCGCCGCTAAGACCCGCCGAAACTTTATTATCCTTTTGTTGTACATAATACTATACGTGGCATCGGATGACTGCGATGTAAAATGGTACGCGAGGTAACACGATGCCGTCGACTAAATACCCGTTACGTCGCCGTCGTCATCGTCGTCGAACCGCGTTCTCGCTATATTATACTTCGCGTTGCGGAGAACACCGCATAACCGCACGTACGTTGCGCGTACAGTGATTGACTTTGATTAGCACCCGTTCCAATATGCCACTCGAGGACTAATCACGGCGCATCGCTGCTGCCTGCACTCCGGACCCGCGACGTTCTCATCCTTCACCGACGACCTTTAATTCGTTTTTTCTGTTCACCTACGATAACCGTACATCGCAGTAGAACTCTCGTCCTCAAGGGAAGTAACGATCGTACGGATGCGAGAGAGTACAGTTTTCCGAACGGCGACACGAAGTCATTACAAATATTTTCGTCGAATTCGAAATTACAGCAATTTATTTTCCACCCCCAATGGAAAAAACAGTCGTTGCTATAAGCATTCGCGCAGTCGAGTAGTGCTGTAGCACTTTTTAAATGCTACTCCAACATTGGTTCGCGTGACTTTGAGCGCAAAGCTGTGTGTGTTTATACTTTATCACTACACGCGAGGTGCGTTGAAGTAACACTAAATTTGTGTATGAAAAAAAAAGTCCTCGACACAAAATTTGTGTTAAAGGTGACGGAAAATTGTTTATTGGGTACGCTCGCGAGGATCTGTTTCGCACATCGAGGTGATTTATGCGATTCGTGACTAACGTTCTCCAGCGCAAGTGTCATAGTCGTTGTATTATTTTTCTCCTCGATTACTCGCTATCGAGACACACCTGGACAACGCGTGACAGATATGTCAGCTACAGGAAATAAATAATTCCTACGAGGCTAGAATAATGCAACGATAGATCGCGATATAACGACGATAGAAAGTCAACAAACTCGCCGACTGCGTCGCAATCGATGACTCATTATGCGCGACACCCGTGCCGGAGATAACTCTCCGTATCCCCATACAATTCCATTCCGCCCACGCCCATCGGACGCGGGACGTAACACAGACTTTGTGCTAATATTCGACCAAAAGTTTTCGCAAGAGCCGAACATGTGCGAGGCGAAGCATCAAACTTGTTAAAGCACATGGCAACGATAAGTTGCCCACTCGATCTTATTGCCAAACTTTCTCCAATTCGATGGAACAATTTTCTTCGCGGGACAACGGTCGAGAAACGCTCGAGCAAATACGGCGAAGAGGGTAGCTTCGAAAAATCATTTATCCTCGATATTTATATACGTATGTCGAACGACGCGCCGAGGTCCTCGAAAAATATCCGCAACTAGCGCAAAGCACCCGGAAGTCTTCGGCAACGCGTTCTACATTTGATATTTTTTTAATATAACAATACGACCGAGCTTTTCAATTTTGTCCTATCCACAACAGAAATCGGGTTCCCGTAGCAAAATCGCGCGTATGATGCAGTCTTCCAGGTAATCGGTTGCGCGACTGCAATCTTGACGAATCATCTCCGGTAGAGGAGATCACGCTAATCACACCGATATTCGTTGTTCGGTAATTTTCTGACACGAAGAGGATAATGACACCGGTCCACCTTTTTTTCCTACCGTAGAGTTTTACTCGCGACAGGTTGATCGGACGTGCGTAACGAGCTTTGCGTACCCTACACGCTAATCGCGCGGCTCGATAATTTCCGCGGCTAAACGTTTACGCGGCGCCGCGAATTTTTTTTCTCCTTTCGTTTCGTTCTTCATTTTTTTCCTTTCATATACTAACCAGAGAAGGAGAAGTCGATCGGCGGGAGGTAGAGCATTAATTATTCTCATCGTCATAATATTAGACGCTTCTCGTTCGATTCGCACGCTGACGGCCGTCATCGTCGAGACGAAACGAAGAGTATAGAGATAATGTCGTCACGATTTTTTTTTAACCTCGCGAACGCGATATCTGCATTGGAATGTACGTGTTTATTTATACAACGATTTACCTGTGCTGATCCACGTACAGAGCAGCGGAGAATCTCCCATCGACGACACCGACGATAAGGGTGACCGTTTCAGACACGTCGTTGCGTAAAACGAGCAATGAGTTCAGATTGAACTCACGATTTCCTCGTCTTTCGTTCATTGCTGTTCTATTATTCCAATCGCGAGGCGAGAGTTGCGCAGGAAATTGTACGGCGCGTCGTGGGGTGGTTGCTTTTCGCCGCGCGTTGCCATTAGTTTGTTTGGCTTCATCTATGTTAATTGCAACGATTAAAACAATTGCAGTTAATTTTTTTTAATTGCGCAAAAAACAATTAAATTAAACTAAACAATGAACACCTTTAATTGTTTAGTTTTCAATGAAATACTTTGTATTAGAAATTCATTGGGTATCAATTGTGGAATGTCACGATTGAGGATTGATTAATCGTTGCGATCAACCGTTAATAGATTGTCGATTGGTCATCGCGGATTTGTTGCTTGCGCACGGCGGTGTTGGAAGAATGAAAAAAAATCTGCAGCCTCGCGGCGTGTCGAGTGAACAAATCTTCCGCGACGTCTATGCAAGTAGATTATCCGGCGGATGCTTGAAATGCACGGGCGAAAGGTCGCGTAATTTAAAGCCGGCAACATGTTGCCTCTCGTTTGGCACAGTGTTGGAGCGCGGGCTTGATGAAAGTCGACCGGATGAAAAGTCCCATCGAATTCGCGAGCGCGACGGAACGTCGGCGGCAGTCGTTTCGTCGCGGATGCGGCAATGATTCAATCGCGAGGATAGATTTCGCGGTCGCGAGTGCACGCGAAACTTGGCTTAAGAATATCGGGAGGCCTCGAGCGAGGCAGATCTATAAATCTGACTGTCAGAGTTGGCTGGCTGGCATAGAGTGCGCAATAAAAGGTTTTTACGAGGATCGTAAAGGGAATTTTATATAGAACGAACGAAGAAGAGACGAGAGAGTCGCTTGAAAACGTCGAGTGAAAAGGGAAGAAAAGCTGAAACATTCAGGCCTGAGAATGAAGAATAAAGAAGCGAGCCGCGGAAAAATTCCGAAAGTACGACCCTGTTGCACGCGAAACCGTTGCGTAATCAATTCCCGATAACGGATATCGTACGCGAGGTGATAAACGCGCCGCAACGCGGCTCTTCGTTGGTCGAGTAAGCCGGTGTGGCGTTTCCTTTAGCGCATCCTTATCAAAATCTTGTGTCAACGCGCGGGTCTTTTTCTTTTCCAGTAGGAAATGCGTTTCTCAACTTCTCTGTCGCCCGGCGCAGTGTTTCCGCCCGTATCGCTGCTTCGAGCAAACTTGCCGCGACGATTCGGCTAACGTTTCGAAATTCGGCGAGTACTCGACGAAACTTGGAGGTTAATTCTTAATCAAAAACGCCGAGTCGATCGGATAATTTGCTACACGCTGCTGCGCGAACGACCGTCGCCTCCTCGTTTCCCAGAAGCTTGGAATGCCGATCAAATATTTGCAGACGACGAATAATTGAAAATTACGAACGATGATCGAAAAACACCGTGGTGTACGCTTTCGCGGAATTCCAAGGGTTATACGACGCTGATAGGATAACCGAGATCGTTTCGTACTGCGAGATGGCAGGACTGAAATTATCCAGCAACAGACGTCTCGCGTAACTCTTGCCTCGGAGGACGCGAACGAGTGTTTTCAATTATATCCAGATCTCGACGAAAGTCCGAGTACCTCTGGAGATTTGATACGGTCGCACTACTAGTAAAGTTCGTGTCAGAAAGAGGAAACATTGCCGCGATAAATGTAGACGTCTTGGAGAAGCCTTGAGATCAAGCATGTCAGGCATTACGACGAAAACGACGAGAATGTCTTGAACCCAAGAGAATTAGATAGATTTTGTTTTAAGACGAACAGAAAACCCGCCGCAATTTGGGACTGTTTAGGAAGCTCTTTGCCGAAAAAATTAGGTAACAAAACTACATCTCGTTTCATGGGAAATGACAACAAAATTAGGATACATCGATTTTCTTCATCCAATCGTGTAGATGTTTGGGCACCTAAGTTCTATTTTCATAAATTATGGATTTCGGGACGTAAAATATAGATCATTTGCTACAACAGACGTCTTTACAGCAAAAAAACAGGCATATTTACCGAGATACAACGCTCTGGTGTCAGATTGACTTCGTATGCAGTCGAAGGGCTAAGAGTCGAATGACAGTTTTCTGAGACTCTAGTTAGTAGGGCGAAACAGCTGATTCCACACGAAACAAGAAGTGTCGAGGAACACATCGACGACGACTGGTGTCGATGTCCGAACTACAATTCGTATGCTCGGAAGAATAACCATTCGCTTTCGAGAAGTGGAATAACTAACTAGTCCTTGTTCCATCGCCACCTGTTTCCACGCAGCATCGACGATGTTTGTAGTTTGGTAATGTCGGAGGGGACACCTTTATCCAAGTTCCACGTGGAACTCCATCCGAGGCGGGGGGAAGGAGGGAGGAAACTGACGCCAGGAGTGACAATGTCAGCGGGGACAACTACGACGACGATAATAATAACAAGGCGTTTTCAAGTTCTCCCAAAGTACTTCACGCTCGCTCGTTTTCAAAAACGATTACGACTTCCCCGTGGAGTTTGCCTCGCGCCTGGCGAAATTATGAGCAGGCACGCTCCATGCGGTCGGAATGACGCGGGTAAACACGGTTACGCGACTATCAAGGGGTATTCGCCGCGTAGCGATGGGACAGAAGAGTCAAGACGAGGCGGTCGCGCATTGGTGTGGGAACACGCGCGACGCGCCGATCGTTTCGTATAACGCCGTAATATTCTTTGTTTCGCATAATTGCTGATTACTATCGTTGATCGACTACGTGACCCGGCAACTTCGCGCCGTTTCTCACACCGTCACAGAGATTCCGACGGACCTGTACGCGGAAACGTGGACGGAAACGTCCGTCGACTCGTGACGATCGAAGGACCGCGACCTATCCCAAAAAGCAACGCGAGACAAACGAAACGAAACGAAACGAAACGAGCGCGTCTAGTGTACCGCGTGCTGAAAAAACCGCGAGCGTTGATCGCTTTCCCCCAACCGATCGACGCTATTGCGCCGCGGTCGTCGAATGGCACCCGGTCGTTGGCCGTTTTATCGACCGGTCGTGAAAATATTTCGAAAATTCCACGACAGAAAGGGTAACGGTAGCGAAGAATTGTTACCTGCGTCACGCGTCGACGAACAGCTGTGAATAAATACAATGCGTGTTCGTGAATTATTATTCCCGGTTTTACGAATACGCATCTCGTGCCTTCGAAACTCGTCCTGCTATTCTCCTGATAACGCGTTTCGAGTATTATCAACGGGAGAACAGATTTCAATGCAGGGAAACGGATGCGCGATCGAAAATTCATCCCTGAGAAGCTTGACCCGACATTTCCGCTCGGATCTCCGTGGCACTACGGATGTCAAAACCATGACCCTGACCGCGGGGAGGCATGACGGACAGCGAATGTCCCGATAACTACATACGCGTATGTACACAGATATACACATCTACGGGTCGGAGATTGGAAATTCACGTCGTCTCTATCCCTTCGGCAGAAGCGCGAACGTCGAACCAGTTTCGTGCTCTCTTCGATTCTCGTTTTATTCCCTCCTGCTCCTCCTCCTCCTCCTCCTCTTGCTCCTGCTCCTCCTCCTCTCCCCTTGTTTTTCGCGTGCCTCTCTTTTATTCCACGAACAAAGGCTGTATACATCGAAACTTTACGACTTTTTCATCGACGACGCAAGTCGTACGGAATGACAACGAGGCGAGAACGAGGAGAAGGAAGGAGCGCGAAGGCAGCCGGCGAAGAGGGCTGAGACATCAGCCAGACGGCGAACGTTAAATATTCAGTAGCATCACGGATAATCTGACAGATCCCCGCCGCCGCTTACCCTATTGTTTCTAATTGGCTAATTAACCGTTCTCCCAGCCTAATCGTCGGACTTCACTTCTGGAACGACACCGACTCGAATCTGGCGCTACGCGTCAACCAAACGTGACGTTCATTTCAAACTGAAACAGACTGGTGGATGGAGCGATCTCTCTAGAAGGATCAAAACGGTCCCCCGACTCGCCGCCTCGCCATGAAGATTACGCCGATGATTTATCAACCCGCTTGCCTCTTCATTTTCACCGAATAGGGGTGAAACGCTGAAACGCTGGGACTTTGGTCCGATCGCGAGACGCGAACAGTCTCGGGAATAATTTTTCAGCCTCAGCACGCGGAATCTGCGATACGCGCATCGAAAAGGTTGTTCCTTTCCTTTTTTTTTTGCGAGCAGCGGGAAAACTGCTCCGGGAGCTACAGGTGTGCGCGCGCGTTTACGTCCGTCGGAGTTTTCTACCCCGGAGTTAACGGAAGCACTAAACTGCCGAACCGGCTTCCAAAAAAGACTATCCCAAAACCGGGCGTAATCTTTCGGTTTACGCGGCTTATCCTAGAATGAATTCCGGGAACAAAGTAACGAATCGACGATAAGCTTCGGGGAGATTCGCGTCTGGATGGCCTCCTCGCCGAACGACGATCGACGGCGTTGAAAATGTCGTCTGGCGACGAAACGAGTGAACGAGAGTGAATGTTTTGCTCGTGGCGACCGATAAACACTTACGATCGGGGAGAGGGGATCCGATGCGCAATCTCAAGGTCTGTTTTGCTACAACGCTTATGCGCACTTCGCCGACGTACAATGCTCGGCGGTTTTCCGGAGACGAGGGAATCTCTTTCCATATTTTCCATCGTTTTTCTTTCTTTCTCGATAAGAGACGCGACGGCGCGGGAAACCGATCACCGATTTATCGACGCGGTATTCGGAAACGCGACGGTGTCCGGCGTCTGCCGCTCGGACTCGAGACGCGGACGTCGATTTTTCACGATAAGTATTCAATTGTATCAGCGATGTCGCGTTGCGCTTGTCCTTTACTTTATACGCCACCTTTGTTCGCTCGGACGCGTCGTCGCCGAGCGCCCGCCAGCGAAGAGAAACGCGCGGAGTATATCACGTTACGATCGGAAGTCGGTGAATTAATGGAATACCATTATTAGAAATACGAAGCAACGCTGAGTCTAGAAATTCCTCGAAAATGCACCAAGCCGCGGAAAAAAAAATCGTATCACATACAATCGTACTGGATACATCGCGATGCATTTTATAAACTATCGTTACGCAACAGAAAACAACAACAACAAAAAATGGTCCATCGTTGTACGAAGTAGTTTCCAAACAAAGATATTACTCGCGAAATGCGATCGAAGAGAATCTACGTTCGGAGAACACGATGATTCCGTTTAGTTTTATGTCATTTTCGTACGTTTACCGATAAACGAAGGAAGAAAATCGTTTCGAAATGTCTTGGGTCTTGTTATTTTCGCGTACAACGAGGCGAGATATTTTTGAACGAGTGCAATTCTCGAAGATTGTGCCCGCACCGCAGTAATATCGTATATTAAACGTATCATAGAACGTGTTCGCAGCGACGAGAGTGATTCAAAGTTGGCTGACACAGTTAAGGTTACACCACTCGTTTTTCGCTACGTGTATAAAACGTTTGGAAACCGAACGTTGTCGAATGTTATTTCAGAACAGATTTTACGCCAATTATTTTCAGAGCTGTGATTTTGTCGTCCGATTATCCAAAATATAATTTTTGTCGAATGTATACCAACAAGAAAGGGGTCTTCGAGTTATTTTCACGTTGCAAATTTCTCAATTATTACAGCGATGGAACATTTTTTCGAGTGCCGTGTGTAACCTGTTTTTTTTCTTTATAATATTGAATAAGGCGAATTTGTATTGTTTTGTCCGAGGTTTTTGGAAGCGTTGAAACGTTTGTACTGATTTTCAAAAAAGAATTATAAGTTGTAATTATGCTCCATTTGCGAGGAGCATTTTCTACGTCGAGCGAGGCGAAACATATCGGACGGAATTCGACGAAATGTTCGTACACGGCACGAAAGCGTTCTCGAACAAATTGAGAATCGGCTAATAACCGAAGTTGAGTCGTGTCGTGAATAAAAAATCACCGTCCATAAATAATTCGCGCGATAAATGTATAGTTTCGCGTTTTGTTTTTACAGGCACTCACGTTCGTGTTGTTCGTCGTGGCACGAGCGAGTTACTCGATTTCTACCGCGGGTCATCGTAGTCTTACCTGAAAGGAAGAGAAGTTGGAATACATTAGTTGGCATCGTTGGACAAAGAGCCGACGCGTGTCAGTTTAAAGCGTAACGTCGTGACCGAAAATAATGGGTATAACAATAATGGGTAATTATCTTTGAAAATGTCACATCCCGTCGTTGTTTCAGAGACAGGACGACTGTTTCGTGGCGAGAGAGAAATGCTGGTGGACTTTCTGAAACGTGACGACGCAATGGAAGAGCTACGAGCTACGAGCGAGGAGCGAGGAAGAAGGAACGACACCGACGACGCGTTCGTGGTTTATGCGTGCGGCTTAGCGGCGTGGCATGAGAAACATGTATAAAATATTGACCTCGCGTGCGTGGAAATTTATCGGTAATGGGGGGATGGGATGGATGTTCGCTTTACGGCCGATAACCGTAGAGGCACCTCGTCTTACGTTAGTTGCTACCCACCCACATCCCGGAGCTTCGGTAGTTACACGGCTCCTCGACCCTCGACCGCGCCGCCTTCGAAGCCCCCGTGTCGCGACGCCGCGGCGTAGTAGAGCTCCGCGTTCCGCCGGACTGATATACGATCTTTACGCACCCTGCGCATCCAATTGCAATTTTCATGAAGAAATTGCAATTTCGAACGCGGGGTCGTTTTCCGCATAGCAGTGGTTAACGATAGACGGATCAAATCGAAGACAGCGAGGTACGATTATTCAAGCAATAAGAGCTGCGACGATGGATTTCCCCACATTTCTCCAAGCCTACCATGTACTATGTCTAACACTCGGTATACAGGCACACGATACGACTCTGTAAAATCTCTTTTGCCACTCGTACACGTAGGATCAAAATATGTAAATAAAGTACATTTCTCGTTAACGCGAGAACAGGTTAAGACGTTTGAAAATAGATTTTCATGGCCTGAAATAAAACGATGTGTATTCTCCTCGCCTGATTTTTTTCTTCTTTTTTTTTACGAAAACAACCTTACCGAAAACAGTGGGCGGTTGATCGGTGATATTAGCGAGCGTGGAAATCAAGTATCTCTTTGGTGGAATAACAATGCATGCTTTGATAGGCTAACAAACGAATACAGCTGTAATCGTGGATCGTAAGCTTGTCTCTCGAACAAGGTTCAATCACCCAACCGTGACAAGGAATAGAGAAGAGAGAGAGAAGTCAAAACTGCCGAAGAGGAGCGATATCGCGGAGGATAACGACAAAGCATCGCGCGATGATCTGGATGAATGGAATGAATCGAGTTTTAGCGATAAGCTTAACCGCCGACGAATTTGCAGGTGTCTCGGCACGATTCCTACGTCCGATTCGTCCGGATCCTATCGGATCGCGGGTCGATGCGAATTCGAACGTCACCGAGTTCGCCGTCCAAACGGAGTTCTACGCGACGAGCGTGACAAAGATAAAAAATACGAGCGCGGGGAATCCGTTCGATGCGGGAGAAAAGAAACGAGGGGAAAATGTCTCTGCTCGGAAACTCGATCCGACGGTTAACGAACTCCTGGAAAGATTTTCCTAGGAAATGAATAAAAATAGTTTCCTTCTCTCGGGCAAAGTTGGAAATTGCATTTCTCCTTGCTTTCGGCACGTTCACGTGGAAACGCGGATGGAGGGGAAGGTATAATAATATCGTTTCACATCGCCTAGCCTACTCGAGCGTGCCTCGACCGATGTAGCCCAACCCAGCGGACGAGTACGGAGTTCTATGCTCCGAGCATCGTAGTTCTCTACCTATGTATACACCAGAAGAAAGTTATTCGCGAAACCCGCGAACTTTCCTCCAAGCTCGCGTAACGTAATAATTAATTAATCAACGAGCAAACATCGAAGAGACCGCGTTGCGCGAGAAGAAGAAAAAAACCATCCGCGTACCTAGGTATAACAAATGAAAAGAGACGCTACACTTTCCGGTCAACTTTGACCGCGTAACGCGGAAAAGCAAATACCTTCGCCGGAATCGTAACGAAAGGAATTGCAAAAAAAAAAGAAGGAAAAGAAATACGATTGGGGAGAAAAAGAATCGCGCATCCCAGGGATCAGCGATGTCGTACAACGCCCCGAACGAATTCCCGGCACCGCGAATGCGGCTTCGATTTTACGACGCGAGAATCAACGGAGCGAGACTCGCACGCGGCGAGCACGAGCGAACGTATACAAACGCGTCTTTTATCTGATACAGATGTATACGCACTGTTACAGATCGTCTCTGGTAGCCTAGGTCGGGAGACCCGTGATAAACTTCGCCGTATTTCCACGAGATTCGAGTCGTAATCGGGGCGATTAGTCCGCGATTAAATTCACACATCTACACCTCCGCTGCGTCTGCGGTGTGGAAATGGGCCGTATATTTATGTAAACACGCGGTGCAAACTTTAACGCGATAAGAAGTGTGAACCTGACGGATTTATCGCGGCGTGTTCATCGCGTCGTACGCAATGAGTATAAAACGAGGCGATTAACCGGATACCGTTATTTCCTATACGCGAGTTTCCCCCGACAAACGAGCAACGATTTTGTTGATTTAGCGGAATCGTTCCATCTCCGTATACACCCCGACGCCTGCAACTTTCTCGACCTTCCGCAACATCATTGGATTATTGCTCACCTTTGAAACGAACGTACCTTCGATAAGAAAACAAAAAGTCGACATTTTTGCGGGGAAAAATTTGCCGGGGACTTTTTTTTTTACAGAGTCAAACGGTGCATTCGTGCGTTTTCGCGAGGGCTGGAGGGGAAGGTTGCGAAAGGATGCGACGAGGGAGTCGCGGTCGGGTGCAACGTGCCTACAACGCGTGTTCGAAGGTCGGGAAACGAAAACTCTTTACCTTTTCCTTCTCGTTCTCTCGCGTACGTAGCATCGACCCAGCGACGCGCGGTTCGACCTGCTTCGATTTCGGAGCCATATTTGGCTATTATCAACGACACTTGCACGCGCACGCGAGAGACGCGATTCGACCGATTGCGAAGAACGAACGAGACGAAATGACGATGGTAGTAGGGGACGTTCGTTCTCGTTGCTCGGCTGCGACGCGGTGGTCCGTGATATCAAACGTAAGAGCTGCTAGTTTGTTTGCATTCGTGGCACAAGGTCGGATCCGCGAATCCAAGGGGCAGAAGACCGACGCGTTTCGTTGCCACGTGTTTGGGCGAGCGACGAGAAAGCACTCGCAACGTTTTTCGCCAAATTGACAGAAATGACGGACGAGAGGCGTGCGGTTTTTCCAGCTGGGAATCGTCGTCGTCGCGGTCGTTTGTTTATTCGCGCTGTCGGCTCGATAAACATATCGGCCGCGCCGAAGAGAATCGGAATCATCGGACGAAAGTGTTATCTCCTCGCTTCTTTTTTCGCGCCTCGACGGACTCGCGCGGCGCCGACGAAGTTGGCAGAAACGTGACGTGCATGGATGAAAATTTGCATTTATATTGCGCTTTGTAATTTATGTGCGTTCAGTTTTTATCGCCGTATCTCTATCTCGCGGTAACGTCGTTATCTTCGTCGCTTTGATTCGTCCGTCAAGTTCCCCCGCGACGGAGTAGTCGCGAGTCTCGCAACGTTTGATTAGAAAGAAGAAGAAAAACAATGCCGCCATTCAATTTCGAGTATACTTTCATTCTCGAGTTCGTCTACTTCGACGATGGGCCGTTCGTAGGCCGGGAGCGACGCACCTTCGGCTACGATTTCACCCTCCTCGTTGCACCACCAGAGGCACGTTTACCGCGCCGTAACTGGCCGCGGTAACGAACTACATAATTCGCCAAGAATCCAATTCGATTGTCGCCTCTTTTGAAAAATGATATCATAATTCGTTGTCAAGACCGTCGTTGCCGCGACACGAAACATCTCCGTAGGTATATTTTTTCACGCGTCTATCCCAGTCTCACGATCGGACGACGTAAATGCAGTCAAAAAAACGGTGCTTCGTTATGCAATCAAAAAAAGTACCAGGCGAACGATACGACGCGAAGAATTGTAGTTCGGAGGAAAAAAATTCCATTGGCAAAAATGAAAATTCGTGACTCGTGATTTAATTATTTACAACGACGCGTCATTTTAGCTTTTGATACCGGAAACTTTTTCCGAGGCGCAAATCGTTCGGGTTACGGCATGCAATACGGAGCTCGTGCAAAATACACATGTCCATAAAGCTTGGTACGAGGGGGAAATCGGTTCCGAATTGTAAGTTCACGGGAGCGTAAAGAAGAAACGAATTTGCTCCATAATTCGTCGTTTTCCAGGAATCATTCGGCGATAACAAACCAATTCTCGCGGCATACGCGAAGTTACGATATATCCTTGAAATATCTTCAATCCCGGAGCGTAATTACATTTTACGCACCTCTCCGCCCCTCGGGACTGTGCGGAGCACACGGCCGAGGCGCGTACAATATTACGGGAACTCCGGCAGATTTGAAAAAAAGACGACGAGTGGGTGGCTGCAGACGATGCGATCAAATGATAAATCGTAGCTAGATCCGATTAAAATTAGTGGCGGCGCATCGATGCTATTGAAATCGTATACGTCTGATGTGATAGCGACGCGTGTAGGTAGGCCTACAAATAACGACGTACAAGGTGGTCCATTTCACTCGTCTTGGACGAATATCTCGAAAACAAAAAAAAGATACGAGAAAAAGTCAAATTCAAAACTTAGAAAAAACTTAGATACGAAACTTGCTCTTCGTATTTGAATTGGTAAATCTCGGAATTGGTCAGATCCGGAAGTCAACGCCTGTCGTCGTCATCTTTCTCCCTCGAAACCCCTCAAGTTTTGTATTCAACTTTTCCTCCTACGTTCATTAGTTTTCGAGATACTCGTTTGGGGCGATTAAAATGGACCGCCCCGTATACGCGCGCGTAGACAGACGAGGTTGTGGAAGGAATGAATCGACTTCGTTGTAGTTTCAATGAAACGAGTGTGGCGAGAAGAGACGTCGAAGAACTACTGATAAGTAGGAATACCGACGCATCGGATAATTATAATGGGAAAGCTGATGAAATGCGTGCGAGTGACGTGATTCGTCGTCCTTGTAACGTGGTTGTCGAGAGAGGAAGAGAAAGAGAACGAGAGACGTGACTTCCTCGAAACGCGAGTCCTCGACTGATTAACATTTAACCGTCGAAGTTTAACGGACGTTGGAATGTTAGTGTTTCGCGAACGATAGAACAACCATAACGAACCAGTGTTAATTCTACGACGAGCTAATAAGGACAATGGACGAGCAACATCCTTTATTCGCTTATCACGGACAACGACGAGGTCGATAAAGCTGGTCTTCGCGTTTCTCTTATCAATTCCCTTTGCTCGACAGCGATATGCGAATGAATGAAACTATCGATTGACAATTGCGCGTCTATTTATAGAAGTTGCGGTTGCGTCTTACGCCGGGTAGAGGCTATCGATTATCGAATGGCATTGGGAAATATGTATATGCGGTGGATATTTGTCGAGATATCCGATAGTCACTCCGTTGTTGATACCGCGAATAAATGTCATTCGATAAATTGTTATTATGTTATCATCAAATTGCTCTATCGCGCGCTTTCCGCTAAACAATCGTCGTCGATAAATTATTACGAATTTTCTTCGAATTTCCGCAAATTATTTTCCACGAATGAGATATTCCTCGTATCGCTATCCTATCACCGTTACATTTCTCGCAATTTCTGCGAATACATCTCGACTACTCGTTTTTTTTGTCTTTTTTCTATTACTGACGTTTTTTTTGCGATTTTGTTACACAGCAATGAGCTGTAATGAATTAGGGTTTAAAAAAATAATTGATGTATTTTCGAATCAGCGATGCTGACTAAGTTGTTGGCGGTGGAACAAGGCGTTTCCAAGACAATGCGAATGCGAGTACCGACGTCGTTTTTGCTAATAAATAGGTTGCTGATAATTTAAGCGATAAAGAGCGAATTATCACTGTATTCCCATCGAACTCCGACTAATAATTTCCGTTTGATGAATTATTGTCATTCATCATCGTTGATCTCCTTCGACGTTGGACGAATAATTTCCTTCGTTGAATTCATCATCGTTATCGAGGTTGCCTAAACGTTCTGGATGCGTGCGCCCCACTGCTAATTTGACGAGAGGCTGATGGCATGCCTTTGATCCTGACCGTTTGACGTTTGACAACCGAAAGTTCTCAAAGTCCTGATATCGAGCGGAGGAAAGATCGATACGGGAAACGCGATACTCTTGTTGTCTGGAAACGATCGTCCGGAATCGATTCGAAGACGAACCGACGAGGACGGGAGTAACGCTGGCGAATACTTAAGCGTAGAGATGGTCGTCGCGAAAAGTAGACTCGAGGGATGAAAAAGTCGTTGGGATGCGATTGGGGGAAAAAACGAGGCACAAAATCATGTCACATCGAGACGCGGATGAGTCGAATGTTTGTCGCCCCGACGTTCATAAATATTTGGAATCCGTCCAACATAAATCCGCGATAGGCGCGGCGCGAGCGTTTCGTTTGGCTTTGGCAAATAATGCCGTCATTATTCGATTGTATCTTCGTCAAACAATTCGCAACGCGACGGATCGAAAATTCACGATCTCGCGAATACATTCCCACCTGCATTCGCGCCGTCAAATTGACACGTCCTCTCGCGACGAGTCTCGCGATTTCAACAAGTAGATAGCGATCGAAACCGTATCGCTTATTCCTCCCGCCGAGTCGCCGTTTCCTTCGCGATTTCGCATTTTCCTCGACACGCGAGGGGAACGAAGGTCGACGCTGCCGCCGCCCAAAGACATCAGAAGTACGAATCATCTTCTACAAATAACCATCGCCAACTTTTCGCGCGTTGCTCCCGAATATGCACGAGGCTTCGCGTACCGCCGCGAGTTTCGCGGCACGTGCCAACGCAAAATATACAAAAATCTCGCCCCTCGACTCGCACGTACATAAATCTCTCCTCGCGAAGTTGCCTCGCGAAAGCTTAAAAGATCGCGAGTGAATCCAGAACCGAAACTCGCCGCGTCCCTCTCCCACCGTCGCACTCGTCGTGACTCCATAAAATCTCCCCGCACCAAAATTCCACATTTTCCAAAATCCCGATGCCTGCTAAAAAAAAAATTACCTCACCGAATTCGCGCGCATATTGCGCCTACAATCGCAACAAAGGTAACCAGTTTGTCTACAATTGCTGTAACGGAGAAGAACAATTCGCGCGATGTTACTCGTTATCCAGCACATTTTTCACGGTATACGCATCCTTCGAGGAGGATCGTGATCGGGAACAGAACGAATTTGAACGATCCGTGAAATATTAAGCATCCGATAATGCTACATTTATCGGGGATTCGCCGTGCTGCCGAAAGTCGAGGAGAAACGGGACGGCAGCTTTACGATTAGACGATGCGAAAAAACGGTTTTGTCAATAGATGGCACATTGAGAATCGAGCGAAAGCGCGATTCGACGCGCGACGCCGAGTGACCCAACGCGTAATGCCACCCCTACGTTGACCCCAGGTGACCCTCGCCAACCTGTCGCAAGTCCAAGCGAACGGTTCAAGGTTTACCTGTACCGATACGCGGCATACGCGACGATCATCAGCTGTCGATCGAAGAGCAGCCGCGATCGAACGAATAACTCGACCCTGGAGTTTGCTCCTCGTCGACGTATCCTTTCTAATTCCCCTTTCGTACGCGCGCTCGTTGACCGCTGACACGAAGTGCCAGTGCATCGTAATCGATGATGTTACTCCGGTATTACAACTTCGCATACTCGCGGTTCACGATCCGAGCAGGTATTATGTAGGATCCGCACATCCGCGCGATACGCGTTTCTGTGCAAAATTTCCAATCTCGACGGCGAGTTATATTTGTTTATAGATTTTGTCCAAATCACAATAATTCCAACTATGTATTTCACGAGTTTAACGAACCAAGCGGAGACGCGAGCTAGAAAGCCGTTCCCGATCCCGCGGTAAATTCTTCATTTTTGATGGAGCCGAAATCTTACTCGTTAATCATTCCCTGTCTCGGAACTGTCGCGATACGTGATAATCGTCGTACTGTTATCACGCTGCCTCGTTACGTTGCTGTCATCCATCCGAGCGGTACCCGCGGCTCGAGCGGCGAAAGACGCGACGTTTCGAGCGTGTATCAACCGCATACTCGTCATCCCTACACGAAATTCTCGCCGCGCGAAGAAGGTAGCGTGATAGTTCGTATCTCGGCAATTAGGCACGACTCGCGACGTGAGAAAAAATAAGAAAAAAAAGGCTGATTCGTTAGCACGATGTTTTTTATTAATACCGTTCAGCCCTCCGTGAAAGTATAACCCGGTAGCATCGGTCGTTAAGGCGTTGTGTTCGCGGCATAAAAGTACAATTAAAGTTTCACTCGAGCCTCGCGGATGCCTACCTATGACGGGCTTTAACGACCGTAATTAACTTACAAATTAGGCCGAATATCAAGTTTGAACTGTCAAAGGGTCCCAGTTGCGTGTTGCCCCGCGGCACGTCGAGTCGATCGCTCCTCCCGTAAAGGGTATTTACCGAACTCTACTCGTACATCCCAAACTCCCTTTTTTTCAATTCCACAGCCTTGATCGTTCGGATCGTTCTCCAGCGATTAGCTACCACGAACGCGTTCCAAAAAACCCGTGGAAACCAACCCAACTCTGAAACCCGCGTCGACGTCTTGTTTAACCACCACTCGTTGATTTTTCCAACCCAAACTCGTCGACCTTACCGATTTGTGGTGAAAAAAAAATCGTGGGATCGGAATTACGCGGCGAAATCCGGTAACAAGTGGTCACAACTACGATGCACGCGATGTAGATTCGCTTGGTAGATATATGGCAATAAATCCGCTCGAAATGCTCGGCAAATTGGCAAAAACGTGCATATTTCTTTGACCACACGCGGCGCTTTCGTCGAAGTATTCTTCTGGAACTTTTCCCCGCTTTGCTGGGTATATTGCGTCGTTAGAGGAGAGCCGATTCGTGAGGGCCTCTCCATATCCCGGGAATACCGCATCTTGGGATATGAATCGAAGATCGGTTTGCCGAATTTTTGATACGTGCTATTTTTTGCTATGGTGGTTCCCCGCGCGTTTTTCAATCCTGCCGATGGATTTGACCCGGCAAATCGAATCGGGGTTGTCGGTTGCAGCGCGCCGAGAACGCTGGCTAGCCTTTGGGGATGAAGACAAATTGGCAGACCGCAGATGATCCAAGGGAAACTGATACCGTGCCTTTCGACGAGCAGCCCTCGCGCACCGCAAAGTCCACACCTGTTCGCCAGTCCCGATAATTCGATTGATGCCCGATGCAAATTCGTCGCTACCAAAATTCACTCCATCCGCTAACGCTTCGCAGGGAAGGGTCGGGGAACGTCGATTGGGAAAAAATACCGGCAATGACGCGAAATCCGTTAAGTAGAGACCAAATTGTCGCGGTAAGCGCACTGTTCGCACAGATTCGTGCGGAGTCAAAGATCGGAATGTTTCCAAAACGGGAAGTATTTTCCTCCTCCGGATCAGCGTGATTTACGAGGCCGCGAAACGAATCTCTTTGATCGACAGCTCAGAAATGAATTAGCTGTACATCAACGAAATTACACGACGTGATGGAAATGTTTTCGTTACACGGGCCTCGGATGTAAAGACGAGCGACCCTCGTAAACCCCGGAGCGACGTGAAAACCCTTTCACAAACGAAGTTCGCGCCGCGGTTGCGGCGGGTGTTCGACGCTTGTAAAACTGGAGCTACATCGAGACAAGCTCGGGAAAATATGCGGGGTATGCGAGGAAATCGGTAAATACGAGTACGAGGTCCGACGAGATCGTAATTAGGCTCGAGTCTCCTGCCTCCGCGAACTTCCACCGAGCCATATTCATCGGTTGCAGAACCACTTGCATCCGGGCATTTTTGCCCCGATGGCAGCGACGCGTACTCGCATTCGAAAGATGCACGTGCAAAAACTGCGCACCGCAAAGTTTCCGGGAAAAGAACGAGAACGAACGAACGCGCAAGCTTCCAGCGTCGATCGAGAAGCATTTCGTTTCTTTGATCTGCTGCCAAAATGTTCCATCGACCGATGAAACTTCCGCGTACCCAGAAAGTTGAAATCGGTAAAGTTGACCGCGCAATTTTTTGCCGCGAACGAAATTATTAGCTGTACGTGCCAATTAATTCTGTGCCGAGGCGCAATTGTGAGCCGAGCGAGCGCGACCGTACACGGTAACCATGGAAGAAAGCACGGGATTTTTCAGCAACGCGGTCGCGGAGCGCGAAATTGACTGTGAATTAGCCCGACAGATTCCCTGGCTCGTACAACCTCGGCTCGTCGTACTCTCGCCGATTTCGGTCGCGGCAACGTCGACTGGTACAGCAGCGAGATCGATGTTTTGATGCACATCTGCGAAGAAATTCCGCGTATCCACGGAACGTTGCCTTCAAAAAGGAACGATCAACCTTCGACTAGTCACTTCGCTGCGACGAATCGATGTTCAGTATTTAGACTCACCTCTATTCGATAGACTCGCTTACACTGGCTACAATATAAATATGCATCGATCGGGTCACCTTTAATCGCTCTAAGCACAGACTACTCGAGTTTTTCCCGGAAAATTGCAATACTCTGGCTACACCCGGAATTGCGAATGTTCGGCGGGTAGGTATACGAAGTGTGGATGCTCCACGTGCTTCGTGGTGAACGAGTGCAGAGTCGGTCGCGTTTTCAGGAGAAATTGGTGAAAGAGCGTCGAAAGATGCGAAGAGAGGAGGAAGCGAATTGGAAGTTGAGAGCAGAAAGGTCGGGGACATTACGGGACTCTAATGACTTTTATGACGAGCCACGATGTCCGGGTTTAATTAATCATCGCCCGTCTCCCACACCTCGGCTCTTCGCCTCCCTCTCTCTCCGTTTCCCTGATTCTCCCTCGCCACCTTCGCCCCTCGCGCTCTACTCGTATCCCCAAAAATTCCCTACGTTTCGATTCGCCAGCGAGCGCGCGTATCGAGCCCGATCAATCGTCGGCTTCTCGAGGCTTCGCCTAGGTCTAACCTAATAAACGATCGCTCCAGCA
The DNA here is from genome assembly GCA_963969455.1 of Arge pagana. Classification (NCBI taxonomy): domain Eukaryota; kingdom Metazoa; phylum Arthropoda; class Insecta; order Hymenoptera; family Argidae; genus Arge; species Arge pagana. The sequence goes on along the minus strand of OZ018309.1, from coordinate 9,634,606 downwards.
TCGTCGGCTCCATCAACCGGTAACCGCAGCGTCACTCCGTCGACGCAAGAAGACGTCCGCGTCGTGGCAGACGAGCGATACATCTATAGAACTCCGCGCGTACGTTCGTACTCGCAACGCAGGTATATACGAGCTTTTTCTAACGCCACGTGCGTCCTCCTCCCGCCACTCCGTCGAAGCACATTTATCGTCGTCGGCGTTATCGTTGCCATTTATTTCGCTAGTCTACCTTCGCGCGTAACTCTCGGAGTAGATATACGCGCGAAGAGGCTTCGAAGCGTGTACGCGCGGCGTACACGTAACGTCGAGGTGACGACGACGACGACGAGTTCGCGAAACTGGGACGCGTTTATTGCAGGCACACGGCAAGACGGCATAATAATTGCATTAATAATCGCGCGTGTTCTTTTAACGACAATGGTAATTAGCGTCACCGTTAGTTTTAATCACCAAATCGCTTACAACTGTCTCGTAATCGTTGTTATGATTTACGTCAGCTTCTGTCCCGCGCCGTGCAGCCATCCGACGCGAGCGGATATCGCTGGCGCGTGCTCGCACTCGTGTAAAGCGTTATCGGACAAGAATTTCCTCGGTGTTATCGCCGATTAGGAGAGTAAGGCGATGTAACACGACTCTTGCGTTCCTCCGCCGACCATCGATTTCCGTCTCCCTGACGCGCTTTATCGTTCTTCGTCCTTCGTTTTCCGATCGATCGTGTCCCCCTGCCGAGGAAAACGACGATGCGCGGCGATAGTAGATTACAGAATATGTCTCGGAGCTGCCGCGGCGCGAATTGACGGATGCGGTTGTTCGCCGGGTTGTTACGCCGCGACAATACACTCCTAAGCACTCGTTTCCGGATAGATAAAAATCAAATCGCGACGGGCATTTACGACTACGAATCAATTAACGTATCGGTCGGTGGTATCTCGTCGACGGTGCCTAACAATAGCACCCCCGGCGTCCCGGCGTCCCGACGCCCTCGATCACCTCGAACGTGAAATATTTGGCGTAGTCGAATAATTTCCATCGCGGCGTGACGAGTCCGGTTGAAAAATATGTAGAGTAGGTACAAAATTTGATCCCTATCAACGGGACAGCGCGTGCCGGTCGAGAGGGACGAAAAAGCCCAGCTAAGTCCGAATCAAGTCGAAGAGACATTCTTTAATCGACGTCCGATTCTGGAAACGAACGATGTTCCCCGCGCGGGCGAACTCGACGCGAGGTAAAACTCGCGAAAACTCGGGAACCAGGTCTGCGAATATTTTCGCATGGCATAACTTCGCGTATTACGCCTCTACCCACGTATATACACGTATGTATATACCTACGTGCCGTTTGCGCACCCTCGTGCTTCGAGAGTAAGGTTGCAGTACTCGGCGCACTGACCCTCGTTTGCTACCCTTCTACGGCATGCGTGTTGCGCCTCACGCTCCAGCTAACGTAACGTGACGTAACGACGCTCGACGATGGTTCGAAAGGCTGTTTCATTTTTACGAGCGAAGAAGTAAAGCGAATTCTGCAGCACCGTAGCCGCTACCCTCCCAACGACCAACACCACCTCCGCGCCCACGATCCTTCGGATTACCCGAGGAACAACGAACGACGCTATCCCCCGAAGAAAAACGCATTGCCGCAATTTCGCATTAAATACTGGCAGCGTCGTAATATCAACAACAACAACAACAACAACAACAACAACAACAACAACAACAACAACAACAACAACAACAACAACAACAACAACAACAACAACAACAACAACAACAACAACAACAACAACAACAACAACAACAATAATAATAATAATAATAATAATAATAATAATAATAATAAATGCATGCGAGATAATTTAATCGAAGTGTGGGTTTTTGTGCCTGTGCTTGTTTTTGCTTTTGTGCTCGTTTTCGTTTTCATTTTACTTGTTTGTGATTGTCTTTGTTTTTGGTTGTCCCCGAGGAGTTTGTCTGGCCGCGCAGAAAAAGGCATCTGCGATTTTCCTGTTGTACGCCGGATAACTCGAGAGGTGCGAAACACGCCGATCCTCGAGAACGCGTGCAATTTTCATTGTTTACGATCTCGTTTTCGCGTTCCGCGCGTCGTCTTACGGTGCTCGACGGAGCGCACGCGGTTCGCTCGCGATCGGGATAACGACGCGAGGACGAGAAGGATGGGCGAGCTACCGCGGGGACATCACCGCGGCTTCCGCGACGTCGAACGTCGTTCCGGTCGTTCGGCGCCGTTTCGCGTGCACGGATGATACTGCTTTGGGCAGCTTTAGTGCACCGTAACGAAATACGGAAGCGAGCATCATTCCGCTGGTCGCTTCTCTGGCCGTTAGAAAATAAAGCTATCGCTTAGTTTCTCTCTCGTTCAAGGCCCGTTCAAAGTCTCTAGCGACGGACGCTCGAGATACATCTTATTTCGTTCCGCGATCTTTGCTTTCTCGAAGCACCGTCCTCCTCGCCGTAGCTCCGGCATCCTCGTCTCCGTCCCCCGCGTGACAAATGCTCCCGCGTGTCTCTAGCGGATAGCAATAACGTCTGGTTTGAGAAATGGAAGGAAACCAAGACCGGTGTCCAAACGATTCGCCGGGAGCATTTCGCGCCTTTTTTCTGTCTCTTCCTCGCATCGAGCGCTTCTCAGAGGCATCGCCAAGTTTGCTCCTCTTAATTCGAGGAGCGACGACGGGCAAATGCCAGCTAACCGGGTTCCTAATGGATACCAGTAACTGAACGAAACGTCGAGTATTTGAGAACCATCCTATTGTCAATGTAAACGCCAGAACCGAGATGATATCGCCTCCGGCGGCTCCGAAGAGTTCTTCGTTACGTCTCCCGTGGCAAAAGCTCCGGACGCACAGTTTCGCGATTCGCGAGTCAAGCAGATTCTCGTCGCAGCGTTGAAACAACCGAAACATCTAACCACCTCGACCGTCACTTGTTGCCCCAGAATTTACAATTTGTAACTCGCAGACCTCACCTGCAGCACCGTTCCCGGCTGCTCGCGATTTGCCCCCGTTTTCCAACCTCCCAAGGCAGAAAATAACGATTTTCGCGAGCTTTCCTCGATCAATTGTCAAGCGAAATTTCGAGGAAAAAATTTGACTAACTTTCAATCGTGCAGAGAGAAATTGTTGAATCTCGGTCAAAGAATCGTTAGATAGTATAAGAAATCGCGTCAGCTGCGGTCGGTAAACTCTAGCAAGAATAATCGCTGCATTTCGCGTTGGTTTCTGCGTAATTTGGCATCCAGCCGAAAACGCACGTGATTTGCCACTCGCGGTTACGTAAGAAGCCCCGATGTTTTCTCGTTCCCATCTCCCGCTGCAGTCGAGTGCCAGCGGGAAGCATATCTTTGAAACAGACGGAAAAAAATAATGAAACAGAGGCGCCTCATCGCGTTATCGCAGAGTTTCAATCTGTGCCGCATCTATCGCGATAAAGCAAACTTTGCGGGCGACCGAGGACTCGTGAGAAGGGAACGCGGCTCCGAGAAGCCGTTTCACTTTCCCTCCCCCGCGCGTTGCCGGACCCGTTGCACCTTTCCTGCAGACGTCTCGGAATGCCGAGAGAATTTTCGCGATACGATTCAATCGCCGGGAAGAACAGCGACGAACGGGGGCGACCTTCGCTGCTGGGAAGTGGAACAACGACCCGGTATCTCGTCTCCTCTCCCGTCATCTTCTCCATCGTCGGAAGATAAGGTCGCCACGGTAAGCCTAATTTCAATTGTCTCCCGCGATCGAGGGGCGAGCAGCTTAGCTTTTACAGACTCGACGGACCGATAAGTGGAAGCAATCTCCGAGTTATCGGAACTTTGGATAATTGTTCTTAACAAACGACCGTGGAAATCGCATTACGCGAAAAAGCACGAGACTACGCGCCGGCGAAGAAAACCTGAAGATTTTTCGGAAGAGGCCACTTTCCATTTCGCGTGAATCGGTTAAAAAAATAACAACAACAACAGCAACAATAATAAAAGTAATAAAAATAATAAAAATAATAACAATTGTAATAATAATAATAAAAATACAAACGAGGATGTTTTCAAAATTCTGCGATTTCTTTTCTGTCCAGACGAATTTTTGTCGGGTTTTATAGAAATTCGACCATAGATTTGTTGAGCCTAAATGGTCGTTGGTTTTTTTTTTCACTTGACGAACGAACAACGGGTAATTTTTTTTTGTTGAAAATAAGCCGAAGGTAGGTACGTTTGTTTCTTCGGGAATGCAGGAATAGAGAACCAAGTTCAATCAAAGCGGTGATTCCGGCTCAACGACTCGCGCAATATCGTCGGAATGTTTTTCACGCACGGATTATTCGCGAGTCGCGTGGATGAAAAGTTGGATATACCTGTCGACGCTCGTTTCGCCGCTTTCCGGCGCCACTCGTCGTTTTTTCGCCGTTTTTTCGTCCTTTTTTATCCCACCCCCCGCGTGTCTCGAGCGGAGATAATCCATTGACTCGGGCGGCGGGCTGTAGCAACTGCAGTTGTATTTTCGTCGCGAGCGACGCGTGACACAGTTCGGCGTATCGTTACGCGTTGTAACTCTGTTATGCCAAACATATTGCGTCGGCGACGCGGCTTCGCGGAACCACGAAACGAGGACGTCGCGAGCAACTGGCCGCTGGGAATAACAATCGTTTTCGCTCGGTGGTTTTTTATTTCCAAAATCATTCGGCGACCAGATTACCGCGACGCGTGAGATCACGGCGACGCGGAATGTCGCGCGATAGGGAGCGGAGGAGGGAGGAATCGCGGGACGACGGGTCGCGTAAACAGGGAAAAAATAGATGCGAGAATCGACGAGATTAAAAGCGCGGAGAAACAAGAGTCGAGAACGAGACGAAGCTCCGCGCTCCTCGTCTGGCCGACTCTAATTTCTATTCACGTATTCCGCACCGTGGCATTTAAATAAAATATGCATTCATATTTAATATTATAGTCCATTGGTATTCCGCGCGGCAGGGATAGAAAACTGGCGGGGGACTCGAGGATGGGAGGCTGCCGCGGGGGCAGAGAGCTCGCGGAGCTTTTTATTGCGATGCCTCGTCGAGGTGGCTGAAACACGCCTCGTCATCGCATCAATTTCATCGGCTCTCCCACCCGTAACTTGGATGTTTTTCGACCATAACGCGAGGCTCGCGGCCTCATCAGTCGGGGCGCACCGCGACCTTCTCGTTTTCACACCCCTGACTCTAATGGGTGCTCTCGACGAAAACAACCCCGAAAATCAAACGAGTCATTTCGAATATGAAAGATCTTGAAAAACCACTCCGAATCATTAATTATCGAGCAGCTACTCTCACCCGTCTCCACGTTCCACGTTCGCCAGAATTTACAACGCTCGCGAGACTGCGGGATTATAAGCCAATCGCGACGAAAACACGTGTCACCGAATTTCGGTGCACGCAAATTATTTGGAGTCGGTTTCTTCAAACGATTTTTTTTTATAAATTAGTTCGTTCCTCAGATGAATTCGCGGATCGAGCAGGCGCGTTTGTCCTTTTTCAAAAATTCACGATACGACCGAATACACGTGGTGGTCCGAACACTGAGATGTTGACGCGTACGTACACATGGAATGACGGCAGTTCCGCGTATTTTCGACAAGCTTCTCCCTTCCGAGTTCCATTATCATACGCAGACGAGCTAGACCGGTCTGTAAAATGGTTTTAGGAGTGTTTTGCAAAAAAAAAACCATAAGCCCGCGTGCCATTTCGGGGACGACACTCTCTAATATACCTTTCCGAATATCTATTTTCTCTGTCTCGCGAAAAAGACGTATATGTTTCGAATGGTATTAGCTGCAACGAAAAGAGCGAGCGAGTAGGCTTGAGAAACTGAATACCTAGTCGTCATTACGTTGGTAATAAGAATAAAATAAAAAGAAAGTTGTGGAAAATGCGATTTGAAAAGATGCACGTATCGTTTCGCGTTCGTAGGTTCCTGACTCCCGGGGAGCAACATGATGGAGGAAACTAGCAAGGAGAAGAGAAAAGAACGACGGGAGGATACACCGAGGCGCGTATCGGCGTGTTTTGTTGTTGTTTCCTTTCCTAATAGAATTCATTTCGAGTGACAAAAAGAGGTGAGACGGGTCCCGCGGGGAGCGGAACGCGGCGGAAACGGGAAAGAAAAGACGTAGCTAGATGGAAATAAAGACGAGGATGGAAATGTAAATTGGAGGAACGCTTCCGAGTTTTCATTCGCAGCTTCGTTCCACGAGGTTGACTGGGTTACGCGGGTGAATAGGGTAGTTCTCCTCTTGTTCCTCCGTTCGCCGACCGCGCTCTGCTCTCTACAAGAGTCTCTTCTCTGCTCAGTTTTCCGCAACGTAAAAATACTACAATTAACGGCGTAGTGCCACCGCCGATCTTCCCCCGGCGTCGTCTCGTTCGCCCCTCGTCGCTGCTCTCTCGCGCCCCTTCGATCTTCCCGGGGACTGCGCGTCGTGCTTTTGTTTCTCCCTCTCCCCCGCTCCGCCAATCCGAGGCATCTCCGTTCCTCGACCCTCGATCCCGTCCCGCGCTTCCGTTCGAAGGATCGAGCGAGGATCGTTACCACGGCAACGAGCGGTCGGTGCATCTGCACCGCGCGTTGCAGTCGCGCGCGCGCGCGCGTCCCCGCGGCAGGGGGATGCGAGGGATGAGCGGGGTTGGGTGCCGCGCCTCGTCGTCTGAAAGTCAGCTGTTGAGACGTTTAATTGACCGGGGCGTACGTACCGTTCACTCGCCTCCTTTGCTCACGCGCGTCGAGGGAACTACCATTCTACTGCTACTACTACTACTACTACTACTACTACTACTACTACTACTACTACTACTACCGGTACTACGCGGAGAGCAAGAACGCTGTGGCCACTTTACAGACCATCAGGATTCGCGATGGGCACGGATCTTCGTTACCTACCGTCGTTCCCATTACGACGACTCGCAATCGCGACAGTTTTCTTCGCCAATCTCTCTCTCTCTCTCTCTCTCTCTCTCTCTCTCTCTCTCTCTCTCTCTGTCTCCTCTCATTCCCGGCGACCATGTAGCTCGGCCTGGCTACGGAGGAGCCCGAGTCTGGTCAAATTTCAAACACGTTTCATTTCTCGCTTCATGTCCATCTACGCACGTTACTCGTCGGATTTTCCCGTTTTTTGCCGCAAAAACAAAAAAAAGATGGACGTCCAACGGGTACAACTCGAATCTCGTAGCACCGTCTTTGTATATAGTGCCTTCCAGGGGGCGAAAAGTACTTTTCAGGTTGTTCCCCTTCGATACGCGGACATTCATCGGGTAGGTTATCTCTCCGATTAATATTATACACGATCCGAGGTAGAAACAGTCTACGCGATATTCCAATCACCGAGGCATCATCATCAAGAATTTTTCTACCTTCAATATACACGTGTATTATATGTATATATACATAGCAATACGAAGATCTCACCAGAGAAAGTGTGCATAAAGCGTACGAACGAGAGAACATTGCAACACGCGTCCAGCAAAGAGTTACGTAGTGTTTTACCAATCGCCAAAAAAATCGGCAACGACTCGCAGATGTCATTCCGATTACTTCCAACCTCGTCGCGAGGTTTAATTTTTTTTTCACGAGATAGATAAATATCGGGGGAAAGTGATAGTTTCGAGGGACAGTTTTAAAGAAGTTTTTCATTTTTTTTTTTTAAAGAGAGGGAGAAATTTACGTAGATTCGTAGGACCCGGGTGTTTTCTGAGCGGAGGCAGCGCTCGTACCTCGCGGACTTACGCCTCGGTGCTTCCTGGCTCGGGTTTGGGACGCGACGCGGAGCTAGGCCAGGGGTTCGCGTACCGAGGGCTCGAGGGGAGCGCAGGGTGTCTTGAGGCCGACGCCCAGATCGATGCTTCGTCTGAGGCTCCCGTGGCGGAGGCTGGCTGTCCCGCGGTCGCAGCGTGCTCGAAGGGGGTCCCCCGGTTTCTTTCGCCCGTTCTCGTCGCGGCGCGATGATCCCGCGCGCGACACGCCGCGTTCGATTTTTCTTCGTCACCGGCGCGGGGTGTCGGAGAAGAGAGATTCATCGGCGAAAGAGAAACGACGATCGGGGGTTGGTGTCGTCAACAACTCCGTCGATCGTTGCCCGATTTTCACACGCCTTGCCGGATTTTGCCAAAGCAAGATCGTTACCACCGCGAATAATATAATACCCAGGAAGCGGGTCTTCGGACGACAGGGGCGAAGGGATTCCAACGAACGAACAAACAAACAACTCCGGCGGGGCGGCGAAAAAACCGTCGCCTCGTCTTCGCCGCGCCGGACTCGCCGCATTACATACTCGAGATTCGTTCGCTCCGGCTAATTTCGATGAACCTAGTAATTTTCTTTGGCGTCGAGAAACAACTTCGCGACAAGTAAATCAGAAATATCGATGTTGCGGCCTAATGATTGGAAACTCAGGAGACTAGTATCTTACGCTTTGGAAACGTGGGAAAAAATTTGCATTTTCCATTCCCCCGCGGTGGGAAGAAGAAACGAAAGTGTCGAAAATTGAAAAACGAAAGAAAGAGTTGACACCAGTTGCCGGGTCGGGCGGGAAATCTGTTTGGCGTTGTTAGGACGTTACTCGCGGCGCAATCAAGAGGCGAGAATTAATCGTGGAAAAGAGGTAGGATCGTAAAGTTTCGCGAAGATTTATGTAATTACGACGTTAATTACTCGGTGGCTTCGTCACGTGGGATCTAGAAATGGCGGCAGTACGACGTCTTCGTTGTCGTCGCGTCACCAAAACGTCCCGAAAAGTCGTGATATCCGATTGCGAAAGCACGGCGAGACGCGGGATCGCGCAAAGGTTCGCGGACAACGACGACACGGTGGCGAACGAGCGAGGCGGAGGCATACGAATCAATTATTCCACCCGTGTCTATGTCTGTGCTAATGAAATACGTGAGCGAGATCTGCAAATCGAACGATATAAAACTTGACTTTCGCAGATCGAGCGACCGTCGATGTTCGCACAAAAAACCAACGAACAATGAAAAAACGCGTGAAATAAATCTGGCATCGTATACGAATCACGCTCGTAATTCACGCTCGTAAACGGCAGTTTTCTTCTTATTGTCTAATCTCTCGAGCCCGACTCAATTTCATTGTCGCACCGAGATGGGGATGGGGATGATTGTTCGGTGCTTCGATTCCGACTTCGCGAGAAGCGACCGAGAGTCTATAAAAAACCATCGTCGACGTCGTAACGGCTGCCGCGAGCTTCGCGGATTCTCGATGATAAATATACCGCGAGTAATTGTCCGTCCGCGAAAGGATCGATCGACGTTTTCGTTCCCTCGTTCTCGTGGCCCGTCGTCCCTTGTTTCCTCTCCACGTGGAAGCATCGAGGAGGAGAATACTCAGACCCGCCACGATGAAATTCGACGGAAACACCGGATCTGACCTTGAGCTCGAGGCAAATAACAGGGACTCGAGTGAGGGTGACAGACAGAGACGGACAGACGGAGAGACAGAGACAGAGAGAGAGAGAGAGAGAGGGAGGGAGAGAGGGAGAGAGGGAGAGGGACGCCGCGCGTATTCGCGAAGGGGTGAGCGTGCTTCTGCCCGACGACCCAGGAGCTTCGAAGCTTCGATAACCCTCTCGACGAATGGGACGACTCCTTTGATATTCGACCAATGAACTCTGGAAATTGTGCCTCCGAAATCACGGAACCATCGAGCGCGAAGCTGAGAACCGTAAACGTTAGGTCTCTTTTTTCTTTACCTACCCTTTTTCGTGTTACGGATATTCGGATTACAACGTATCAATTCGTGTCACGAATCGTTCGCGATTTATTTGCAAGAAAAATCGTATTCGCAAACGAATGAATTTCGATAGGTATCTAAAAACGATATTTTACTCGGACGGTCTAAAAATAATTCCTCTAAATTGTTAGCGCGTAAAAGCCCGAGATTCGCCATGACCCTTGATTATCAAATTAGCTTCACGCGCGCTAAAATCGAATCCGGCGCCGTACGCGAGACCAAATGAACCGTTGACGAGGGTGCAAAAACGGAAAGTTGTTTTTTCCACGCTCCGGAACTTTCAACGTCTCCGCTATATTTATCTCCGTTTCACCAATTAAACGTTGACGCTATCATTCTCACGCGGGTTTCGCGAATTTCACCGTCGAGAAAACGCAAATTGCGACGATCGGAGAATTCGTCCAGTGCGTCAAGATAAACTGCTAATACGGACCTGCAATTGTGAATAAAAATAATCCGCCGTAAAAAAATGTGTAGTCGGATTTGTAGAGGAAAATGCGAGGCTAGCGATTTGCGGAGAGCGTGGTAGGTGAGAGGTACCGACAGTCGTCACGACCTTCGCGTCCCTCGCGGCATCAGATGTCGGCAATAGGTTTGCTTAAATAATAATTTGATGGTTTCTTTGGTCTCGTCCCAGCTGCGACCCTCGTCGACGACGCGCCATTATCCGTCGCTGCGACACCAAGAGTCGAGCTCGCACGTACTGGCTGTACGTCTCGAACAACGCAGTTACGCTAACAGTACACGATGGCGATTCGAAAAGAAAAAAAATACCTACAGCAATTCGCAATCGATCCGTGTCCCGGAATTTTGGGCAACAAACTGGGTAAACCTCGGAAGACGACCTTGATAAGTATAGAGTAAGTACAGTTAAATTTTCGGGAAGCGCTTTACCTCCGAATTCTTTGAGCTTCCTCGCTCTCGTAGGTACAGATGTAGTACGTATTTCAACGCGGTCCCATTTTTTTTTTTTTTTTTTTTACCTACGTTACGAAGGTGATCACGTGTCGGAAGTTCAGCCGAAAGTGTTTTGTGCGTTTTCGGTGACACGTGGTTTGACGATGGAAATTTCAAAGCAAGGGATCATTTTTCACCGGACCCCGCGGTTTCTCCGTCCTTCGCACGCGCACAGATTTTTCAAATCCATCGTCGGAAGTACAGAAGAGATTGATGACACGAGTAGAAACGATCCGGGTAGGGTATACCTATAGGTAAAATGGAGAGGAAAGAACATTCGCAGTCCTCTGCTACTACGAGTGAGCGCGACGCGGTCAGCCGATCATCCTTTCCCATCTCGTCTTTTACCGGGATTTCTCGCCATGTTTACCGCCTAGAAATCTTGCCGGGATCCGAGTTACACGAAACGGTTCGGATGGACATCGCGACGAGGCCAGCCCAAATGCGATCCGATCGGGATCTAATTGGAGCGCGCCTCCGCAACCTGGACTCTGCGAAGTTGTTTCCCTAGCGTAAACCCGGTTGAATCGGATTCGACTTTCCCCCGTCTGATTATTTTCGTCCCCACCTGATTCTGGAAATTTCGCCGCGAGAAAAAACGTGGAACAGCTTACCTTTGCGTTCCGAATAGGTTGCGGATGCGAAAAAGTAACGATCGCGCGACTAACGACCGACACTCACCTGAAACAGAAGAAAACGAGATGCGTAAATGCCGAGGGTTGGCGAGCGGGGGGTGGGAAAAGTTGGTTTTGGGGAAAATCGCGCCGGCTGACCAGTCCGTGATTCGAAACGAATGACGAAGGTAAAATTCGCGATTTCACCCTTCTCGTAATCGTAGGCAGTTTTTCGTCGATGTTGCTGGGCGAGTATAAAATATGCGGGCGCGTTTTACGGATTTATGCGTAATTGTAACGATTAATATCCGGTGGGAGTTTGGTCGATGAAATCCTCTGGCGAGTTCCACGTCCCGCGAGTCGTCGGCCGCCGCCTCGCATTTCGTTGCGGACGCAACGCAAACGAGCGTCTATTTAATTGCGTCATTTATTCGTTGTTCGAGGACTGCTGCGGCGGCGGGGTGGCGCCGGGGCGCAGATGTTTCACGCGCGTGCAATCAGTCGGTCGAATCTGGGTTGGTTCGTATGATAAAACGTCGTTAGGGGATTCCCCTTTCGGCGGAAAGTCGCCGCGTCGCGGATTCGCGCGGTTTCCTTTTCTCCTCGACGCCCACTGAAAATCATCCCTGTCTCTCGCCGACGTCGGTCGCGCGCGAACAACGATGAAAAATCACGCGACATAAAAAGCGGGGAAAACATTTCACGCTTCCAAAAATATTCAAACGAGTGAAATCAAAATCTCACGTTAATACCCATCAACGTGTATCGTAATCGGTACATAATTATGCTTATTATATACTTATTATCGAACGATAATACGCGTTGTGCTCCGCGGTCATAACCCAAAAGAGGAATTTGTCGAGAAAATCTAGCGCGAACGTTGATTTTCCTCGGACGTTGCACGGCGATTCGATTCGAGCATGGAATCCGAGTTGGCGGGAGATCAGGTAAAAAAAAGCTCAGCAGCCGAAGAAGCGATCCAATGAGAAATAAATGCGGACAGCGCGCTCGCGGCGATAAATCCGGCCCCGACGATCTATGTATAGCGAGGATCAACGTCACGCATCCGGTGTGTGATCGCCCCTCCCGGCGGAGTCGCGGGACTTGCAGCAGTCGCGAGTGGCGACCCGCAGGAAATCGCGTCCCCTGCACCCTTCGCGGTGCTCTCTATCTCTACGTTATACGCGTCTAACACTTGACGCCGTGACGTAATCTGGTATCTCGGTGAGCCTCGGTTCTCCGACCTTGGCAATAAACCTGCGACATCGTATCGCGCCACCGTCGACGAAAGGCGAGATTTTCCGCGAGGAGCGTATCTAGCGAGCGACAATTAGTCGCCGGTCGTGAAAAAAAAAACCAAAAAACGAAAAACAAAAAAAAAAACAAAAAAAAACCAACAGCAACAGCAACAGCGCGCACGCAAACGTATCGTACGGGGATGCAGCGCGCGGTAATTGGAGAAATGGACAGGATTGAAAAAATTAATTGCGATTAACGTTGAATCCAATTAAAAATCTTACGCCGGTCCAATTAAAACGCGTGCGACGTGGTCGAGCAGGTAGGGGATTTTCATTAGCGAGACTCGCGACCGGTTGCGAGTTGCCTGCGCGAGTACGCGTCGCCGTCTGCGCGGACGCGAGTCGTCCGCGGCGGGGAGTCGCGAATACCCTCGCGACCCGCAACCTACACGCAACCTTCGCGCGGGGTGGGAAGCTCGCGGCACGATACGACGACGACGTGTAGGTCGAAACGTACGAGGCGACGTGACGGCGAACCACCCACCGGGCGTACCGTGAATGCAACGGCGATAGTACGACGACGCGACGAAGTCAGTGGTACGTGCACGGAGGCGCGCACACCGCGAGGCGGGACCCGAGAAAAGAAAATGCTCGAGTCCCGGAAAAACTGTGGGAAAACGCGGCGGAGGCTTCGCAGGGCCACGATTAAAGTGCCGAGCTCGCTTTTTCATTTTCGCGGCGGGGAAAAATCTGAGCTCCGATCTGCGCTCCTCGCAGGATTCGCGTAACGTGGAAAACTGCATTCCGCGCCGAAAAAAAGGAAACGGAACAGTTTTTTTTTTTTATCATTAGGATGGAACTTTCGAGTTTTTGCAAGGAATCCTAGCGGGTGGATCGTTCCCTGCTGCTGGGGCGTAACGCGCAAACTCGCGGAGAGGAAAGGCGGAATGCAAACTGTGAAGCCGCGTTTCTTACAGTTGTTACAACGATTAACGATGAATTATGGTCGTGTTTTTACGATTCGCCGTCCAGATATCCCGTTACACGTTTTCCACCCCTGTTATTTCTTCTCTCATTGTTAATGCATCCGCGAGCAACAACGTTGGCGAGCAGGACTAATTAATTGGCTAGTTTTTAAAACGAGATCCGCGCAAGCTCGGGAATTCTCCACGCTTTTTTTATATTCACCAAGCGCGACGCGTAGATCCTGCTCATCCCACGGGGCAAAGGCGCGAAAAACGCTTCGTCGACGTTGCGTCAAACGAGTGGCGTCCAGAGCTGGACGAATTGAAGAAGAAACAACGGGGAGAAGAAAAGTCGGTGGGAAAATATCGCCGCGTGGGCGGAAAAGTGGGGCTCGGCGGCGACGGGCGACGGAGTGACTCGCGAATATATAATCGCGTACGCGAAGCATTCTTATCGTCATGAATCGGTCGTGGCATTGGACGCGTACGGGCGAACGGACGGACGGACGCTTCGCGTGACGTATCCATAGTACTCTACTTTACTACACGGGAGGCAAAATTCCAGCTCGCTCTCGCGCCCCCGACCCTCCGGTCCCCCGTTGGCCCGCGCCTCCGCGCAACCCCTGTTCGCGGGCCGCGTACTTCCCCGCGCCGCGCAGCGTAGTCATGGCAATATTGATCCGCGGATTCGCGCTGTTTGGAGTTGGGGCGTTGGAGGGCGTCGGGACGCTCGCGAGGAGTAGCGCGCGCGTGGCGACGTCCTTCCATTTCGCCGGACACGTGTCATCCTCCCTGACTAAGAGACCGAGCGATTCGACTTCCTCCTCGTTCCGCGTATTTACGCGAAAAATGTCGAGTACGATTCGGGGAGACAAACGCGGGGCGGGCAAAAACGAGGGAAAAAAAACAAAAGCAACAAAAAACGCTGACACCGACACGCGCGCAGCGGACGATTCCTGGCACGTCGTCGACGTATTTCCGGTCGTAAAAATAACGAAAGTTATCATCTTCTGACAGGAAAATTTGTCGACATCGCTTCTCTTTGGATCGCGGATCCAGCTACTTCCTGTCCGGTGTGCGTGAGCGATGTTACGATGTCGCCGAAATTCGGAGGAACACGCTCCGAAACCAACGTATCGCATTCGCACGACAATCTTTTCCTTGGATCTTAGGAATTCCGTTCTTCGGAGAACAAAACACGTTTCAAATCCTAGGCGTAGACCTATTTTTCCCTAGTATTTTACGATTTCTACCCCCAAGAATTTTCGTGTCTTTCGATTCGACGCAATTTCACACGTCGCGACAATACATTAAAACCATTTTATACACACATATATATATGTATTAAGACTAATACGCGTAATATTTTTGGAAATGGGGGAAAAATGTCTTATAAAAAAAAAGTCACGGCAATGAAAGTACATCGCGACGGGAGAAATGATATCGCGTATTTGATATAAGAGATCGAAGTTGTCCGTTCTTATCCTGGATCGAATTGAAAGGTTTATCGATACGCGAGATCGTTTTTAGCGGAGAAAAACGAGTTTGCGGTAGAAAAATGGCAAGGGGAGCGTCGCGAGCCGACTTGGTTCATCCGCACCAGTGTTTATCGGCCTGGTAGGTAGTATAGAGGGAACGGTAACTCCAGCCCGGAGTCCGGCGAGAAAAACAAATAATCTCGAGAGGAAAAAGTGGCAAATATAGTCGCCTAGGGACTTGGAATTCCAAAGGCTGGTCCGAACCCTCCCGACGAGTCGGGGCTGGAAGGGAAGAAGAGGAAGAGGAAGCGAGAGAGAGAGAGAGAGAGAGAAGGGGCGAGAGGAACGGACGTGGAGATTATCTGATCTTTACGGCGCCCACGCCGGGATAAACTGTCTCCGTAAGTCACGGATTAACCGACTGCGCTGACCGATTCGCCTCGATTCAACGCGGCAGTCTTCCGCTTCGTCGAGCCTTCCGCTTTTCCGCGAAGAATTTAGGAAAGATGGAAAATCGCGACCTTTCGAAAACACACAACGAGACGCGAATTTTATTTGTAAAAAAAAAAAAAAAAACGAATCGCGATGGTCTCGATGGCGAAAAATATTTGCATTCAGATTTGCAAAGATGGCTTCGGCGGGGCTAAATCGAGTTTGCGATCGCTAGGTGAAGAGAGATGGCCGAGCGAAAAGGTTTTTTCGTAAGAGTGATTTGCGACGAATCGCAATGGTAAGACGATTGCCGAAATGCTGATGGTAGATCCTACGGCGCGCCATTTTTTGGCCGTATCTTGTTTTCCGATTCGTGGGATCAAAGAGCGTATTTCGTCCCTCGGAATAAGACCCGGCTTTCGAGCCTTCGAAATCTGGTCACCTTGTAGGAATTTCATTTCCATCGCACGACGCGAAGGGATCGGGCAAAATAGGTTTGGATGCGGATAGCAGGGATGCGAGAGACAGAAGAGGAAAAACGAGGAGCGGGGTAAGAGAGACGTCGCGAAGGACTGATATTTTACGATCGGATTGACAAAAACTCGATCGGCATTCGGCGGACAAAAGATCGGGAGTGCACTCGATGCTCGCGAGAATGGAGCGCGAAACGGGAGATTCGAGGCGATCCCAGTCAAAAATGCGAGAGTCCGACACCGATTTTCACTCGTCGTACGCGACGAGGCGAACGACTTCGAATAAACTTCGCATTCGAGGTCTGTTATCCGCGCGGAACACTCGCGCGCGTCGTCCGTGGCGAACAGCGCTCCGGGGGATGAAAAATGAGGGGTAATTCCGTCGCGGGTATCTTTCGCGCAGGCTGCTTAAAGCTCGTCGCCGAAATTCCGAATGCGACAGGCGACCGGAGAACGGATGAAGCGGCGGAGCAGGTAGGAGCGAGACCAGGGGAAAGACAAACACGAAAAAGGAAGGATTAATAAATCAGGGGATCATCTTTCGGGGTAGTTTCGTTGCACCGACTGCTCGCGATCATCCGATCTCATCGTGTTTCTCTCTCTCTCTCTCTCCCTCTCTCTCTCCGTCACTGTGTCTCTCTGCCTTTCACGCCCCAGCTTCTCTGCGCACCGCGTCCATTCTTTCCTCGCGCCTCCTCGAAATCCGTAAAAGCATACATAAATAAGACTCCCGGACGTCCTTTCATTTCCGTGGCAGTTTTTCCCTTCCACTTTCTCGCAAAGCTCGATTAATCGCCCTGCGAAAGCACCGCGCCGTGCCCCCGCGACAAGGTCCACCTTCGGCCAAAAAAATGTTCCTATATTTCGCGGAATGTGCTCCCGAATTTAAACGAGCGAAATTCGCTCGCGGCCCCATCCCCTCCGCTGACGAGCCGTACCCACGCAAAAACTCCCCCGGACGCGATATCATCATTTTTCAACGGAATCGAAAACATGTCCGTCCCATTTCACGGCACGCTCCAATGCCAACAGCCGCGATAATCATCTTTCCTAATCATTTTCCCACTCGCCGTTGGATTTTTCCCGGGGTTTTTAAACGCCATGCACGGATAGCAGTCCGAGCGTTGTCGGGCGAACTCCCAGATTACGCAGGTACGATTCGCGAAACGTGCGCGTTTCGTCGCGTGAATAAAATTTAGCCTGCGCCGTGCCAAAGGAGTAAAAACCAAAAATGTAGTAAAATCCAAAGGCATTTTCTCTTTCTGCTCTCTACGCGATGCGAAATTTGCAAGCGACATTTTATTTCCATCGTTAGCTCGATAATACGTTTTCGTGCGAAAATCAACTCGTTTCCAAGGCTTTCCGAGATGACAAAAGACAACCTAAACGGTGATCCGAATTCCGATCAATGGGAACTCTTTGATCGTCGAACAGCTCTCCATTTTTATTTTTACTTTCAATCGGATTCGTTACTTCGTTAGTGTTTCACCGCGCGGTGATAAAGTTCTCCCGAGTTACCTATCCGCGAGAAACTCCCCAAATTACGCAAACGTCGTTAGTTATAGGTGAGTACACAAATATCACGTGAATCCTATATGCGCGTCGTTTTCGAGAGACGTCGTAAATTTGTCAGGTTGTTCGTAGTTAAGGGGGAGAATATTCCACGGGGTTGTTCGTCGACGACCGCGCGGAGAAGAGAGGGTTTACGTTGCGAGTTTCCGTGAAAACGGGCCGCGTGACTTACGCGGACCCTACCTGATCGTCGTGTCCCGTCCCGTCAGAGGAAACGGAACGTCCGAGATCCTCGCCTGGCGCTGCTTGAAAATTTAAATGAAAGACGGACGCGCGAGGAATTTTCAATTACGGAGGACAGGTAACGAGTATTCGACGCGTGACGTCACGCATCCGATTGCAACCCGCGACGCAGGGTCGAGAGATCGACTCGTATCCCGAAAAAAAGGTAAAAAACCACTTGACGATTTTTCACCCGCCTCCCACAAGATGTCAGAATTACAG